>JAMPIV010023152.1:0-163274 GCA_024509875.1 Oreohelix idahoensis | reverse complement strand
AACACGTAAAGTTGGCACATGGCAGGTTTTTTCAAGTGCTCAATTATGTTTCTTGAGGGTAAATATATGATCCTGCCTAATATCCCAACCATTTACATTGTAATATTGACAGCATGAGTATTCCCTGCTCATATTCAATAACTAACATAACCAGCTGATGATACAGGAGAAATAAGTCTCTACTCCAGGTGCGTAGCAGTCTTTGTTTGTAAAGCTGCCAGACCTCACTAGCACTTCTGTATGATCAGCTCAACATGGTACTTGTAAGATGGCATATATTTGTTCTATAATTATTTTATGATACTGTAATAAAAGGGAAAGATGACATTAATCTGCAAAATTGTCATGTTTAAAAGCCAAAAAAAATGCTACAATGATTGGAAATTTATGCATCTGAGAACACACACCTACATTTATTCGTGTACGAACACACCCAACTCCGCCTAGGCCAGTCGCAAGCCCAGCTGAAAAGGAGAAGGACGGCCTGCATGGAGGCCGTAAGGAGGCGGCCCCTCCACCATGTTAAGGCACAACAGGCCAATCACCTGTTTGCTTTAAAACATGATTACGCGAACTACAAGAGAGAAAACCGGACTGATTCTAAAGGCGACGAACTGGAATGGACTACAGACTACGACTTATGGAACTTGGAACACAAGAAGTATAAATGGGAAAGAAGAGGAGCTGGTGGAAGAGATGAGGAAAGCAAAATTAGAAATCCTGGCTATAAAGGAAACAAAGAAAAAGGGACAAGGAGTCATGAATCTCGATGGCAACATGCTACTCCACAGTGGTGTACCCACATCTGAAAGAGCTAAAGGGGGCGTGGGTTGCATTGTGGCCAGAAACAAAAAAGATAGTATCAAGGGATGCAACTTTGTCTCAGGGTGCCTTATGGTTGTAAAACTAAAAGAAGGAGAAACCATAGTCAACCTGGTCATAATGTATGGGCCAAATGAGGATGAGAGAGCAGAGGTCAAGGAGGAATTCTTTGAGCTGCTTCAAAGGACAGTGGATGACTGCCTAGATGAAATTATCATGCTCGGAGATTTCAATGCCAGAGTTGGAATGACAATGCTAGATGGGGTGGAGTTATCGGAAGATATTGAGAAGATACACTCAATGACAATGAAAAGCGACTCCTTAGATTCTGCAGTGAGCAGAATCTGATCATTACAAACACAAAGTTCCCCCATAAGCGCATACATGCATACACTAGATGTGAACCAACAAAGAATGAGAAGTCAGTGATTGACTATGCCATTGTTAGGAGGAGTTTATTCAAATATGTCCGGAAAGCTAGAGTCTGGAGGGGGCCAGAGATTGGAAGTGATCACTACCTGCTTACAATCAAAAGAACAGCTGAAAGAGTTGCTCAGCCTAGGAATTGCCCAACATCATGCAAGAAACCAAGTAAACAAACAGGAGAAATGAGTATTAATACCTACAAGCTGAGAGAGCCAGAAATTAGGACCAGATATCAGGGGCTTATTGCTACAGCGGTGAGAAACACAGAAGAACAACCTGATGACTTGGAAACCCACTGGCTTAAATTCAAGGACATCATACAGACAGGTACTGCAGAAGCATGTGGTGGTCCAACTTGAGAACAAGAGAAAGAGGACACCTTGGTGGACAGAGGAAGTCAAAGAGAAAATAAGAGAGAAGAAAAAGGCATGGAAGCATTACTTAGGAGCTAAAAACACAGCAGGACATATAGAGAAATATAGAGAATATGTGATACTCAGAAGAGAAGCAAAGAGCAAGGTGCTAGCAACAAAACAGAAGTCCTGGGAAGAATTAGGAGAAAAGCTAGAAAAAGATGCGCAAGAAAACCAGAAATTGTTCTATAAGACCCTAAAGAACATGAGGAAGGAAAAACAATGCCCTCTCAAATTTATAAAGGATAAGCAAGGCAAATTGCTTACTGCCCTGAAGGAAGTAATGGAAAGATGGAAAGAATATTTCTCAGAACTCCATGATGGTGAGTAAGGTCAAGCATCAGAAATGATAACCACTAGCACAGAAGAGGAAACCAATGGTGGTGAAGATGACATAAAGATGGAGGAACTGAAGGCAGCACTGGAGAAAATCAAGATGGGCAAAGCAGCAGGGCATGATGGTATAACACCAGAAATGGTTAAGTACATGGGAGCATCAGGCGATCTATTACTCTTAAGGGTCCTACAGGCAGCGTGGTACAACAAGGCCATACCAAAGGATTGGGAGATTGACTTCATAATACCAATTTTAAAGAAGGGTGAGAATCGACAATGTGGAAACCATAGAGGCATATCCCTTCTCAGTGTCCCTGGTAAAATCTACTCTAGAATTCTAGAGCAGAGACTGACACCTAGTTAAGTGAAAAAGCCCTTGAGTACAAGAGTGAGATGCATCTTTGTTTCATAGATCTGGAAAAGGCATTTGACAGGGTCCCCTGGAGCAAACTTTGGGACTGTTTGGCAAGGAAGAACATTCTAGTAACTCTGATTTATGCTATACAGAGCTTTCACAAGTCTTGCAGAAATTATGCGAGGACAGCAAACCATAAGTCAGAAGAGTTCAGGACCACCACTGATGTAAGACAAGGTGATATCCTGTCACCTTATTATTTCATACTCCTCATGGATGATGTTATCAAGTCATGTAAGGAGAGAACAAGAAAGTATTCAGTGGGGTACTGGAAGATGAGACAGGTATGTATTTCAGAGCTGGCATTTGCTGATGATGTTGCCCTGATTGCTAAATCAGAGGCACATCTCCAATCCAACTTGCAAGTCTGGAAGAAAGAGCTCGAGAAGAGAGGGATAGTCATACGCAACTCTAAAACAAAATCCATGATGATATCACGAGAAGAAAGAAGACATCAGATTAAGCTGGGATAACAGGTCCTGGAGCAGGTCGACCACTTTAAATATCTTGGTGCTATTATAGACCGAAAGGGAGGCATCAAAGAAGAGTTGGCCATTCGAAAAGCAGCAGCTGGGAGACTTTTTCAGGCCATAAATCGAGGATTTCTCAGCAAGAGAGAGGTTTGTAAGAAAATGAAGATGGCTGTATACTACTCCACCTATGTCCCAGTCTTGACATATGTATGCGAGTCATGGGCAATGACTACAACCCACAAAAGCCAGATTAAAACCTCAGAAATGAGGTATCTGAGGAAGATGATTGAAGTAACATGAAGAGACATGGTCCTCAACCAGACGATATGTCAAGGCCTAAAATCCCACCCCCTGCAGACCCAAGTAGAACAGTCCCAACTAAGATGGTTTGGCCATGTCTGCAGAATGGGAGAAGATCGGCTACCACGACAAGCATCGGAAACAAAGAGCCAGAGATCCAGACCCCCAGGACAACCGAGAGTCCGCTGGGTAGACAACATTAGACAATATTTGAAGGACCAAGGACTAGAATGGAACCAGGTCAGGAAGAAGACAGCTGATAGGATAGTCTGGTGCTCTCTCTTCCAAACCTATACACCTCACGGTAGAAGGGGAATGACTAAGTAAGTACACACCCCTACTTTACTTTTAGTTGCGTGAAAACTCACCTCTTACTTTACATTTATTCCTGTGCGAACACACTCCCTACATTTATTCCTGTGAAAACACACTCCATACTTTACATTTATTCCTGTGAGAACACTAGTTTTGAATTATGTGAAGTCCTCATTAGTGCTTCTCTAACATAAAATGTGACTACACTGTACATCACAGGGAACTAAAAGGTAAGGAACAGAAGATATCTATTGCTGACACAATAAAATGAAGTGGCTCAATGGGACAAATTATATCAAATCTCTTTATTTATTTCTTTATTCTGTGATAGAATTGACTAAAATGTAAGCACTTCCTGACAAAATTTGTAACTTGTCTGTATATCAGATTTCAACAACAGTGCAAACAAACAAAAAATTACTTTTGTAAAAATTCCCAGATGTTTATATTAACTGAAGCTTTGATTCTAGCTATCAAATGGTAAAAGTTAATTTTTCAAACATGATCTTACTCACATTTAGTATACATTTCAAAATCTCTGGTCCTTATCATCAATGTTGATGCTTTCTAACATTTTAAAATGTTCTCATGTTTTACTGTCTCAAATGCCTTAGTGTAGTGTATAAAGCACAAGTATAGAAAGATTATAGGTAGAAGTTGTAATTAAAAAAAAATATGATCATATACACATTTTGCATGTTCTTGACAGCTCTGAATGATTCAGAAGAAAATCAGTATGGCAAAGATTGTTGAATGTGATGTTGGACATACTACCAATAAACATGTATAACTCTTCTTATATTTTCAGGTTGTTATATTTTTTTCACCATTATTTAAAAAAAACATTGAGTGATATTTCTTGTGATATCAATATCTCAGATAACCAGCATGTAACTAATTGTCTAAGATTGTTTTACCTATAACTCATTTTTCTTTTCAGATTGCAAAAAAATATGGAACAGAAGATCCCATTCTTGGATCAAAAAATAAAACAGGATATCAGTACAGATTTTAAAGTGAGTTTTCTTTTTAATTCTTGATAACAAATTGTTATACAGCCATAGCCAAAGTTAAACTGAGAAATCTGTTAAAATATTGTCCATTGAAACATTTTATTACTTATTGCTGGGTTCTTTGTATTTAATTGTCTATAACAGTGTAGTATATGTAGTTGTAATATAAGGTCCTCATCAGGGACAGAGGCATAAAACAGTTGAGAAAAGAAAGTAATGTAAATACATAAAAGTGTTCATGTAGTTGACAAACTGGGGCAGTGTTTAAGACTGAAATGGTTTGTTTCAAACTTGAAAATGTTCAATATTTTGTTTTCAGGGACACACGGTGAAGATAGTTGTCAAACTGGGGCAGTGTTTAAGAATGAAGTGGTTTGTTTCAAACTTGAATATGTTCATTTTTTTTGTTTTCAGAGACACACAGTGAAGATAGTTGTCAAATTGGGGCAATGTTTAAGATTGAAGTGGTTTGTTTCAAACTTGAATATGTTCAATATTTCATTTTCAGGGACACACAGTGAAGATAGAAATTGAAAGTGAGGAAGATGGTCATGTTCCTGCAGGGAGAGAGAGTATTAGGACCAGTTCCACATCTGTATATCCTGCTGGGGACATTTTACTCAGTAATGCTTTACAACTTTTTAACATAAATGTAACCTGTGCTCAATATGTTACCACTATCAACAAATATGTAACATAATAAGTTATTTATACACATCCACCACAAGCATCATCATTTTTTTAGGGTTTCTACCCTTTATGGACATGTGTGTGTTTTTTTCTTTTTTAAATTTCAAATTTTTTTTTTATTTTTAAATCTTTACTCCAGTCAGAAAATCCCTTACAGCAAATCTTAAAAGTTTTGGGCAGTGGCCACCGAGTGTTTTTAGAACTGAAACAGGAAAAAAATGTGTCCCCTGTCACTGCCAGATAAAATACATGTTCATTTTGTAGACCAGTCAAAAAAAAAACATAAAGAACTATATCATGCACTGTTGTGACTTTTAAATTCTATTAAGAACACCAGGATGAATTATTGAGAAAATATGAAATTTAAGAATTAGTTAAACACAAAAGAAAATAAATAAAGTGCTCTTTCTAATAAGCTTTTTATTCTAACAGCATAAACAGTACATTGATCTTTAGCACCTTCATTCCTGCAAATTGATCATTTATGTTACCAAAATGAATGGTCTCAATAGTTTCTCTTTCAGTACTAAGAAGTTACAGATTACTCCCATAGATACTCATAAATATGAAAGAATTAGCTTTAGTCTACTAAAAAAACGCTCACAAAGACACTGGTAAATATGACAGAATTAGCTTTAGTGTACTAAACAAACGCTCATATAGACACATACATATTAAAGAATTTGCTTTCACCAAGATGGGTCCCAGTTATGCCTGCCTCTTCATGGGCTACCTGGAGTATCAGGTGTGGCAGCAGTATCCTGGACCTTTTCCATTGATGTATCATAGATACATTGATGATGGCATAGGTCTCACCGATATGCCAGAAGTTGACCTATCTAGGTTCATTAATTTCATTAACAACTTCCACCCTGCGATCCAATTCACCTCTCACATCTCCACTGTCTCTGTTAATTTCCTTGACATTGTTGTCACCATCACGCCCCCCCACCTCACCACTTCGGTGTACTACAAACCCACCGATGCACACAGTTACCTCCTTTATACTTCCTCTCATCCTCCAGCTTGTCGGGACTCCTTGCCTTTCTTACAACTTCTCCGCTTCCGTCGGTTATGCCAAGATGATGACAACTTTCTATGTCGAGCACAAGAAATGTTGGACTTCTTCCGTAACAGACAGTATCCAGAAGATGTTCTTACCTCTGCCTTAGAGCGTGTTCTCCCTATCTCACATCTAGAGGCCCTCAAACCCCGCCAAAAAACCTCCTCTGATAGAGTCAAGTTAATAATGACCTATCACCCTCACAGCACTGCTGTCAAAAGGATCCTGTATCACCACCTACCTCTCCTCCAAGCTGACCCAGCGGCAAGGGAAGCGTTTAGTGAGCCACCATTGCTGGCATATAGACGGGATAAAAATTTGAGGGACCTCCTAGTCCACAGCCGTTTGAAAACCGTCAACGATGGCCACTTTGGAACCAAGCCATGTAACCGTACACGATGTAAGACATGTCAGTATGTAATCGAAACACGTTCAGTCTCGTTCCCTAACGCCAAGTTCACCATCACCCATGGCTTCACATGTGAGTCACGCAACGTCATTTATGCTATTATATGCAAACGTTGCACCATTACTTACATTGGCCAAACGGGCACACGACTGGGCGACCGATTCTGCAGACACCTCTACGACATCTCTCAGTTTAAATCCACAACTGTGGCCATCCACTTCAATGGCCCTGACCACCACGGTGCCACTGACATCCAGGTGACAGCCATCAGATCCTGTTCCTCGGACGCCAACAGTCGGTTTCGCCAGGAATAACGCCTCATCCATCTTATGGGTTGTCTCAAACCACACGGTTTGAATACCCAACATTCTTTTGTCTGAGACGCCTTTCTCTATCGAGTTCCAGTTGTATTATGACTGTCTACTTTGATGCGATCATGCTTTTTTTTTTTTTAATCGCTTTTCCCTCACTTTGTATATATATATATATTTTTTTTTGTATTATTATTATTTTTTATTTATTTATTATTTATTTATTTAATTATTTATTTATTTTTAATTACCATTTTTTTTAGAATTTAATTTAATTTATTTACTTATTATTATTATTATTACTTTTTTTTTTAAAATGTGTTTATTAATTTTTAGTTTAAAAATTTTTTTTTATTATATTTTTTTTATTTATTTTTATATTTTTTATATTTTTATTTTATTATATTTTTAAAAATTTATTTATTATTATTAGTATATATATATATATATATTTTTAAATTAATTAATTAATTAATTATTATTTTTTATTTTTTTATTTTTATTTTATTTATTTATTTTTTATTTTATTTATTTATTTATTTTTCCTCACTCTTTTCCAGTCCTTGTTTTCATTATTTCTTATTTTTTGTTTTTAATGTACTATCGACTTCCTCTTTCCGGTTTAGTGGCATCCATCTTGCTTCACATGTGACTGGACATAAGGGAGTTTTTTTCTCTTATTTTTATAGTTTCATGTTCTCTACTTAATTCTCATTTTCTTTCCCTCCTGTCTCTTGTTTGTCTGTCCCTGACGAAGGCCTTGTGGCCGCAACGTAGGTTTTTCTTGTCCTTTCTCCTTGTAACACGTATTACTATTTGTGTGTGTTTGTATTTTTGTTTTTTTCCCATTCAACTTAGTATACTAAACAAATGCTCACGTAGACACATAAATATGAAAGAATTAGCTTTAGTGTACTAAACGAATGATCACAAAGATGATGGTCAATATGAAAGAATTAGCTTTGGCGTACTAAATAAATGCTCATAAAGACACTGGTAAATACGAAAGAATTAGCATTAGTGTACTAAATAAATGCTCATATAGACACGTAAATATGAAAGAATTAGCTTTAGTGTACTAAACAAATGCTCATAAAGATGATGGTCAATATGAAAAAATTAGCTTTAGTGTACTAAATAAATGCTCATAAAGAACTGGTAAATATGAAAGAATTAGCTTTAGTGTATTAAACAAATGCTCATATAGACACATAAATATGAAAGAATTAGCTTTAGTGTACTAAACAAATGCTCTCAAAGATGATGGTCTATAGGAAAGAATTAGCTTTAGTGTACTAAACAAATGCTCTCAAAGACACTGGTAAATATGAAAGAATTAGCTTTAGTTGTACTAAATAAATGCTCATAAAGAACTGGTAAATATGAAAGAATTAGCTTTAGTGTACTAAACAAATGCTCATATAGACACATAAATATGAAAGAATTAGCTTTAGTGTACTAAACAAATGCTCATATAGACACATAAATATGAAAGAATTAGCTTTAGTGTACTAAACAAATGCTCTCAAAGATGATGGTCAATATGAAAGAATTAGCTTTAGTGTACTAAATAAATGCTCATAAAGACACTGGTAAATATGAAAGAATTAGCTTTAGTTGTACTAAACAAATGCTCACAATGACACTGGTAAATATGAAAGAGTTAGCTTTAGTGTACTAAATAAATGCTCATAAAGACAATGGTAAATATGAAAGAATTAGCTTTAGTGTAATAAATAAATGCTCATAAAGAACTGGTAAATATGAAAGAATTTGCTTTAGTCTACTAAACAAATGCTCACACAGTCACGTAAATATGAAAGAATTAGCTTTAGTGTACTAAATAAATGCTCACAAAGACACTGGTAAATATGACAGCTTTAGTATACTAAACAAACGCTGATAAAGACACTGGTAAATATGAAAGAATTAGCTTTAGTGTACTAAACAAAAGCTCACAAAGACACTGGTAAATATGAAAGAATTAGTTTTAGTGTACTAAACAAATGCTCACAACTGGCTACTGAAATATAAATTGTTAACAGAATTTTCAGTGCTATGCGTAACTTTGGGAATTCATCATTTCCATAAGACACCATGAATGAAAGTAAACCCAAAGCAGTTGTTGAACAAAATCAGTTTGTAATTACATTAGCATCCTGCAATCACTTATCTTTGAAAACAGGACCTTGCCATCAATTGACTTTCATTTCTGTTGGTTAATATTGTTTTTTTCATGATCTAATCTAAACCATAATAAGAGAATTGGTAACTTGAGATAAAGATTTTCTCATTCAGACTCTAGAATAAAGGTTTGTTGACATTGTCTTTCTTGAGGAATTCTGCATTTCATGTCCTCTTATATTTGACATATATTTTTAATGAACTAAGGATGTGACTGTCAACAAATTCTACATGTCATGTACTCTTATATTTGACATATATTTTTAATGAACTAAGGATGTGACTGTCAACAAATTCTACATTTCATGTCCTCTTATATTTGACATATATTTTTAATGAACTAATGATGTGACTGTCAACAAATTCTACATGTCATGTCCTCTTATATTTGACATATATTTTTAATGAACTAAGGATGTGACTGTCAACAAATTCTACATTTCATGTCCTCTTATATTTGACATATATTTTTAATGAACTAATGATGTGACTGTCAACAAATTCTACATTTCATGTCCTCTTATATTTGACATATATTTTTAATGAACTAATGATGTGACTGTCAACAAATTCTACATTTCATGTACTCTTATATTTGACATATATTTTTAATGAACTAAGGATGTGACTGTCAACAAATTCTACATGTCATGTCCTCTTATATTTGACATATATTTTTAATGAACTAATGATGTGACTGTCAACAAATTCTACATGTCATGTCCTCTTATATTTGACATATATTGTTAATGAACTAAGTATGTGACTGTCAACAAATTCTACATTTCATGTCCTCTTATATTTGACATATATTTTTAATGAACTAAGGATGTGACTGTCAACAAATTCTACATGTCATGTCCTCTTATATTTGACATATATTTTTAATGAACTAATGATGTGACTGTCAACAAATTCTACATGTCATGTCCTCTTATATTTGACATATATTTTTAATGAACTAATGATGTGACTGTCAACAAATTCTACATTTCATGTCCTCTTATATTTGACATATATTTTTAATGAACTAATGATGTGACTGTCAACAAATTCTACATGTCATGTCCTCTTATATTTGACATATATTGTTAATGAACTAATGATGTGACTGTCAACAAATTCTACATGTCATGTCCTCTTATATTTGACATATATTGTTAATGAACTAAGGATGTGACTGTCAACAAATTCTACATGTCATGTCCTCTTATATTTGACATATATTGTTAATGAACTAAGGATGTGACTGTCAACAAATTCTACATTTCATGTCCTCTTATATTTGACATATATTGTTAATGAACTAAGGATGTGACTGTCAACAAATTCTACATGTCATGTCCTCTTATATTTGACATATATTGTTAATGAACTAAGGATGTGACTGTCAACAAATTCTACATTTCATGTCCTCTTATATTTGACATATATTGTTAATGAACTAAGGATGTGACTGTCAACAAATTCTACATGTCATGTCCTCTTATATTTGACATATATTGTTAATGAACTAAGGATGTGACTGTTAACAAATTCTACATTTCATGTCTTGTTATAAAAAAAAAGGTAAAAGATCCCGTTACACGCCCATTGAGGCATATTGGGAGTATGGTGTTAGGCCCATATTTTCTTGACCATCCGCACACTAGGGGTGATGTGGTTAGCATCACGCTGGCTGCCTTAACCTTCCCAGAAGTTGCTCTGGTACCCAATTGGGGCTGGGTCGACCCAGGAGCCGTTTGTGGCCTAAAAATTCCCATCTCATCTGGGGATCGAACCATGGACCACTGAGCAAGGAAGCCAGTGCACTAACCACTATGCTACCGCGACTCCCTTGATATAGTCCACAAATCTAATGTAAAGTGATACTTTCCATTCCAGACTTTCTTCCACTATTATTCTTAATGTAGCATTCTGATCTGTACAGGATCTGCTTTGCCTAGAACCTGTTTGTTCTGTACCCATAGACTGTAAAGTTCTTGAGGATGAACCTGTTAAATATTTTTTCTGGAACTAATAATACAATTATTCACATGTAATTAATGCACTTGTAAATCTGTTGTAAGTTTCCCTTCTAAGGCAGTATGACCAGAGATCTTTCATTAAATTCTGGTGGTATTTCTTCTCTCTCCCAGACAGTTCCACAAAACAGACTCAACTTCTCAGCAGATTGGACCCACAAAATCCCCCAGACTTCCAGCCAGCAATCAAGGAGTTACAGGTCAGCTGTGAAAAACCAACTAAGGAAGAAATAAAGAAAGACATAAAGATTCTAACAGAACGAATAGGAGCTAGTCCTGATGTCATTCCAGTAAAGGCTATCAAAGCAGAAATGGACACCTCTACAGAGATGTTATACAAATTACTGGGTAAGGTTTTTGTAGTTAAAAATTGTCTACAGGGTCTGGTAACTGGTCCCATGCCCAACCCTCCTTAGTCAACTTTTATGAAATGTCTGGAAGATATGTGCCAGTGAGTTTGTTGCGGCACTGTAAATAATGAGTTTATAATATTTTAAGTTGACCTTTACTCTCTTTTTAATAGTGGTTCCCAGGTTCGTTTAGTTAGGCAATGGCTTGTGTGTTAGCTGTTATTAATTCAATGTTGGTATGCTAGTTTCCAGAATGATTATTTATAAACCAAATTGAATTGAGAACTGCTAAGAATGACGAGAAGTGTGATATAGTTGAAAATCACAACTCCAATGTTTCCAAGTCATAAATCTCAGTTTCCAAACATAAATATACAGGAAGATCAATCAAGTCAGTGATACTGTTACCGCTACATCTCTTATGTTGTCAATGTTATTGACTACATTGGTCTGTTGGGCCTTCTTATGTAGCTGATGTACTTCTAGATGATGACCTGATAATGCGAATCTATTGTGGGCTGTTACTTTGTCATGTATGATGATCCAGCTAATGGCAATGAGACTAGGTAACGATGGTGAATGGGTCAAAATAGTGTGACCAACTGGCAATGAAGATATACTGGACTTGTTGCAGAAATTAGTGACGAGACATATTTATTTTGATGAGACTTTGACATCAGTATTATGGACATTTTCATCAGCATGGTTATGGCAAGATATCCATGGTAAATAACAGTCACTATGGACATTGACCAACTGTCATGGTGCTATTTCGCAGTGACGAAAAGTTAGCCAGGCAACACTGGGATAACTAAAACCCGTGAGTCATGTGACGAGGCGGAAGACAAAAATATTAGGCACAAAGGTAGGCAGTTAGTTTCTAGCCAGAGTCCCGAGTAGGACAGATGTATTTTTCCCTGTGCCAGCAATTTAGCTGTGGAGTCCATGTTACTGTTACAGTTGATATTTTGACAGGAAGACTGTGTAGTATATTGAGATGCGTGTAATATCAATAATCAGAGCATCGTGCTGTATGTGGCGAATGGGGTGAATGTCATCACACGACAGGTCATCAAATCAATTGTAGGAACGGTGTCTTTAACAAAATGGGTCCACATCACAGGACAGTTTATTGACAGTTAGACGAATCATTATAAAATGCATAGTCAAATGACGAAATACATGTATGTATTGAATCTCCCACAGTCCATGATACATCATCTCATACCTGGCCTATTTACTAGAGGTGCTGATAATGGATATCACCCAAGTAGTGAAAACCAGAATATGTAGATAAATATTATTGATCGACTCCCATAAAAATTCCTCTGCATAAAAATCATCAAACTAGAATACTTAAGTTCGGCATCTTCTTGAATATCAGTGGCAACCTTCACAACTCCTAAAGCCACATAGGAGAACTGTTTAAACTTCATATAACTTGGGAGCGATGGCATCAATGTCTTACAAAAGGCCTCGAACTAACGGTCTGCATACATAAGTGCAGAACATATTACGTGATCATCACCTAGTGACTTAAACCTTATATCGCGTTCATTATAATTACAAATGGTACAAAAATACGTCATGTTGGCCCCAGATAGAATTGTTACTGCATAGATTAAACTGCTAACAAAACTAAGTGTGGTCAACATGTAAAATACATTTTAATCTTCTTTAACATTTTCCCCTGAAAATCATGAAATAATTTTTTTTCCAACAATATTACCAAAAAATGTACATGAAAAATTGTAATGAGATTTAAGGAAAAATCGTGAAAAAATTTATGAACATACGGCCAGATATGTTTACAATTAACACTGTCAATGGCGTTGTCCAAAATAATTATAAGTCAAAAGAATGTTAAGACAAATGTACATATAACTAAGGTCATTAAGTAGAGAACGTCGTCAGTAGTCAATAAAAAGAAAGTTAAGTCTAATACACTACTTAATAAGCATGTGACACAAAATATTTTCTAACCATAGTTATAGTATTATTAATTACTATGTAATATTAAATAAGCAATTTAGAGAGAAGAATGTAACATATGTATGACAATGCAGAGATGTGAATTAAAAAACATTAATATATTGTTATGTCGACACTCAGAAAGTTAGTAAGTCAATAATGTAAGTTAAGTGTGTGAACATATACAACAGAAAAGTAATTAGTAAGGAAAATAGAAAGAAAATGTTTTAGTAAGAAAAAGTGGACAGAACAAAAAAAAGGGAAGTAAGAATGAATAGCATAGAAGGAAAAAATAAATCATGAGTTATCTATCCAAAAGTCTTACCAATCAAAGAAAATGTGCTAGAAAGATAGTAATTAATCTATCTAAATAACAATAGTAAGTTTAATTAATTAATTAAAGTCTAAAATCTGCATTAATGAAAATTATAAACATCACATTATAAGTCCAATAGGGAACATATAGTCCAATGTGCTCCAAAATCCAGGAAAAAGCATTCCATAATCTGTGTATTTCACAAAGTCAGGAGTATTAGAAAATCAATATTATTATCTAAAAGCCAATAGTGACGCTGCATATTATAAAGTCCAATGTTTCAATCCAGCAGCAAACAATCCTGGCAAGTATTTTGACTATATGGAAGGTGTACATTCTGACTATACTTCTGTTCAGTGAAAATTTGATCTCCAAGTGCAGGTAGATCTCAACGAATTGTTCAGTGAAAAATTCATCGATAAATTAGTATGATGTCATTCAATGTACGAAACATAAACTATGTGACTTGCATGCATCAAGAATATGTATGCCTGTTAATAAATGTCACGAATTATTTGAACGTTTCTTGAGTACCAATAAGTCTTCAGGTATTGATGTTGCATTTCTTGATAGAGAATCCTCGACCACATTGTCAGATCCGGGAATAGCTTGAATATCGAAATCAAATGGCTGGAGCAGGATTGAGAAGCGAGCGAGCTTTTGGTTTCTGTGATTAGCTCATTTCAAAGCAGCAACCGATTTCTGGTCTGTCTGTATTATGAATGGCGCTCCAAGCAGTTATCGCTCCAATTTTTTATCGCCCAAATGACCGCGAGTAATTCCTTCTCGATTACTGAATATTTCTTTTCAGTCTCTGACAGTTTCCGGGAAATATACAAGGTTGGATGAAGAATTCCGTTGTACTCTTGCAAAAGTGAGGCTCCCAATCCAAATTTACTAGCATCTGTTCGAAGAATATATACTTTTGTAATATCAGGTAACCTCAAAATTGATAGGTGTAGAAACAATGTGCAAAATTTTATTAAACGCTATCTGGCAGTCATCTGACCAGCTTACCTTTATTGGCATTCCCTTGTGTAATAAGGATGACAGTACAGCCATGATATTAGACAAGTTAGGAATGAATCGACTGTAATATTGAACTAATCCTAGTAAACTGCGAACTTATTGATAAGTTGAAAATCTTGGAAACATTTTGAGGTATAGTCTGAAGACAACCAGAACCAACAGTATGACCAAGAAAAGTAAGTTCCTTAAATGCAATCTGGACTTTAGTAGGCCTTGCAGTAAGATTATGTAACCTAAGAGTATCCAATAAAGAACGAAGTCCTACAAAGTGTTCTTAAAAAGATGAACTAAACAAACAGATATCATCAATGTAAGTTATGATATCAGATCTATGAGACAAAATTTTATGCATCATTCAAATGAATGTGGCAGGTGAGTTCATGAGCCCGAAAATCATGATGTTCCACTGGTATAACCTACGTGGAGTCGAAAACGCTGTAAGAGGTTTAGCTTGTTCAGTTAATGGAATCTGCCAATAACCTTTAGTCAGATCTATTTTAGTGAATAGATTAGCATTGGATAGACGAGGAAGTAAATCATCAAGCATTGGATGTGGTTCAGCATCCTAAATGGTTTTAGCATTTAGTTTGCGATAATCTACACATAATCTAATATTATTATCCTTTTTCTGGACAATAACTAATGGTGAAGAATATGGAGAACTACTGTTTTCAATAATTCCCAACCTCAACATCTGATTTAGCTCGAGTTCAGTTTTGTTCTGATCATGAAGTGGAACAGGATAAGGATAAGACAGATAGGAATATCATCAGTAAGGGTCATATCATGAGAAATAACGGATGTTTGACCATGTAGGTCAGTAAGAACATCAGAAGAAGATTCTAGTAGACTGGATACCTGGCAATGTTGTTGAGATGTTAAAGAAGATGAAATATCAACATCTCGCCAAGATTCTGTAGAATCCAAAACAGGTATAGGCAAAGACATGTGAATATCAGGGAAGGAAGATTCCTCCTCCTGAATCACAGATAAGCTAGAATAATGACAAAAAACTACCAACATTGTCATCAATGTCATGAAAAATAGACTGTAAATGCTCAGGTCTTGTATGAAATTCTTTGAGCATATTAATGTGGAAAATTTTTCTTTGACCTTTAATATGGATTACGTAATCAACATCTGAAATACGAGATATCACTTTTAATGGGCCATTCCAATCAAGAAGTAATCTATTATCCTTCCGAGGAAGCAATACAAAAGCTTCATCACCTGGACAAAGTTGACGTAAATGTCTATTCTTATTTAGAAAGAGATGTGATCTATGCTTGGCAGCCTCTGACGAAGCTGTAGCCAACTGACATGCGTTGACAATCTTTCAACGAAGATTAATCATGTACTCGCAAGATGACTGAGTGTCCTGAGACATCTCAGAGTCAATAAGGAGATCCGGTACTTGTGTGATATTTCACCGCTAAAATAAAATTTTCCAAATTTATTACCAAAACTGACAACCGTACTCTTTCCTTACAATTTTTTCTTTTTTTTTCTGCCTGCGCGGCTTTTTTTTTCCGCCTGCGCGGGATTAGTCCATTTAACAGGTAGGGGTTATGGGTTAGTATTTGAGGGCTGCCACCTCGGGGGCGTATTATTATTATTATATATTTATTTTTTTTAATGTAAAATTTTTGCCTCGTCTTGGCGGGGCGCGTCCCGTTCAACCTAGTCATCATCATCATCATCAGCTTTCAAGTCCCTAAGGAGCATTTGCTTTATACCAAGTCTTCCTGTCCTGTGCCATCAGCTCAAGGTCGTTCCATAATTTCTTCATCCTCTTCTTGTCTGTCATCAGTTCTCTTCTCCGTGTATTCCTTGGTCTTCCTCTGCCTCTCTTACCTTGGGGGTTCCAGACCAAGGACTGCCTGGTAAAGCTATAAGCAAGTTTGCTCAGTGTGTATCCTATCCATCTTCAGCGTCTTCTTCTCATGTCTCGTTCTTCTGGCACTTGCCTGGTTCGTGTCATCAGTTGCACATTAGTGATCTTGTCATACCACTACAATCCTTCTATTTTAGACAAGCAACCATTTATGAGGGCGTCCGTGGTTTCAGCGCAGGCTTCTCTCGACAAAGGTAGTGGGCTGGAGACATGGTGGCGTCACGCTACAATCTACCCAGCTGTAAGTGGATGGATACCTGACTCTGCTCTGAAAGGTAAAGGCAGCCAGGAGGGGAGCTGGTTATAGCACTACTCTGAGATCATCCAGGTCTGTATTATTTTGGCTTTTCAATGCCGCAATTACTGACTGTGCATCAGAAAAGAAAGCAACCCTTCTCTCTGCGCTTTCTTCTGTCAATATAACCTCTGCTACAGTTTTCAGGGCCTCTGCCTCTGCTCTGAAGTTGTTGGAGAATCGTCCTGTCGCCACTGACAGCATTTTTTTCTGCACCAGTGCTTAAGGTCAGAAAGACGCCCCCACCTCCATTTTCTGTTGCATTTGTTTCTGATCCATCTGTGTATGCATGGGTCCAGGTGTTGCGTGGATAATGTTTCTCTATGTATTTTGTAAACGACTGTGACTGACGAAGGAATCCAAATACATCATTCAACTTTTGATAATCTTTCTGGCGTTTTGACAAGGTAGCAAGCTATCAATAAGGACAAGAAATGTTCAGCTTTTAAACTGCTGAGAAGGCGTTTGAGATTCATCAATTGTGCTGGAACCACTGAAATCATCATACTCTCGATTTCGTTTGTGTTTCCTTCGAGTTTGTTCTTGATAATGTTCACACTCAGTCACATCCTTGGCCTTTTGCTCTATGTCTGCAAAAGTAGACCGCAAAGCTTGAATATACCCCCACAGGGATTCATAGAGTGCACAAGCCGTATTCAAATCTTGGTCAGAAGATTGCAAAGAAGCACTGGTCATTTGAAAACGGTGTAATACTTGATCCCACAGTATGATCATTATTCCTGTTTCTAACTTCATCATGGTTGAAAGTAGACAACGAGCCTGTTGACGACACTCTGCCTTCTGATCGTTGTTATCTGAAATATCATCCAAGACTTGTTTTATTGCAGAAAAGCTGTGTAAAAGTGCTTTTGTCGCATCTGCCCAAGCGGACCATTTCACAAAGGGCAAATGGGACTTATTATGACTACCGCCAGCACATAATGCAGTAGAAAGGAGACCCCACCGGTAGGTAGAAGCAGAAAAGAAGGTGTACAGCCTTTCAACAAATCCAAAGAAAATGACTGCTTCTGTCCGCAAACAGTTCAGATAAAAGTAATAAAGAGTCACACTAAGTCACCCTGTTATGCTCTTTCTCTCACAATTTCGTGACATCAAATGAAAAGGCGCTAAAGATGGCATACATCACAAGATCATTGTTTTAACGCTCGTATTAGAAGATGACCAAAAAATGACGTACATATTTATTGGCGTGGGGCCCTAAAAGCGCGGGACTCGTAGCAAATGCTACTTTTGCTACTACGTTAATCCGGCTCTGATTAGGTAAATATTTGACAAGGATCAGTGCATAGTGAGGGAGGGGGACCAACTTCCCACCCAGCCCTCTCCACCCAGCCCTCCACAGCCAGCGGTGAAAACAAATAAAGGATTTATTGCCAGGGTACAGTTTTGTTGGTTTTGTGGGCCTTAAACAGGACCGTGGTGCAGTTTTGTGGGCCCTGAAAAGGATCGTGGTAGGTGCAGTTTTGTGGTTTTTGTGGGCCCTGAAAAGGACCGTGGTAGGTGCAGTTTTGTGGTTTTTGTGGGCCCTGAAAAGGACCCAGAGGGGAACAGATCACCAAGGATCGCTGAAGCGTGACACATATCAGGACATACACATGTTCATTCGTAGCTGCATAATTTACAGAGGAGGCCAAAATTCTGCAATGTCAAACAGGATATTGTCGAACGGGTCTGACTGACGAACTTTATTCAGATGTCGCCACAAAAATTCACACATGTAGGAATCTAACATGTGTCTGTGTGTTCCGTTCTGACGTTTGTTGCGTTCTTTCGCTGATTTCCACAATCTCTCTATTCGTTGTGTATTTGCCCCTGTATTTGGGTCGACAAAATTTGCAGAATGATTCACCGTTTGGTGAGTTAAACCTGGCAAATTCTGAATGGTACTATATGCTTGTCATTGATCAGAAACAACTGTCGTACCAGGACGAATGTTGGCTATGATAAGGGGCATAAGTGTAGCCGCTGAGCGGTCCGGCACTGGAACCATGAAACACTCACTTGTTTCACGACATAGGCCACCAAATACCCACTGCTGTGGAAATACACGACCGACGTTATTTTTTCTGCGTGTGAACACACTTTCTTCTATCTCTACCGTGGTATTGGGACCGCCAATTACAGCGGGATTTGCAATTAGTACATTTGCACAAACCTCACGGAGGTTGCTGTTCCATTTAATGGCAGCTTGATTGGCAATTCCTAGCTCTGATTTACAGAAATCAATGCTAGTCTTCTCTTTACTCCAACAGTAAATGAACAGAATAATCTGCCTGAAGGACAGACGTGCACCCTGTAACCATGTGCCAGAACGAAGAGGTATATCCTGCTTACATATGTAACATCTCTAACGATCTTGGCGAACCGACAAGGACAAATTCATCTGGTGATTGTTAGCACACTGTCGGACGTTGTGTAGAATGCCCCGATTCTGCAAAAACTTCACACAGTTCTCTTTGTTACGTGTAAAATCTGACACCTCCAGGAAATTCATCTTCCACGTCTCTGGACACTGCTATCAAATGACAAATGGAACGATAAGATTTCCCGCTCCAAAGCAGCGCCAAGGCACGGAATTTAAGAAAAAAAAAAAATGAAAGAAAAAAAAAATGTAAGAAAAAGTACCGCGAAAAATCGGCAAATCCAATCGCAATGTCTAGGCCGTAGGCGCGACGTCACAAATCTCTTACCCACCCCGTCCCCTTTTTTGTCCTTATTTTTTGTAATCCTGAAAAAAAAACAACTTACTCGAATGTTTTTTTTTTTTAAGTTTTGTCTCGTTTTGGCGAGGCGCGTCCCATTCAATCTAGTCGGTTATATTAGGGCGCATGTCCAAATATAAAAGACCCTTAAGTCTAGGGAATTGCTAGTCATCGTAATCATCATCATCATCAGCTTTCAAGTCCCTATCAGAGTCAGCTACCCATTTACAGCTGGTTAGACTGATGCATGACACCTGTTCCCGTCCTCATTGCTGTTGCCTTCTCTAACTCAAGATCAGAGTCAGATACCCATTTACAGCTGGTTAGACTGATGCGTGACACCTGCTCCCGTCCTCGTTGCTGTTGCCTTCTCTAACTCAAGATCAGAGTCAGGTACCCATTTACAGCTGGTTAGACTGATGCGTGACACCTGTTCCCGTCCTCGTTGCTGTTGCCTTCTCTAACTCAAGATCAGAGTCAGGTACCCATTTACAGCTGGTTAGACTCTACCAAGCTTTGAACCAGAAACCCGGTAACTTATCACGGTAGTGGATCACTGTTGACGCATCTTAGGTCCCAATTCAATACCGTTTTATTGCTTATAAACTTAAAATACCGGGGGGGGGGGTTGAGGGCAGGTCAATGCACGACGAACTTGCCCTCCCAAATCACAATGTAAAATCAACCTTTTCCAGTCAAGAAAAAGTACGGTTGTCAGTTTTGGTAATAAATTTGGAAAATTTTATTTTAGCGGTGAAATATCACACAAGTACCGGAGATCCTTGATCAGACCCATAAAACCTCGAGGTGGAGCTCCAAACACAAGCTCAAAGGGGGAAAATCCGGTCTGCTCGTGCGGCACTTCTCGATAAGTGAAAAGTACAGCTGGCAAGACCCTGTCCCAATCCTGAGGATATTTGTCAGTTACCATATGTAACAATTGCTTGAGTGTTCTTTTGAGCCTCTCCACTGAACCATTGCTCATTGGGTGATATGTACTACTAAAGGATCTATCTATCTTAAGTGTCTTCATGACTGATGTCATGGTATCAGAGACAAATTTTGAACCATGATCAGATAGAAGTTTTTGAGGAAAACCTAATCATGAGAAAATCAGTAAAAGTGCATCAGCTACCTCAGAAGTAGGGGTATGTTTAAGAGAAATGGCCTCTGGCCATTGAGTGCACAAATCAATGCACGTGAGGACATATTTGTGACCTCTAGCAGAAGTAACAGATAGAGGACCAATAATATCAACGGCCATCTTATCAAAAGGTCGAATAGATATATCACATGCTTGAATTGGAGCTACATGGAAAGTTCCTTGAGATTTAACTTCTTGGCAGGTAATGCATGAACGTGTGTATAATTAAACATCCCTGGAAACACCTGGCCAAAAGAAAGAAGATAACACTCTGGAACATGTTCGAGTGTATCCCATATGACCCGGACAATGTGAGTCACGTGCATGTCGTAATATGTATGGGCGAAGTTTAAGAGGCACCATAACTTGGTGTTTGATATTAGAGTTATCAATAAAGTTTCTCAATAATATTTCATTTTTAACAGTAAACCAATGTTTACGACTTTTATTTAAGTCAAAGTCATCATTACTTTTGACCAAAGCAAAAAATTTCTTTAATGAGTTATCCTCTCTTTGGAGTTTTGCAAAAGACACTCTGTCTATAACTGAATGTACTTCAGTGTCATCCTGAGTTGTTATGTCTAGCTCTGAACTGTTATCATTTTCCAGTGCCTGAGCTAGGCATGTGTAGTAACTGCATTGGCAGTCAACAAATTAATTTTCTCCCACTCTTCAATTTCCTCTGGTGAGCAGTCCTTGCTCCCATGGATGTGACCAACCATGAGATCAGTGACTGGGTTATTTAATAAACATACTTCGACTTTCCCTGAAAAAAATGGGATATGAATATCAACAATAGCTGTGGGGTAAAATTCAATTGTTCCCCCAAAAGTGATACATTTTACACAATTTTCTGTAGAACACGAAGGGTGTACAAGCGACTGTCTAATTCCAACTGTCGTTGACCCCGAATCCCTGAGTACAGATACTTGGGTACCATTCACAAATTCTCTGTGGAATACTAGAGTACCTGTGCTGTCATGGGCTGATAGACTAACTGCTGGAAGAGGATGTCCGCACTTCAGAACTGTGGTACTGTCTTTCTGAAATAAAGTTAGACATTCCTGGCAATGAGAAGCAACATCAAAATCAAATGAGTAACGTGCAGAAGAGTGAGCCTGGTTATTCAATTCCTGATTACCTACAGGTGCACTGCTAGTAAGTGCTGCCCCTGCATTATGTTCAGACCTCGTTGGGCCACTTGAACAAGATCGTTGCCTCTGGCGATCAATAGAATTACCCTGATTTCTAAAGTTTTGACTGTTATTCCAATTTCAGTAATGTTGATGATTATTACTCCAATTATTATTTTGAGGGAACAAATTTTTTTGGTTTTCTCCAATTGGAACTTTGTTGAAAATTGTTGTTGTTTCTGTATTGAGGTGACTGGTTCCAAAATTGTTGTCTATCTCTATTAAAGTTATCATTCTTGTTAAAGTTACCATTTCAAGTATAATTGTTTTCATTATATCTCCTAGGCATGACATTTCTGTCTAGGCTCTGAGATCTGGCTCTAACATTATTGTTCCAAGTTGTAGCTGAACCAACTGGGAGAGAATCTTTTATTTGGCTGTTGCTAATACATGCACCCGGATGTGCTGTACAATATTGTTTTGCAATTTCTTCCATAGATGATAGATTTGATGGCTTGCGTTCCTGCAAGAAAGACCAAAATGGCCTGCTTACTGAGGATAACACCTTATCCCTTAGCAACAGATCCACAAGTTTATCATATGATTTCTCAATTCCTGAGAGTTGAACCCATCTATTAAAAGTAAGTCATATGGCAGCGACAAATTCTGAGAAGTCCTTCCCAGTTTCAGGAATAATTGTCTTAAATTTAACTCGATATCCTTCTTCATCAAGTTGAAAATGTTTTAATAGTACTGCTCTAGCAGCATCATAGTCATTTATTAATTGACTCATCCAATGTATTAATGGCAGTCATAGGTTCACCAACCAAAAATTCCATAAGTTTAGCAACCCATAATGATTTGTCTAGTTTATGTGCCATACATACACTTTCACAACGTGAAAGGAAGCATGACATATCATCAAAAGTTGAGTTAAATATTGGTAATTTAAACCTATCATTACCCTTATTGTTACCAGCAGAAGTAACAGTATTTGAATCACCATTGTTGCTATTATTTCCATATTGAACTTTTAATTTTAATTTTTCTAACCGAAGAAGCATCAACTCCTTTTCCTGTTGCAATTTTTCCTTTTTTGCAACAAGTCTTTTCTCTTCTCCAACACATCTTGTCTCTTCTTCAACATGTCTTTTCTTTTCTAATTCTATATCTTGGAGACGTCTTCTTTCAGCTTTAGCTTCCTGTTCCTCTAATTCACTCTTAATTTCAGCTTTGCTCTTCTCTTCTTTAGCTTCCTGTTCTGCTAATTCTTTTGCTTTAGCTAACTCAGCCATGGCACTTCTGTTAACACTTCACCTTTATAACCAAATTCTTTTCCAATCCTCATACAAGATTCTAGGGTGACCAAGTTAATCTCTACTGTGACTCACTTAGTTAATTAGATAAATGGCAAGTTGCTTTACAATCTCTTTTAAGCACAAAAATTGTGGCTACTATTATTAATTCTGTGCCTTAATCAGTCAAAGAAATAGTGGCTAATGGCCTAATAATGCACTGCGGCAATAATTATTGCTATCAAACAATATTTGCATAAATCTCTATGCAAGCATTTAAATATTATGTCATGAACCAAAAAGAAATAGAAAAAGTAAAGAAAAGTACTATACAAAACAATATCACACCACAAGATCAGATGACACACAAGAAAAACATTTGTAATAACCAAATAAAATTCTACTAGTGACACAGTACGAAAACAGCAAATTCGGTCAATCTACCACAAACAAATATAAAAATAGACACATACAGGACCCAATAGAGACAGCTGATTTGTAAGAACTAAACGATAGCAAGGTTAGACCTACAAATTGTTAAGAAACAACCGATGACACAACTAAGAAAAATAAAACTGAAACCAATGAAAATACAATATAGATAAACAAAATGTTACCGCTAAACATATATTATTGAACAAATCCAGTAGCAGACAGAATATTCACCGAGTTTACTTGAGTCTGATCTTCTGCTCAAATGAAAATGTTCAAAATGGCCCTACAGAAACATCTGACATGAGCCCGAATTAGCTTCGAGATGAACCTCGTTTGTCAGATCGACCTCACTACCGCCCACAAAGAGAAAACAACAGACATAAATATACAGATAACATACATAAAAGATATAAATTACGATAAGGTCTGCCAACAGTAACCTGGTAAAATTTATATGCACAGACAGGTTACTTAGCTTAAACAGCTGAACAGTCCTCACAAATGCTAGTATGCACCACAGAACATCTTGGTGTAGGTTGCCCCCTGGTGTAAAATACTGGTAGACCCTCCTGACACAGCAAACAGCAATTCTGTAGATCAAACAAGGTCCATGGCAGACTTGAAAGCTGACATCTGGCAGTGAACTTGAATACCAAATTTGAAAGCTGGCATCTTGAAAAAAAAAGTTGTTGTTTGGAACTGTAAACTAGCTGACATGCGCTCTCAACTTGAAATGAGGTTAACGGGGAAAAGTTCAAATGATGCCTTTGAAAAATTTGTTCTTCATTTCCAGACTTGAAAGTTTGCAAAAATATACTTGATTTTTGTTCCCCAGCACTGGAACACCATGAAATCCTTCTGTTATGGTTGATATTTTGACAGGAAGATTGTGTAGTATATTGAGATGCATGTAATATCAATAATCAGAGCATCGTGCTGTATGTGGTGAATGGGGTGAGTATCATCACACAACAGGTCATCAAATCAATTGCAGGAATGGCGTCTTTAACGAAATGGGCCCACATCACAGGACAGTTTATTGACAGTTAGACGAATCATTATAAAATGCATAGTCAAATAGCGAAATAGCGAAAAATAACAGCTATGCATAGTCAAATAGCGAAATACATGTATGTATTGAATCTCCTACAGTCCATGATACATCGTCTCATACGTGGCCTATTTAATAGAGGTGCTGATAACGGATATCACCCAAGTAGTGAAAACCAGAATATGGAGATAAATATTATTGATCGACTCCCATAAAAATTCCTCTGCATAAAAATCATCAAACTAGAATACTTAAGTTCGGCATCTTCTTGAATATCAGTGGCGACCTTCGCAATTCCTAAAGTCACATAGGAGAACTGTTTAAACTTCATATAACTTGGGAGCGATGGCATCAACATCTTACTCTGACGGATTCACAAAACGAAAGGCCTCGAATTAATGGTCTGCATACATTAGTGCGGCGGCGTGGTAGGCCGCACTTTTGTGTTGTGCATTTCATGTCGCCATTTTGGAGTCTGCATCTGTGGTAACAGCCCTTATTAAGGCTGTATGAGTTTGTAGTGTGTTTGGCTTTTTCTGAATTATGTTGCTAAGTATTTTAAAGATGAAAACATCAAGTTTGCCTATCATGTGAGTTCGCTGTTTGTGTTGATACAAATAGCCAAGATGGCGGTTTTGTGATGTGTCGATCAGACAGTGTTTCATAACATTACAGATTTATTGAGGGCTATTGTTACTGCTCCAGGTACATTTTTGTATGTACCTGCAAGGATACTTGGAGAGGAGATGGGCACCGCCAAGCAAACCTCTTGCCCACTGAAATGCTATGATGGAAAGTCAACTCAGTAATAATTTGCCGGATCGGCCGATGCCCAGATTAACAACGACCGCGCTCTCATTGCCCCTTGAGAGTGATAAGTCAGCGAATGGGGTACAAACACCTGTTTTGAAACTTCCAAGAGAAAGTTTTGTTGTTGGAACTTGGAATGTACGCACGCTATATGCGTGTGGAAAAGTCAAAGAACTAACACATGAACTTGTTAGATACTCGTGGGACATCCTGGGCCTAGCAGAAGTCAGATGGACAGGATTAGGTGAATCAATAACGGATGATGGTCACAAAATTTGGTTTAGTGGAGATGAGTCTAAACATCAGCATGGAGTAGGTTTTATCGTACATAAAGATAGATTGAACTCTGTCATCAGCTGCACCCCAATAAATAGCAGGCTAATCACCATTCGTATTGCAGCACATCCAAAGAACATCTCCATCATACAGGTATATGCCCCCACTACTGACTATGAGGATGAGGCAATTGATACATTTTATGACAATCTGGATGAAGCAATTAAGAAAATTCCAAAGAAAGATCTTCTCATCATGTTAGGTGATTGGAATGCTAAAATAGGGCCAGATGCATACGGTCACTGGGCTGGTACAGTGGGGAGATTTGGGACAGGTGAAACCAACGATCGAGGACTAAGGCTACTAGAATTTGCCAGCAACTATAAACTAACCATTGCAAATACACTATTTCCTCATAAGTTATCAAGAAGAACAACGTGGCATGCCCCAAAAACTGAGATACATGGCCAAATTGATTTTATTCTTGTATCCAAAAGATTCAAGTCCAGCATTAATAAAGCCAAGACTAGGACTTTTCCTGGCGCCGACATTGGTAGTGATCACGACATGGTATTGATGACGCTCAAGCTTAAACTTAAAAAGAACTATAATCAAAACAGATGTTCTCAGTTAAGATTCAATTTAGACAAACTGAAAGATCCAGAAATCGCGGGAATCTTTGAGGCAACTGTTGGAGGAAAATTCGCAGCTCTCAACTTTTTGGAAGATGATATCAACTCAATCACAGAGAACATGAAAGACGTGCTCATTGAATCAGCAACAGAAATACTTGGTAAAAGAAAGAAAATAAACAAACCATGGGTTACAGATGACATTCTGAAGTTATGTGATACACGGCGGGAAATGAAAAAGGTTAAGAAAGAGGTTCCTGAAGCAGCATGGCAATACAGTATGGTGAATAAAAATATTAGGAAGAAAATGAAACAGGCCAAAGAAAAATGGGTAGCTGATCAATGTGAGTCCATTAATACGGGGCTAATAAAAGGTAACAGCAAGGCAGCTTTTGACACATTAAGAAAACTATCAAAACCCCAACAGCCCAGGGTAACTGTCATAGAAGATAGCAATGGGGCTCTGCTCAATGAAAAAACAGCTGTAATGAGAAGGTGGACAGAATATTGTAAAGAATTATATAACTGTAAACTTGACACTGACTTGGCATATTAAACAACATTAAGTGCGAAAACAGGGAACTCGGAAATGCAGCAATATTACGGGAAGAAGTGGAAGAGGCTATATGTTCGATGAAAGGTGGGAAGTCACCGGGTGTGGATAATATCCCAGCAGAGCTCTTGAAATATGGAGGACCAGATATAGTAAAAATCATGACAACAATTTGCCAGAAGATATGGAGTACAAAAAAATGGCCAAAAGAATGGACGCAGTCATTAGTAATACCGCTTCCAAAGAAAGGAAATCTAAAAATGTGCAAGAACTACAGAACCATTAGCCTTATTAGTCATCCAAGTAAGGTGATGTTAAGGATACTTTTGAACAGAATAAAACAGAAATCAGAAGAAATCTTGTCAGAGGAACAGGCTGGCTTTAGACCAAAAAGAAGTACCTCAGAACAAATCTTCAATATTAGATTACTTATCGAAAAACATCTCCAACATCAACACGATTTATACCATAACTTCATCGATTTCACAAAAGCCTTCGATCGAGTCTGGCATGAAGGCTTATGGCAAGTAATGAGAAAATTCAATTTTGATACTAACATCATAGATATCATTGAAGCACTATACAAGGACGCAAGCAGTGCTGTTTTTGCAAGCAACGACATTGGAGAATTTTTCAAAACAACTGTAGGAGTTTGCCAAGGATGTATCCTGTCACCAGTGCTCTTTAATATATATCTAGAACATATTATGCAGGAGGCTCTCTACGATTATAAATCAACCATATCGATTGGAGGCCGACCTCTGTGCAACCTACGTTTTGCTGATGATATTGATCTGATAGCTGGATCAGAATCAGAACTTCAAGACCTTACCTCTAGACTGGAGAAAGTAACAAGAACGTATGGGATGGAAATTAATATAGAAAAAAGCAAGATATTGGTGAATAGCCATAAGAAACATGTTCCGCCCAACATTACGTTAAATGGGCAAACGTTAGAAGTAGTTAACACCTTTAAATATCTCGGGTCCACTATATGTAGTGATGGAAGATCAAGTAAAGAAATCAAGACAAGACTTGAGATGGCCTCAGCTGTAATGACAAGGTTGAATGTGATCTGGAAAAATAACATCAGTTTTCCTGTGAAGATCAAATTATACAAATCACTTGTATTATCTATTCTCTTGTATGGGTGTGAGGGCTGGACACTCACTGCAGATACGGAGCGAAGGATTCAGGCTTTCGAGCATAAATGTTATAGAAGAATTTTGCGCATTTGCTATAAAGAGCACAAAACAAATGTCTATGTTAGAGAGAAGATAAACACCTATGCAGGCCACCAAGAACCACTTTTGTCAATAGTGAAACGTCAAAAGCTTGCCTGGTTTGGGCATGTAACTCGTCATGACTCCCTTTCGAAAACGATCCTTCAGGGAACAGTCGAAGGTAAATGGAGAAGAGGAAGGCAGAGAAAATCCTGGGCTGATAACATCAAAGAATGGGCAGGACACGGTTTTTCCACACTTGTACGCATTGCTGAGGATAGAGAGCAGTGGAGGACCCTGTCTGCTGATGCTTCCACCATGGCACCCCTACGACCCATGACGGGTTACGGGCTGAGATGAGATGATGATACATTAGTGCAGAACATATTACGTGATCATCACCTAGGGACGTATACCTTATATTGCTTTCATTATAATTACAAATGGTGCAAAAATACATCACGTTGGCCCCAGATAGAATTGTTACCGCGTAGATTAAACTGCTAACAAAACTAAGTGTGGTCAACATGTAAAATACATTATAATCTTCTTTAACAGTTACGGACTATTTGTTAAGAAAGGCTTGCCATTTCTCCAGTGCTATTGGATTATTAAGTTATGATTCTAGGACAGTGTAGCGTCTGGATTGAATTTGTTACAGACTGTTATAAGTTGCCGAAGATTTGACTATTTCTGTGTCATAATGTTTGCCGCTCATGGTGAGTGTTATTCACTGCAGTTTATTAGTGAAGATCATACTGTTGTGTATGATACTGACAGTCTACGTATTTAAGGCATTTCATTGTTATATTGTATTTCATACGTTTGTTGGCCGTGTGAGACCTTATTGTGTGTTTATAAGTATTAAAGGGAAGTACCTGTAGAAGGTGTTGATTATCTTATGTCAGCCATTGTTGATTATCTATGTCAGCCATTGTTGATTATCTTATGTCAGCCATTGTTGATTATCTTATGTCAGCCATTGTTGATTATCTTATGTCAGCCATTGTTGCTTATCTTATGTCAGCCATTGTTGATTATCTTATGTCAGCCATTGCTGATTATCTTATGTCAGCCATTGTTGATTATCTTATGTCAGCCATTGTTGATTATCTTATGTCAGATATTGTTGATTATCTTATGTCAGCCCTTGTTGATTATCTTATGTCAGCCATTGTTGATTATCTTATGTCAGCCATTGTTGATTATCTTATGTCAGCCATTGTTGATTATCTTATGTCAGCCATTGTTGATTATCTTATGTCAGCCATTGTTGATTATCTTATGTCAGCCATTGCTGATTATCTTATGTCAGCCATTGTTGATTATCTTATGTCAGCCATTGTTGATTATCTTATGTCAGCCATTGTTGATTATCTTATGTCAGCCATTGTTGATTATCTTATGTCAGCCATTGTTGATTATCTTATGTCAGCCATTATCTTATGTCAGCCATTGTTGATTATCTTATGTCAGCCATTGTTGATTATCTTATGTCAGCCATTGTTGATTATCTTATGTCAGCCATTGTTGATTATCTTATGTCAGCCATTGTTGATTATCTTATGTCAGCCATTGTGCTGATTATCTTATGTCAGCCATTGCTGACTATCTTATGTCAGCCATTGTTGATTATCTTATGTCAGATATTGTTGATTATCTTATGTCAGCCCTTGTTGATTATCTTATGTCAGCCATTGTTGATTATCTTATTTCAGCCATTGTTGATTATCTTATGTCAGCCATTGTTGATTATCTTATGTCAGCCATTGTTGATTATCTTATGTCAGCCATTGTTGATGATCTTATGTCAGCCATTGTTGATTATCTTATGTCAGCCATTGTTGTGTGGTCGTACTCCTAGTGGAGCGAGCCTATTATTATTATTATTACTACAAGTCCACATTACAGTGGAGCTACCTTAGTAAATAGTTATCTAACAACTGAGGACATTGTTTATATAGTTGTTCTGACACCAACCCCACTAGCCGCTGTCACATCAAGGTTAGCAGAAGCTCTACGGCAACGAGTTGGTAGGATGCATGGGTTTACAAAAATGACCATTTTAATAGCATTGAGCATATATTTATAACTTACTTAGTCGTTCCCCTTCTACCAGGTGTAGAGGTGTGGAAGAGAGAGAGCCAGACTATCCTATCAGCTGTCTTCCTCCTGACTTGGTTCCATTCTAGTCCTCGGTCCTTCAAAGATTGTCTAATGTTGTCTACCCAGCGGACTCTCAGTTGTCCTGGGGGTCTGGATCTCTGGCTCTTTGTTTCCGATGCTTGTCGTGGTAGCTGATCTTCTCCCATTCTCCCATGCAGACATGGCCAAACCATCTTAGTTGGGACTGTTCTACTTGGGTCTGCAGGGGGTAGGATTTAAGGCCTTGACGTATCGTCTGGTTGAGGACCATGTCTCTTCTTGTTACTTCAACCACCTTCCTCAGATACCTCATTTCTGAGGTTTGAATCTGGCTTTTGTGGGTTGTAGTCATTGCCCATGACTCGCATCCATATGTCAAGACTGGGACATAGGTGGAGTGGTATACAGCCATCTTCGTTTTCTTACCAACCTCTCTCTTGCTGAGGAATCCATGATTTATGGCCTGAAAAAGTCTCTCAGCTGCTGCTTTTCGTGTGGCCAACTCTTCTTTGATACCTCACTTTCAGTCTGTAATAGCTCTGAGATATTTAAAGTGGTCGACCTGCTCCAGGACCTGTTCTCCCAGCTTAATCTGATGTCTTCTTTCTTCTTGTGATATCACCATGGATTTTGTTTTAGAGCTGCTTATGACCATTCCTCTTTTCTCCAGCTCTTCCTTCCAGACTTGCAGGTTGGATTGGTGATGTGCCTCTGATTTAGCAATCAGGGCAACATCATCAGCAAATGCCAGCTTTGAAATACGGACCTGTCTCATCTTCCAGAACCCCACTGAATACTTTCTTGTTCTCTCCTTACATGCCTTGATAACATCATCCATGAGGAGTATGAAAAGATAAGGTGACAGGATATCACCTTGTCTTACACCAGTGGTGGTCCTGAACTCTTCTGACTTATGGTTTGCTGTCCTCACATAATTTCTGCAAGACTTGTAGAAGCTCTGTATAGCATGATTCATAGGTGCTGGAATGTTCTTCCTTGCCAAACAGTCCCAAAGTTTGCTCCAGGGGACCCTGTCAAACTCCTTTTCCAGATCTATGAAACAAAGATGGATCTCACTCTTATAGTCAAGGGCCTTTTCACTCAGCTGTCTTAGTGTGAAGATTAGGTCTTGAGTACTTCGGTTTGCTCAGAATTCGCACAGGACCTCATCCAATTGTGGCTCAGCTAGGCGTCGGAGTCTCTGCTCTAGGATTCTAGAGTAGATTTTACCAGGGACACTGAGAAGGGATATGCCTCTATGGTTTCCACATTGTCGATTGTCACCCTTTTTGAAAATTGGTGTTATGATGGCAATCTCCCAATCCTTTGATATGGTCTTGTTGCACTACGCTGTCTGTAGGACCCTTAAGAGTAATCATCATCATCAGTTGCCATCTCCAAAACGAAGGTTGGCTGTAATGGATCTCCAACGTCTTCTGTCTCTTGTCTTGGTGGTGCACTCTGATAGACTCTTTCCTGTCCATCTCTTGATGTTATCTTCCCACTTATAGCGCTGTCTTCCCCTTGCACGTTTGCCTTCAACTCTCCCTTCTGTTATGGTCTTCTGCAAGGTGTTATGCCTTTTTATGTGGCCAAAGTATTTTAGCTGCCGAACTTTGACCTCCCTCATTAGTTCTCTTTTCATACCTAGATTTTCTAGGACCTCCTTATTTGTTTTCATCTCTTTCCATGAGATACGCCCCATTTTTCTATATATCCACATTTCAAGAGCCTCAATTCTTTCTTCCAAATGCTTATTCATTGTCCATGTTTCTGCACCATACAGAAATGCAGAATATATATAACACTTTATGATTATCAGTTTTAATTTGTGAGATAACTGTTTAGATGTCAGTATATGTTTCATGTTGTTGAATGTAGCTTTGGCCATTCCTATTCTCTTCTTGACTTCTGTTTCACATCTGCCATCTTCTGTTATTATATGACCAAGATATACGTAGCTCTTGACTTGTTCCAGGATTTTCCCATTTACGCTTATCTTTAATGTGGATTTATCATCTGTTTGGCTAATTATCATAGTTTTTGTTTTCTCAATATTAATGTCGAGTCCATATTCATGACTTATACTGTTCACTTGCTTCACTAGTTCTTGTAACTCCTGTTTGCTTTCAGCTAACAACACGGTATCATCTGCATATCTAAGGTTGTTTATTGACCTTCCACTGATGTTCAGTCCTGGTATTTCCTGTATCTGTTTGAAAATTTTTTCGGTGTATAAATTAAATAGGCAAGGGGACAGCACACAACCTTGTCTGACACCTCTTTTTATGTCTATGTATGGTGAATAATTCCTTCCAGTTCTTACTGTGGCAGTTTGCTCCCAATAAAGGTTACTGAGTATTCTTATATCTTTTCCATCAATACCTATGTCTTTGAGGCATTCAATTATTTTCTTATGATGGACTCTGTCAAAAGCCTTCTTATAGTCAATGAAAAGCACATGTACATACTTTTTTGGACCTCTGTATATTTTTCTGCTAATATTCTTAGGCAAAATATTGCCTCTCTTGTTCCACTGTTCCGTCTAAAACCAAACTGTTCTTCTTGGATTTCGCTGTCTACCTTATTTTTCACTCTTTCCTGTATGATTTTGAGCAGTATCTTAATTGCATGACTCATCAGGCTGATTGTTCTGAAGTCTGCACATTCTGTTGCATTTGGTTTTTTTGGGCAATGTTATAAAAACTGATGTCTTCATGTCGTGTGGTATATATCCTGTATTGTATATATCATTGCATAGATCTGTGATTGCATCTATACCAAAGCTCTCCAGAGCTTCTATCATTTCAATTTTTATGTTATCCATGCCTGCTGCTTTTCCTTTTCGTAACATATGTATGGCATTCTCTACTTCTGATCTGAGAATGTTTGGGCCTTCATTAGAATCTGGTGATGGTTTTTTACCTCTGTTGTCCTCGAATAGTTCTTTTACATATTCTGCCCATCTGTTTGATATGTCTTTCTCATCAAGTAATATTACACCATTTTTGTTCTTGATACAGCTTCCTCCTTGTGCAAACCGCGACCGATTTGATAATTTCTTTATTTCTTCATGCATATCTCTTGTCATGTGCTTTGCTTCCAAGTCTTCTATTTCCTTGCATTTTGTTTCTATCCACCGTTCTTTTGCTTGTCTACACATAGTACGTATGTCATTGTCTATTGTTTTATATTCTGGAGTGTTTTTTGCTTTCTTTCTTTCTGCCATTTTATTCAAGATGTCATCTGTCATTCAAATTTGATTTTTCTTAGACTCCTTTTTAGGTAAATTTGCATTTGCTGATTGTATGCTTGTTTTTAAGCATTCCCATTTTGCAGTTGCTTTTTCTTCTGGGTTTTCTCTTCTATACTGCTCCATGCTTTCTGTCAATAACTTGATATTTATTTTTGACGTCGATTAAATATTTCTGTTTTATATCTGGTTGTTTCAGCGCTGATATTTCTAACTGGGGTTCCTCCTGTCTTCTGTTTCCTGCTCTTTTCAGCTTTATATTTACTTTCATGACGACTGGGTTGTGATCTGAATTTATGTCGGTGCCAGGATGTGTCTTTGTACTTGTGACACTGTTCTTAAATCTATGTTTTATCATGATATAGTCGATTTGATTTCTTGTTACATCTCCTGGGCTTTTCCATGTGTATAATTTCCTTGGGTGGTGTTCAAAAAAGGTGTTACATATGACCAGCTGATTTTCTTCACAGAACTGGATAAGTCTGTCTCCTCTATCATTTCTTGTCCCTAATCCATACTGTCCTACTATTTTCTTGTATTTTCCGTTTCCTACTTTTGCATTCATATCACCCATTACTATCAACACATCTGTAGATTTGACTGGTTTAAGTGTGTGTTGTAGCTCTTCATAGTATTCTTCTATTTCTTCCTTGCTGTGATCTTTAGTTGGTGCATAAGTTTGTAATATTGATATGTCGAATGGCTTTGCTCTCATCTTTAGCAACATCATTCTGTCATTGTGTGTCCAGTATCCACATATGTATTTTTCTAACTCCTTCTTTCCTACCCCTCTTTCATGTTTTTCTCCTCCTGAGTGTATAAGCGTGTACTGGTCTCTTGTTATGTAGCCTGTATCCAATAGTTTTGCCTCTGCAACTCCCAGTATATCAAGTTTCATGTTTGTTGCCTCTAATATTAAATTGTCAATCTTTCCTTCTCCGTTTAGAGTTCTAACATTCCATGTTCCTATTTTTAGGCTTCTCCTACTAGTTTTTAGGTGGTCTTTCTCAGAATGCTCTCTTTCAACAGAATTTAAGGAACAGTCGTCATTATGGACTTCCTTACTCATTAGTGGAGTTGCCTCTTCCCTGTTAATTTGTACAATAGATTCTTCCCCAGGGGACAGAGAGTTCTCTACATATCGGTTCTTATCTTGTTGTTGTGATCCCATTACGTTCTGTAGGAAGTACGTGGTAAGGCCCCAATCTCTTCCACGGTGGCTAGCCATTGTCTTTTTCTATGTCCAACATGCCTCTAGTGCGCCACACACTTTGCTGTTTCGCAATTAAGAGTAATAGGTCGCCTGATGCTCCCATATACTTAACCATTTCTGGTGTTATACCATCATGCCCAGCTGCTTTGCCCATCTTGATTTTCTCCAGTGCTGCCTTTAGTTCTTCCATCTTTATGTCATCTTCACCATCATTGGTTTTCTCTTCTGTGCTAGTGGTTATCATTTCTGATGCTTCACAATGCTCAACATCAAGGAGTTCTGAGAACTATTCTTTCCATCTTTCCATTACTTCATTTGGGACAGTAAGCAATTTGCCTTGCTTGTCCTTTATAAATTTGAGAGGGCATTGTTTTTCCTTCCTCATGTTCTTTAGGGTCTTATAGAACAATTTCTGGTTTTCTTGTGCATCTTTTTCTAGCTTTTCTCCAAATTCTTCGCAGGATTGTTTCCATGCCATTTTCTTCTCTCTAATTATCTCTTTGACTTCCTCTGTCCACCAAGGTGTCCTCTTTCTCTTGTTCCCTAGTCGGACTTCACCACATGCTTCTGCAGAAGTTGTCTTTATGATGTCCTTGAATTTAAGCCAGAGGGTTTCCAAGTCATCAGGTTGTTCTTCTGTGTTGCTCACTGCTGCAGCAATAAGCCCCTGATATCTGGTCTTAATTTCTGCCTCTCTCAGCTTGTAGGTCTTAATGCTCATTTCTCCCATTCATTTACTTAGTTTCTTGCGTGATGTTGGGACATTCCTAGGCTGAGCAACTCTTTCAGTTGTTCTTTTGATTATAAGCAGGTAGCAAAGTTGAACTTGAAGAAGCACTAATACAAGATGTAGAATCGTACACATATCTTGGCAGCAATATAGACAAAGTTGGAGGGACAGATAGTGATATCAAAATAAGAATACAAAAAGCAAGAGGAGCTTTCATTGCATTAGAAAATATATGGAGATCAAGAGAAATCTTCTTCTTCGTTCATCCTGAAAAGGATGGTGGTTGCGTTGTGTCTGTTTACGCCTAAGCTGTGATATCTGCACTTTTCGGTCGACACATCCGACTTCTGCACGGCATTTTTTAGGACCGGGTTTGCCTTCCCATTTCGATCCACACTCGCTCAGCCAGACTGCACAGCTGCAGACTGTTTCCAGGACCACCACGTGGAGGTGGAGTGCAGTCTTGACCAGCTCTGGTTCGCTGGTCCTGACGCAGGCAGTCAAGCTATGAGTCGCTGACTGCGGTCTCTATTGCTGCGTCTTGAGGTCCCAAGAGAAATCAAACCCAACACAAAAATAGGAATCTTCAACTTAAATGTGAAGTCAGTCCTATTGTATGGCTCTGAGACACGGAGAACAACAAAGACAACAACCAAAAAGCTACAGACTTTCATAAATGGGTGCTTGCATAGAATAGAATGATTAAAATGGTATGACAAGGTTACCAATGTGGAACTGAGGACAAGAACCAGACAAGTGCCAGTGGAACAAGAGGTGAGAAAAAGATGCTGGTGATGGATACAACACACACTGGGGAAACCTGTTGATAGCAATACAAGGTAGTCCTCGTTCTGAAATCCCTAGGGAAAGAAAGGCAGAGGTAGACTATAATCATGTGGAGAAGAGAGCTGGAGACAAATGAAACTGATGAAGAAAATGTGGAAAGAACTTGAGCTGTTGACATGTGACAGGAGAACTTGGTCATGTGGTTGTTGAAGGTCTATGTTGTCATGTGACAGGAGAACTTGGCATGTGGTTGTTGAAGACCTATGTTGACACGTGACAGTAGGACTTGGCATGTGTTTGTTGAAGACCTATGTTGACATGTGACTGGAGAACTTGGCATGTGATTGTTAAAGGCCTATGTTGACACATGACAGGAGAACTTGGCATGTGGTTGTTGAAGACCTATGTTGACACGTGACAGTAGGACTTGGCATGTGTTTGTTGAAGGCCTATGTTGACACATGACAGGAGGACTTGGCATGTGTTTGTTGTAGGCCTATGTTCCTTGGGGAGCTAAAGGATATAGTGATTATTGACCACCAATCACAAACACTTTAATCAGTACCATTTAGCAGCCTCAGTGCACATACACATTCTTCAACTTGGCATTGGCTGTTAAAGGTGACAAGCTCAACAGCCCTTGTTTATCAAGAGCAACAAGCTCTTGTTAAGAAGAACTAGTCTAAACTTTCAAAGACTCCTCTTGTAAGTGCATTGTTATGTCAGTAAACATTTTACTGAATTGATACAAGTTTAGTTAATATTGTTGTTTTATTTTCAAACATTCTTATACTTTATAATAGCCATAACTGCTTATCAAAATGTCATGAAAGAATTGGTCAGAATATATGTAATAATTAAAACGTATCATGTACTGTAATTAAAATCCAGGTTCTGATGAATGTAAACAGGAGTATAATGGAAGCTTCCAGAATTATGATGCTAATGCTGAGGTGGGATATTGTATGAACTGTTTTTAAGGCAAACTATATCAGCCAGTTAATTAGCCATGTATGTTGTATGCATCGTTGTTTAGAGAAACTACATCAGACAGTTAATTAGCCTTGACCATTTTATGTACTGTTGTTAAGGTACACAATATCAGCCAGTTAATTAACCTTATATGTTGTTTGTACCATTGTTTAGACACACTATATCAGACAGTTAATTATCCTTATATGTGGTGTGTACCATTGTTTAGACAAACTATATCAGACAGTTTATTAACCTCATATGTTGTATGTACCATCCATTGTTTAGGCAAAATATATCAGAGATAGGAAACTCTATAAAGAGCAATACAACAGGAGGCAATCTGATCATCAGAAGCAAGTGTTTCTGCCCAGTATACTCCTTTACATTCTAAGGGGGGCAGGCCCACTTGGGTCATGACTCCCAAGTGTCTCAGCCGCCTGTTTTGTATCGAAAATAAACCCATTTCACTTTGGTAGCAACTTTAAAATCCACAACTCTACCAGCTGTGGAGGCAGTTGTGAAAGTAACCAAAGAGAAGACAAATTATTCCGTTCGTTCCGCAGCACACCAACTAGGGATGGACACTGACACACCTGCACGAAGCCGACGAGGCTAGCCACTATAATTCTGTGCCCAACACCTCTTATAATATATGCCTCATGTTGCCCATCAGTCACAGCCCTTTCACCAGTACACCGAAAAACTCAACGTATTGTGGACTTAGAAGTATTCCTGATGTTTTCTGTACTGCAGAGTTTACTGTCCCGAGTTCCATAGCCCATTGTGGTTGTTCCACAGCCAGCATGATGCCTTTTCCGCAGTTTCACTAAGCCTTTTCAGTGCCCTTGGTCTCAACTGTCCCCTCAGCCCCAACAGTTTCAATAAATCATACACTGATGCAGCCACGAGCCCTCTTGCACCCACCTCAACAGCTATGACCCTTGCAGTGAACCATTCGTGTCTCAAATCTGCGGCCTGATCACTGTACTTGGCCACTTTGAACAAAGGTTGCTTTTCCAATCTGGATTCAAATGGCACGGTCAGTTCAATCAATATAACCTAGTGCAATGATGAAGAATGCAGCACTATATCCAGCCGTCTTTGAGATTTCCTGATACTCTCTGGATATGCCCCTCGTCCAGGTAGGTCTACCGCCGTCTCCCAGTCATTTGCACAGTCAAGGAGGGATGGTACACTGCTACCTGATTTACTCGGTTTTGGGTGTGCTGACTTTCCTGCTCTTAGAAAGTATGTGTTTGGCCTTACATTGCTATTCGCCTTCATCCTTGCCAGATCTATTGTCGCAGCCATCTCATTTAGCTTTTTGTTGTGGCGCCATTGTATCGCCCTTGCCGTAATGACACCTTACACACTGAGAGCACATGTTCAAGTGTCTGCCTCTCATGGCACAAGGGGCACTGCTCATCATCCGACTTTCCCCGTCTCACAAGGTTTGCGGCCGATGGCAGGTCATACATTGATCTAACAACAAAGCTGAGCCTAAGAGGTGCCATATGCCATATATCATTCCATGTCAAGGACCTCTGCAGGCTCCTTCCCATGTAGTCTATTGGCCTTGTTGGACCTGCTGCACTGCTTTTTTGCAACCTCTTATCATTCTCAGCTCCTTGTATCTCCTGAACTACCATGTCTCTGCACTCTCTGCTTGATGCTTTGGACCATTAGTGGATGTCTCCATGACCAAATCCCGTCTATTCGTTTGTGTGTAACGATAACCTCCCTCAGTTTGAGTGACACTTGGGCTGCATCAACAGCTTCTTCCACTCTCCACTTCCTTCCCATTTTCAGTGTTGGCTGAATGGACTTAACCACGTCATCAGCTGACTCACGTAGCATCATTGCAATTCTTGCCTTTCCAACTTTGTACTCTGCAACAACAGACTTGAAAGGAAGCAGACGTTTTGACTTTTGGCAGTACAGTGCTACATCTGACAGACTGGTGGTGCCCCTAGCCATTTCCTCATGAACTTGTTGACCTGCTCTATAGCATTTAAAAACTGTGTATTACATGTGTCACAAATACAAAGAGAAATCAAGTCCAACACAAAAAATCTCAAGCTTATATTCCAGTGTCAAGGCCGTTCAATTATATAGCTCTTGTTTATAGCATTCTGAAATGTCCAGGGTAAAAGAGGTTTTGGAAGATTCAAAAACACACAGTAGAGAACTGGATAACAAAGTCAAAGATATGAGTCAGTCATGGAGACACCTTGAGCTGATAGTATACAACAAGAGGAGTTGGCAGACATTTGTTGAAGACTGTTGCAGCATCAATTTGCTACAGCATCAGTTGTTTGTGGTTTCATTATCATTTGTCCCTTGCATATCAATGTCCACCTTATTATTGATAATGAGTATTGCAAGGTCTGGCCATGTCTTGACTTTTCTTTGATTCTCATTCATTCTTTCAGACTATCGTGCATCAATAGAATAGTACGCGAATTCTGGGTCAAACTAAGTAACAAGTCAATGGTATTGAATTGATAAGTCCTTGGTAATTTTGAGTCCATCTGACATAATTTAATTACAACATATATTTGACGACGTCATGATACAAGTCATCTCAATAATACTTCTGCATGTTAATTTAATTGAATAAATATTATCCTCAGTCCGTGTCCTAATGAATTAATGTCGACAGAACGTCATAGCTATATGCACGCGCTGCTGGGGATTCCAACAGCCGGTAGTGAGCGTATGAGTCTGACGAATACAATATCATGAACTGATTAATAATCCTTCCTTGAATTCGGTTATATACTAACCTTATCATTTCATCCTTATAACATAACTCTGGACTGACCCTGTGTCCTTAATTCTAAGTAAATATATATATGCGGCAATACAACGCCCAACACTGGAAGGATATAAGACACGTCTTTACAGCTTGACGGTCAACGTAAAAAGGGTCTAGTATCTAAGTCACGAAGCATGACCTTATCAATGCTAACACGTCATAATTTGACCGTGTGAATGCATTCAACAATCCGTGAAGTATCACCGTCAATCTATATTAGTTTCTATCACCCTAAAAATTGCGCACTGCCAACCATAGCAGACGACATTAATAATAATACCGTAACAAAGACCTAGGCTGTTTTGTGAGCTACAAGTGATGATGATGATGTGTAATAAATGCCAGGATTGGTCAAAATTTGTTTCAGGCTGATTGTGACAACAGCTGTACTAAAACTGAGATACAGTATACTGACTTCTTGGACATGCCAGAAAGTCAACAACAGTTATGCTTATTTGGAGATGAGAAAGGTATTATAATAGCAATGTTATTACTTTAAAATCATATTTTGGCTACATAAGTTTGTCATAATAATAATAGCCCCTTCAGTCATAACTGACTATGGGAATGTGCCCCTGATGTGATAGCCCTCAGCTGCTTATTTTCCTGATACTCCTTTTTACGTGTTCTTCTCTCTTCGGCTTTTTGTGTGAGCTTCTTTTCATTCAATCTGAGGTGGTGCTGTAAATAGCATTGCCACTTGGTGGGATCCGCAGCTTCATCCTCCTACATTGCTGGATTTATGTCCAGTGCCCTCATATCTCTCTTGCACACATCTTTGAACCTCAGCTGCGGTCGCCCAACTGCTCTCTTGCCATCTGCTAGTTGCCCATAGAAGATATCTTTTGGGATGCGACCATCTTCCATGCGGCGGACACGGCCAAGCCAGCATAGTCTGTGCTGTCTAAGCAGTGTTATACATGCTTTGAAGGCCAGCATGTGACAACACCTTGACATTAGTCACTTTATCTTTCCATGAGGATGGGGCATAGATACTGTAAATGGAAGGTATTGAGCCTTTTTTTCTTGCTTAGCATAGGTTGTCCAAGTCTCGCTGCTATATTGGAGAGTGCTAGTGATGCAGGCATTATATACCATAGCCTTGGTCTTTGTTGTGAGTTTGTAGTTTCCCCAAACATGTGATGTGAGGCAGGCAAAGGTAGCTGCAGCTTTGCCAATTTGGCTGTCAATTTCTGTGTCCAATTCATAGTTATCAATAGTGATAACTGGTGCAGCACCCACATCCTGACTCAGCACATTTGTTTTCTATAGACTTATTGTCAGGTCAATGACCTTGCATGCTTGGGTCACGTGATTCATCAAGCTCTGAAGCTCCTTTTGGTGACCATTCTGATTTTGGTTTTTGCCTTCAGCCTTGAAAAATCATGTGATGGTCATGTGACCTAGTGTCAAGGCATATTCCTTCAGCCTTGAAAGATTAATCAGACGGTCATGTGACCTAGTGTCAAGGCATATTCCTTCAGCTGCATCTCTGAATGCATGTTTCAGGAGTAAGGCAAAGAAGATCCCAAAGAGGGTCAGAGCTAGAACACTTCATATGTCAAAGGGTTGTGATGTGCTTCCAGCATGTTGGACTGTTCCCTTCATGTCATCATGGAATGACTTTATCATTTCTAGCAAGTTAGCAGGGCAGCCTATTTTCAGTAGGATTTTGAATAGTCCATCCCTACAGTCCTTGTTCTGGAACCCCCCAGGGTAAGAGAGGCAGAGGTAGACCAAGAAGTACAAGGAGAAGACAGCTGGAAACAAGAGGGTGAAAATGATAAGGAGAATGTGGACAGAACTTGAGATGATGGCACGTCACAGGAGGACTTGATGATGGCACGTGACAGGAGGACTTGATGATGGCACGTGACAGGAGGACTTGATGATGGCACGTGACAGGAGGACTTGATGATGGCACGTGACAGGAGGACTTGATGATGGCACGTGACAGGAGGACTTGACATGTGTTTGTTGAAGGCCTATGCTCCTTTGGGAGTGGAGGGTTATGATGATGATGGCACGTGACAGGAGGACTTGGCATGTGTTTGTTGAAGGCCTATGCTCCTTTGGGAGTGGAGGGTTATGATGATGATGGCACGTGACAGGAGGACTTGGCATGTGTTTGTTGAAGGCCTATGCTCCTTTGGGAGTGGAGGGTTATGATGATGATGGCACGTGACAGGAGGACTTGGCATGTGTTTGTTGAAGGCCTATGCTCCTTTGGGAGTGGAGGGTTATGAATGAATGAATCCCTACTAACTAGGTCAAATGCTTTTGTGAGGTCTATAAAGGCAATATATAAGGGCCTTTTCTGCTCTCGATTTTTCCTGAAGCTGGTGGAGAGAAAAGATCATGTCTGTTGTTGATTACATCCCCTGCATAGGGTGCTGTGCCAGTGCTGGGAAGAGACAACTATTCCTCAAGACATGCGAGATGCCAAGATTGTAACTATAAAAATAAAGGAAACAGAAGTGATTGCAATAACTACAGAGGCATCTCTCTCATTAGTATTGTTTGTAAGGTTTTTGCCAGTCATCTTAATGTGACTACACAAGTTAGCTGAGCACATATATCCAGAGTCCCAGTGTGGATTCCGAGCTGGTAGATCAACAACAGACATAAGTTTACATGATTTAAATATCTGGAGTATGACATTTCATACTAAGCAGCGAGTAGTGGACCTTTCTTAGAGAAATAAATCTATTTACAAACTTTAATTAAACTTGCTTAATATATACATAGTGGAGATAGAGGCTGTTACTGCAGTAACCAGGGTATTTATTGTGTCACACTCTCAGTATATGCTTTTAAAGGTTCAAAATGGATGTCTGTTGCATGAATAGAAAATATTTATAGAGGCCTTGAATCTTCAGAAGCTGGTGTGAATCTACTATACAAGTTATTCAAGCGTCATGACATGGAAAAAAGAGTGTTGACAGACTAGCTTCACGCTCACCCATAGTGGGGACACTGGTCCTGCACAAGGGAGAGATACTGAGGACAGTTAATGATCATCTGTTAGAAAACAACACTGGAACAGATGAATCAACAAGGCTAAGAAAGTGGAATGTGGCACCAGACATAAGACTAGCAGGTATGATGTATTTGAGGATGTATCCTACATGTATACAGTCAGGATGCTACAGTACAGTAAGCATTCATTACACTTCAACATTTGCTGAAGAAGACTTAGCACTAATGGGTTTGCCTGGATTGCAATGATGTCAATCCTGAAAAACAATCACATATTTATCAAGAAATTGTGCTTTTGTGTTTGTTACAACATTTTGCTAACAAATTTTAACTAAACGTATAAGACATGTGTTTCATTATTTATCTTTGCTCATTATTTTTATTATTACAGGTGTTTATTCTTGTCACCTGTGCAACACTCATTTCTTCCAACTTGATGTTCTGGATAAGCATATGAAAACAGTACACAGGGATGGAGGCTGGGAGTTTGATAATAAATACAGTGATCTTCAGAATGTGTTACCACAATACAGTGGAAATAACATGAATGAAGCAGTGAATAAGATTGGAGATGCCACTTTTACTGATGTAGCAAGAGAAGATAGCATCAACCTGAGACTCGCTTGTAATAAATCATCAGTGAACCTCATCAACAGTCAGAAAAGGACAGCTACAATGTTTGACAACCTACACAGTAATACATCAGTTTGTAAAAATCAAGTCTGTAACATAAATTGTAGTAAACCATTTTCTGCCAGTGAGATAAATGTTCAACTTTGTGTGAGTGACAGAGCTGGTGCTGCTTGCAGTGATATAAGCATTCAGTCTCACAAGAAACTAAATGAAAGCAAGTCCTACAAGTGTGATATTTGTGGTGTATTATTTACTCAGTCAGGTAAACTACAAAGTCATAAAGGAGTACATAAAAGAAATAAACCTTACAAGTGTGATGTCTGTGATGCAGCATTTACTCAGAGCAATTGTCTACACAAACATAAACAAATACATAACGGAATGAAGCCTTACAAGTGTGATGTTTGTGGAGCAGCATTCACTCTGAGCAGTAATCTACAAAGTCATAAAAGAATACATACAGGAGAGAAGCCTTACAAGAGTGATGTTTGTGGTGCTACATTTACTCAGACCAGGCAACTACAAAGTCATAAAAGAATACATACAGGAGAGAAGCCTTACAAGTGTGATGTTTGTGGAGCAGCATTCACTCAGAGCAGTAATCTACAAAGTCATAAAAGAATACATACAGGAGAGAAGCCTTACAAGCATGATGTTTGTGGTGCAGCATTTACTGAGAGCAGTAGTCTACAAAAACATAAAAGAATACATACAGGAGAGAAGCCTTACAAGTGTGATGTTTGTGGTGCTACATTTACTCGGACCAGTCAACTACAAAGTCATAAAAGAACACATACAGGAATGAAGCCTTACAAGTGTGATGTTTGTGGAGCAGCATTTATTTGGAGCAGTTATCTTCAAAATCATAAAAGAATACATACAGGAGATACGCCTTACAAGTGTGGTGTTTGTGGAGCAGCATTTACTGAGAGCAGAAGTTTACAAAGTCATAAAAGTATACATACAGGAGAGAAGCCTTATAAGTGTGATGTTTGTGGAGCAGCATTTACTCTGAGCAGTAGTCTACAAAAACATAAAAGAATACATACAGGAGATAGGCCTTACAAGTGTGATGTTTGTGGAGCAGCATTCACTCAGAGCAGTAATCTACAAAGTCATAAAAGAATACATACAGGAGAGAAGCCTTACAAGTGTGATGTTTGTGGTGCAGCATTTACTGAGAGCAGTAGTCTACAAAAACATAAAAGAATACATACAGGAGATAAGCCATACAAGTGTGATGTTTGTGGTGCTACATTTACTCGGACCAGTCATCTACAAAGTCATGAAAGAATACATACAGGAGAGAAGCCTTACAAGTGTGAAGTATGTGGTGCAGCATTTACTTTGAGCAGTAGTCTACAAAAACATAAAAGAATACATACAGGAGAGAAGCCTTACAAGTGTGATGTTTGTGGTGCAGCATTTACTTTGAGCATTAATCTACAAAGTCATAAAAGAATACATACAGGAGAGAAGCCTTACAAGTGTGATGTTTGTGGTGCAGCATTTACGGTGAGCAGTAGACTACACAAACATAAATGGATACATACAGGAGATAAGCCTTACAAGTGTGATGTATGTGGTGCTACATTTATTTGGAGCAGTTATCTTCAAAATCATAAAAGAATACATACAGGAGAGAAGCCTTACAAGTGTGATGTTTGTGGAGCAGCATTTACTGAGAGCAGAAGTCTACAAAGTCATAAAAGAAAACATACAGGAGAGAAGCCTTACAAATGTGATGTTTGTGGAGCAGCATTTATTCTGAGCAGTAGTCTACAAAAACATAAGAGAATACATACAGGAGATAAGCCTTACAAGTGTGATGTTTGTGGAGCAGCATTTACTCTGAGCAGTAATCTACAAATACATAAAAGAATACATACAGGAGAGAAGCCTTACAAGTGTGATGTTTGTGGAGCAGCATTTACTCAGAAATGTAACCTACAATGTCATAAAGGAGTACATACAAGAAATAAACCTTATAAGTGTTATGTCTGTGATGCAGCATTTACTCAGAGCAGTTATCTACAAAAACATAAAAGAATACATACAGGAGAGAAGCCTTACAAGTGTGATGTTTGTGGTGCAGCATTTACTCAGAGCTGTAGTCTACAAAAGCATAAAAGAATTCATACAGGAAATAAACCTTACAAGTGTGATGATTGTGGTTCAGCATTTATTCGGAGAGATGAGCTGCAAAGGCATATAAGAATACATACAGGAGAGAAGCCTTACAAGTGTGATGTTTGTGGTGCAGCATTTACTCTGAACAGTAGCCTACAAAAACATAAAAGAATACATACAGGAGAGAAGCCTTACAAGTGTGATGTCTGTGAAGCAGCATTTACTTGGAGCAATGTTCTTCAAAATCATAAAAGAATACATACAGGAGAGAAGCCTCATGTGGCAGATAAAGGGAACGAATAGTGAGAATCAGATATAGGAAAGTCTAGAAAGAGTAGAAAAAGGGGATGAGCAAAAAGAAATGTGCATGAGACAAAGAATCCAAAAAGAGGTTAACAGAAATCCGGTTAGGCATGCTTTTCAGCAAGAGTCAGAAGGGTGAGTGAGGCAGTGCAGGTCGCACATACCCGAGAGATATACGAGGGTAGCCATGTTGAAGGCAATAGTCAAGTAGACAATGTGTTGTGCCAATTCTCAGACACAAGGAAACATGATTGGGTAGCAATTAACCCAACAAAATGACAGTATAAATTCTTGACAGGACTGAAGAATGAAGGAGCAAGTTAGGCTCCACTCAGAAAAAGGGTACGTAGAGTGAGTTAGTTACATCCATACCATAGTCATGTTACTCATCTAAGATAGTGTCCATCTAGAACCAGGGAAAGGAACAACCCCGGAGGAGTCCGGTATCACTTCAATAACCTGAACCTAGAGCAATAATATCAATAAATAAGGATTTGCTTAGATGGAAGAAAGGAGATAGATACTAGTAACGTCTGAACAACCATAAGATAAATAGACATTACAGTATTGAATATAATTCTAAATGGTGAACGAGTGCTAAAGAGGAAAGTGTGACGGACCACTATTGTTGGAGGTCCAGGTAACAGCACATTAATTGGTGCCGAGACCAACCTCAGACAGAATAGACATTGCTATCTACCAAGACAAAGTACGAAACAACTTCGTAGTGTACGTCGTCATCAGTATTGCTGTTGCAAACATTATCATACAAATTGGTGCCGTGACCAACCTCAAGCAGTATTGACATTTTTATCTACCAACGTTTGAGGCAAACCAACATAAATAGAATTGTGGTGCCATGACAGACTTCAGCAACCATGGACAACAGAAAATAACACAGACAGAACACACCATAATACGCTACAGAAGGCAAAACAACACAGACAGAAGGCATAATTGCAGTTACACAACATTCGAAAAAGCAGAGCGGAAACAGTGAAAGTGTAAACAGAAGAAGTGGACAGGTTGAGAATCATTCAACCAGAAATGCCAGCTCGTAAACCAAGTCAAGATTTTTTTTTCTTCACACCTTGGTGCACGTGAAGAGTCGCTATAATAAATCAAGATAATGCCAGCTTGGGAACAGAAGCGGAATTGTTTTTCTTAAAACATTACTGCACAAGAGGGGGTCGCAAAGACAAAGCGGGTACAACATTCACTGTCCTGTGACACCAGCTCAGAAACCAATTGTTTTCCTTCAAATCTTCCAGTACGGGAACGAGTCATCACAAACGCAAAGTCGACATTGTCCAACAAGTAGGGTACGACAGGTCACAGAGTGCATTAGAGTAACCGATTCACGGACAGAAGCTCGTGTGTAGTAAATAATACTGTGTGTAGTCCAGATTGTGTGATAGATACGAAAAGATACAAATATAACAGTAGCATTTTTTTAAAAAGTCTGTCACGCGCGCAACAGTGGGACAAACGAGTACTCCAACACAGACATCTTAATTATTTGTTCAATTAGACATAAGAATATTATTGTTATTATTTCTTTAATTGTTGCTATTATTACTATCCTGAGTATTAGACTATTATTAGTAATATTCAATTGTAACAGTGTATGCATACAATTGTGCTTTTTTTTTAACCATAACATTGTCTTTCAGGAAACCCAAGACTAATAGAAACATTTCTTTTGATTTTCAGGTACAAGTTAGTTTAAATTAGCATTAGGAATAAGTGACTATTTTCAGATTTATGTTGGCACAGAGTAAACAGACACATTACAACAAGCAGGACAGTCAGACATTAGACCTAGTAAAGGCGATTAGTGACACACTAGCCAAGGTTGACAACAGCGCCAGGTATGCGAACATAAAAGGTAATATTGACTTATTTGCAGGTGATCCTCATAAATATCAGTAAAAGCAGAGACACCATTGGACTCCCTACACTAGACAGTGGAGTAGAGACAACAGCAACAAAAGGTGTCATGTGCCACTGTAGACAGACACTGGAACAGTCTCAATAAAAAACACTTGCATTGCAGTGAGAAATTTTATCAATGGAATAAAACAAGGACAGATATGGGAAATAAATAATGTTACGAGTGACCAACAAAGATGTATGATAACAACAGAAGATGGACTAAGAGCACATATAAAGCCAATAAAACAATGGAGAAAACCTTTAACAGACATCAACAGGTCAGTGATGTAAAAACTAATAGGACGCAATTGACCCCTATGAATAATAATCAACCTAAGATAACACAAGAACCAGAAGCAAATAAAACAAAGATGATTAGTGCAGGATCACAAATGGAGATAGATACTGTAGCGTTACACTTGGGGCCAGCACAAAATGATAAAGACATCATGAGAAGAAAGGAAACATGGTCACATGTATTAGACAATAGACAAGAAAATCTTAGATACCACTCAGTGTCAAAGGGACAAACCGACAAACGGCTAAAGAAGTAGTAGTACCACAGCATAGGGATAACACCGAGGTAAAGAATAAGAAGGATGAACCGATGCAGATATTACTGCAAGAGAAAGAAAGATCAGTGAAGGCGGGCAATAGAAAAGATAGGATAGAAGAAACGCAGGACACTGGCACATCGTACAGGCATATAAGGACAGCAGTAAGAAGGAATCTTAAGAAAACAGGTCCACAAGAAATACAGGACATGGACACATCTTATAGACGTACAAGAGGAGTAGAGAAGACAAGACAGGAAGGAGTATATACAGTACGCGAAAAGTACCAGCTTGACATGCAATCAGAATGCGATTCGTCAAGTGGGGAAGATAGAGTTATGGATTACGACGAATATGCCCAAGGTTTCAGGTCAGATGAGCTCGAACATACAGAGGACGATGAATACAATAGAAGTTATTGGCCGAGAAATGAGTGATCTTGGATGCATAAATCATATAAAGACGAAGAAAATGATCAAAATGGCTGAACCAAGCGTAAATGAGTTGAAGAAAGCAATAAAAGGCACCCTAAGAGGAGCCGACCTCAACACCTTGTCAACAAAGAAGGTGCAGAAATTGCTGGAAGTAAAGTTTGATACAGACTTATCAAAGAGAGAAAAAGAAGTTCACAAGCTTGTGATTGATATGATTAAAGAGGAGTATGTGGAAGACACAGGGAAGAAAGATTACAAAGAAGAGGAAGAGGATAGATCGACCAGGAGGGAAAGTCAACAGACGGTTAATGAAACAGAACATAGCAGTAGACGGAGATGGTCTTCAGAATCAGAGTGTAGTGTCTGATGAGAGTGACGGTAGTCACAGACACAAAAGGAGTTACAGTAGATGAGAGAATAGTAGAAGAGTCAAGGAGGAAGGGAGAAAATATAGAAGTAGGAGTAGAGAACGTGAGTACTCAGTATACAACCTAGATGAAATACTTGCGAACAGGACCGAAACGTGGAGACGTTATGCGGAGATAACGAGTCAGACTAGATGGAGGGAATTATCAGAACCGGATAAACAATTATAGGAGAGGAATAAAAATGGCGGTGTTAGCTAAGTCATGAGGAGACTTTTAGTGGAGTCATTCTCCACCTATCACAATAGAGAACCATAAGGAGATGGATAAGAAATGAGAGCCATGGAGAAATGACGGGAGTATTGAGAAGACACAGGAAGGATGGCACAGACACATAGAAATGATAGTTCTAGTAGGATCGAATGTAGAAGTGAGAAGCCATAGAGAAAATGGCAAAGAGAGGAAAATGGAAGTGAGGAGAGAGATTTTGTGGCAGTGGCCGGAAACTTGTGAAGACTTTGGGAAGGAATCATATTTTTTTCTCCAAAATACATGATGAGAAGAAAAAAGAGGAAATTAAGAGATTCGAGGTAATCGAGAGTTCATAGGGAGAATAGCATGAATATATATAGAGGTTCTAAGAGGGAATGAAGACAAGAGAAATGTGATAAGAATGTTCCAGGGAGGGAACGAAAAACATATAAAATGTTAAGTGAGGCGTTTACCAGACTAACAAATGAGAATCTATTGATGGTAATCCTCACCGAACACATACAGAAACAAATTCAGACACGGAGAGACAAAGAGAGACAGAGAGAGACAGTGTTGTGGAGAAGAAAAGAAAAGGAGGTAGCACACAGAGAGGTTACAGAGAAGGAACGGATATTGAGAAGCCAAAACAGAGAAGAAAAGAGAAGCCAGAAGGCACAGGAACATGATACAGACATGACGTCACTGAAGAATGACAGTGAGAAAAGAAGAAATATAGAGAAACCATGAAACAAAGTGATGAGGGGAGGATGTAAAAATAGAGTAAAGAGAGATAGACGGAAGTCAAGTGACAGGTCAGCAGCAGAAAAACACGCAAGTAGGCAACAGCAACAAAATGGTTTAAGATAGGTAGACCCAAGAAGTTTCAAATATTTCTGTGTAGGAGACCAAGGTCAGAAGTCTAGTTAGTAAAGAGTGTACACAGGAAGATAACAATTTAGTGATGCCATGATAGTTAAATGGCTGACACAATCATGAACAATGTATATAGAAAGACACGACAGAAGACATGTTTAGGCTTTATACGAGAGAAGAAAAAGGCCAAACAATTCACACCAGGTGTGTGGTGACAGACAATAATAAAAAAATGATGGGTTTACATGTATGACAATAGGAGTGACTGGATGAGTAAAAGAAAATAAACTTTGTATGGATATGTGCAAAATGTGAGTGCCAATGACAAGGGTAAGAACAGTCATAAATGTAAAGAGGAATTAAAGGTCACTTAAGGAAAGTGACGGGAAAAGAGAAATTCCCCAGTTTTGTTATTACGATATGTTGTAACATAAGAAAATGATGATATGTTGTAACATAAGAAAATGATGATATGTTGTAACATAAGAAAATGATGATATGTTGTAACATAAGAAAATGATGATATGTGACTGATATGAAAAAATGAAGACCACTAAAGAAGCGGAAATGTAATCACGTATCAAAAGTATGTATTAAAAAAAAAAATCATGTGACATGAGTAGATAGTAGAGGGGAAAAGGGAAGATAAGTGTTTGTAAATGGGAGGTAAACATTTCTCCCAGGGATAGACAGGGGACAGCATTAGAATGTTTACTCCTTGCCTAAGTTGCCAATAAAATGTTGTAAACAACTGAAACATAAGACGCAAATGTCAAGGCCATGCACTCTGTATGTATCGTTTAAACTTTCACAAATCTTCTCATTTTAAGTATTATCTGTTCCTAGTCTTTATCATTTGTAAATAAAAGCACTACACGAATCATTAATCCTACTGACCCTTCCTGCTTTCATTGACTACTTGTTAATCATCTTTATCTCCTTAGCTCTCACTTCTATGTAAATGTTAAAAGTTTTGTAAATAATATCGATGTTGTACAAAATCAGAACCCAATAAAGGTTGTGAAAAAAAAAGGTTTGGGAATGTTTTCTCCCATGTCTTTAAAATGTTAAAATGGTGAGCACCACAAGGAAGATCGTAGACAACAAGCCATAGTTTTGGTTGGCTCTTGTGTTCACAAGAGATGTATGGTTGTCTAGTTCCTTGGAGACTCAAATGCCATCTTTGTAGAGAGAATTGCTGCTTGAAGCAATTTAGATATAGTTTTAATGATGTGTGTTTTCTATTCCCACGTAGTGGGCACCCACGCAGTAGACTCAAGACAAGTATGTTTTTTTTCAAGCACAGAGACAGCAGGTATGAGTGGTTAGTTTAGTTGTGTGTAGCAAGCACAGAGACTGCAGGTATGAATGGTTAGTTTAGTTGTGTGTAGCAAGCACAGAGACTGCAGGTATGAATGGTTAGTTTAGTTGTGTGTAGCAAGCACAGAGACTGCAAGTATGAATGGTTAGTTTAGTTGTGTGTAGCAAGTACAGAGACTGCAGGTATGAATGGTTAGTTTAGTAGTGTATAGCAAGAACAATTGGTAGAAATAGTCATACCCTGGCTGTTTAGGCCAGTCTTTGTCGTACGAGATAAACCAACCAGCTCACACAGAAATAGTCCAGGAAATTTTATCATCAGAAAAGAACAAAAGAAACCAGTAACTAGAAGTGTTCAACGTTCTAGACTCAGAAATGGAAAAAAAAACAGTTTGGGCAGATAAAGTAGTGACAGAGAAAAAAAACAGGGACAGTTAACCGGAACCCATGGTCCGAGGAATGAAAGGTCAAATTTGTAAATAATCAACATAGAAATGACTGTATGAAAAGTTTGATTACTCCAGTGTCAAGTCAGGATAGATTAAATCCCATTCTACTTGATTTATCATTACATTCCTGACAACATCATTGTTGCGAACAGATTTTCTTGTGTGATAGTCTGTTACGCACAGATTCTGTTGGTAGGCATACAAGTGTAATATCTATTTGTCTGATGAATTTATTTATTTGAGAATCAATAATTCTTACTTGATAATCAAAGGGTCACAACCCTTGATTGGTTCGATGTTATATTTGGATATGGGTTATCTTTCCTTGAGTCGAACCCGGCGTATGAATCTAGATTTACGTTGGTCTGTTCCTTGTTTGGCCAAAAACAGATTGGTCTTGCTTAGAATGTTTATGGCCCGAGTCTATGTTTATTCCTTATCTATTTAAGGCGATTCGGTCTTATATCTTGGTATTTTTGTAATGTCTATGTCGGCCTACTTTTTGAGTTGAACTCTGGATATCAAGTGGTTTGTTTCTGTGCATGCGTCGATGGGTAGTCGACGAAGGGGCTTCCGTCATGTCGGTTCTGATGAATGCTGTACGGACGAGGAGGAAAGTCCAAAGTTTGATCTCTGTGTTATTTTGGGGAATGAGATAGTTTCTTTATATCTATCATGTTTATGATTCTCCCCAGTGTTCATTCTTAACGCCAAGGGATGGCGTGTGCTATTCGCTAGTGTATTTTCTATGACAAGGTAAAGAAGCCATTTACTGTACTCTTTTGCTATGCCTAGATGAGCAGACGTGTCGTCGTACGTCTAGATGATTATGGACTACAGATGAAGATGACATGTTACCTAGCAGCGCTAGATTATTTGATGTACCAGCATTATTGATTGCAGAATATACAAAGCCCAATAAGGACATTTATGTATGAACAGCGCTTTAATTATGCTTCATATTTTCATCTTGGGTGAGCGAAGCTCACTGAAGAGAGAGCCATCTTGGATCCCATTTTCAGTCTAATCAAATCATCAATCGAGAACAGGGACGACCTTATTATCAGATGATGATCCAGAGATCTGCCTACTATAACGGAAAAAAATAACCCACTACTGGGGGTCCAAGATTGTTGCCATAAACATTTGCTGAATTTAAGGCCTGAAAGACTTAGTCAGAAGAGGGTCTGATAAGGAGCCACTATTAATCAATATTTGTTAGCTGACGCGATTAGTCAGTTAAGGAATGAGACGATATATAACCAGAACCTTATGTGCTTGTCTACTATCGCTCCATTGTATCCAGATGCTATGCGAATGCCAGTTTGATGTTGTCACCTATTTATCAAATGTACGATGATTTTTTTGTGCCAACCTGTACCTGAACTGTAACCGTGCTGTCCGAGTGTGCGTCCTATTAAACCATAGAAAACGTCAACAGTAGTCCATGTCATTGACTTTCAACTGAGTGAGTGAGTGTCCAGGGCCTAAAATGCCACCCCCTGCAGACCCAAGTAGAACAGTCCCAATTAAGATGGTTTGGCCATGTCTGCAGAATGGGAGAAGATCGGCTGCCACGACAGGCATGGGAAGCGGAGGGCCGGGGGTCCGGACCCCCAGGACGACCCAGAGTCCGCTGGGAGGACAACATTAGACAATCTTTGAAGGACCGAGGACTAGAATGGAACCAGGCCAGGAGGAAGACAGCCGATAGGATAGTCTGGCGCTCTCTCTTCCAAACCTCTACACCTCACGGTAGAAGGGGAACGACTAAGTAAGTAAGTAAGTAAGAGTGAGTGTCCAGTCAACTTGTCAACTCCACAGAACATTCCATCATTCGCGTACCTTGCACTCTCACTCCATGTTTACACAACCCTGCGTCGGTCGAGTTGACCTTTGTTTTCCATCATATGACCAGTATACACCTGCAACACACCATCATCATTGCAACACCCACTTTCGCATTTAAGTCTCCCATTACTATAATGAGATCGTACCTGGGTGTAGTTTCCATTTCTTTTTGTACCTGTTGATAGAACTCGTCCTTGATCTCTTCATCGCTGTCGTTTGTTGGTGCATAGCATTGTATAATTGTGGTGTTGGTGAACCTCCCTCTCAGTCTTGCTCTTATCAGTCTGTTGTTGATTGGATTCCATTCCAGTAAAGACCTTTCCATTCCTTTCTTCAGGATAAAGGCTACACCTTCGTTGTGCTGACCATCCTCTCTGCCAGAATAAAGTACAGTTTCCCATGTAGCTGTTTTTTATTCTCCCCTTACCTGTCCATCTGCTCTCGCTTATTCCCAGGATATGTATCTTGTAGTTCCTCATCTCTGCTGTGATTTGTCTCAGCTTTCCTGCCTCATTCATAGTTCTGACGTTCCAAAAACCAAATCTGGTTTCGTGTTTTGCAGTCGGGGCATCCGTTTTCATGCCAGTGGCTTCCTTTCGGCTTTCCCCACTGTCAGTCATACGAGCCTGAGACTCCAGATGTCCGTCCCGCAGCAAAGTTTTTCCATTTATTGTTGTTTCCGTAACGTGCGATTTTTTTACATAGACAGGGGTGTCGGCCCTGTGCTAAAACCCCCAACCTGGAGGACCAGAGTACCAGCATTTGTCTGACTCCTACCCACGCAGACCAGTCCAGCTTTGTTGAACCTACCAGGAGTAAATCTCCCACTGGCATAGCTCTGGGGATTGTCAGGGTACACAAGCTGCCATACCGCTACAAGGTATAGGTACCATTGATGACGCTCAATGTAAGCAACCCTGAGCCCATATCAGTAAGGATTCAGCAACTGGAACAGACAGATGCCTTCACATACCTAGGATGCATAGTAACACCAGATGGCGGAGCAAGCAAAGACATCAACAACATAATGAACAAAGCAAGAACAGCCTTTTTTAGTCTAAACACCATCTGGAAGTCCTCTCAGTACAGCACAAGCACAAAATTAGTATTATATCAGAGCTGTGTACTTTCTGTGCTTCTCTATGGCGCGGAGAGCTGGAGAGTTACAGAAAAGGAAATGTCGAAATTGTCCTCTTTTCACACAACATGCCTAAGAAAAATTTTCCGAATCTTTTGGCCGAATACCATCACCAACCAAGATCTGCTTACTCGGAGCAAGCAGGAGGACAACATCATAGCTGGCAGATTCTGGAGCTGGGTTGGCCATGTCCTCAGAAGAGACCCCGATGCCATCACAAGAACAGCTATGCTATGGACCCCTGAAGGAAAACGAAAGAGAGGCCGACCAAAAACAACCTGGCGGTGGACAGTGGAGGCTGAGATGCAAAGAATGAACCAGAGTTGGGGCACTGTACGAAGGATGGCCGCCGACCGAGCAAAGTGGAATCATTTGTTGTTGCCCTACAAGACGCCACCAGGCGTAATGGCCACTGACTGATTTGATAGTCCGCGGCTAAGGATCAAAGAAGATAAGAAGAAGTATTGAGAAGAAAATTTAATAAATATGTACTACATGTGTATTGTGGACCCACTACCCGGCGACCTGAGTTGTTCTGCCAGTGTCATGTCCTGTATGACAAACCCGAGTGCATTCGACAACACAGCATGATGAACTGTATAACTTTAAGGTAAACATCTTCACACATTTCAAAGATTGACTACTGACACTTTTATGTGTTCAATACTGTCTTACTATTCTCATGTGTTCAATTTTAGCCGTTATTTCCTGTTCAATAACTGTTTGATTATGCCATAAAATGATTGACTGGTTAACCTGTATGACATAAAATTATTGACTCTTGTTAAACCTGTGGGACACAAAATATATGACTCTTGATAAACCTGTATGACACAAAATGATTGACTATTGTTAAACCTGTAGGACCCAAAATGATTGACACTTGTTAAGCCCGTATGACATTAAATGGTTAACTCTTGTTAAACCTGCATGACATAAAATGGTTGACTCTTGTTAAACCTTTTTGACCTTGTCGAGGTATGGCGGCTTTGGTACCCTGATTACCCCCAGAGCTAAGACATTGGGAGCTTTACTCCTGGAAGGTTGTACCAAGCTAGTCAAGTTTGCGCCGGTAGGGGTCAGATTAAAGCAGACACTCTGGTCCTCCAGGTTGTGGGTTTTAGCATAGGGCTGGACCCCTGTCTATGCAAACAGAAACGAAGTTTCGGAAACGACAACAAATGAACAAACTTTGCAGCACTACGGACATCCAGAGTCTGAGGCTCGTATGACTGTCAGTACTGAAAGCCGAAAGGAAGCCACTGACACGAAAACGGACGTCCTGACCGCAAAACATGATACAAGAATAGGATTTTGGAATGTGAGGACAATGAACGAGACCGGTAAACTAAAACAGGTCACAGCGGAAATGAGAAACTATATATTACACTTTCTAGGGATAAGCGAGAGCAAATGGACAGGGACAGGAAAAATTAAAACAGCAACAGGAGAAATATTACTCTACGTACTCCAACAGAGAGGATGGACAGCACAACGCAGATGTAGCCATTATTATACAGAAAGGAATAGAAAGGTCATTACTGGAATGGAAACCCATCAACAACAGACTGATAAGAATAGGATTTAGAAAAAGATTCACCAACACTACAATATTACAAAGCTACGCACCAACAAATGATAGCGACGAAGAGGTCAAGGATGAATTCTATCAAGAACTGCAAAAAGAAATGGTAGATACACCTAGGTACAATCTTATCGTAGTAATGGGAGACTTTAATGCGAAAGTTAGAAAACACAATACATATAATTAAAGAGTAATGGGGAAATGCAGCAGTGGAACAGCAAACGAAAATGGGGATAAATTAATAAGTTTCTGTAGCATTAACAACCTGGTCATTGGAGGAACACTTTTCCCACATAAAGAAATTCACAAATTAACATGGAAATCACCAAATGGTCGGGACAGAAACCAGACAGACTAAATGATGATTAATGGTAGATGGAGATATGCATTACAAGATGTGAAAGTAAGAAGAGATGCAGATGTGGGAAGTGATCACCACTTAGAAGTAGCAAAACGGAAAGTGAACATCAGAACTGCAGGACCAACTGTAACTACACAGAAAAGGTTTGACATCAGCAAATTGAAGGACCACCTTAACAGAAAAGCTTTTGCGGCTGATATAGAGAAACGATGTGACCGGCTGGCCTACACTAGCATTTATACGTGCTAAAATACTACATAGAATAAGAATGACAGACGATAAAAGCAGATAAGGTGTTTTTGCACAAAACGCAGTATAATGTTATGTTTAGATAACAGTCACGACGGTGAGAGGCATGGTAGGGCGGTCTCAGAAAATAATAATGAATGCATGTATGCTGGGAAAGTGTGAAATGAATGTTGTGAATTCTTGGGTTTTTTTCCATTGTTAAGAGAAAGAGAGGCGTGTGGAAAAAGTAAAAAATTAGCGAACGTGTGCAAATGTAGATAATGTAACGTGTTGAAAAAGGAGTGAGACGTACGGTATGGAAAATGGCGGGAAAAAAGAAAATGTATAAAAAGGAGAGATGTGCGGGATTAAGAAGAACTTGAGACTTATTAGACTTTTAGAAACTTGAGAACTTTAAGAATTGTTAGATCTTTAGGACTTTGGGATTTTAGGAAGGACTTTACAGATTAGATAGATATAATTTTTTGCTAGGCAGTTGTAGCGTTATTTAAATTTCGTCTTTGAGATTATCAAGACCAGTTTATTATTCTTCAGTTGGATATATTTTCATTATGGATATACGCATTAATTTGTTTAAGCGTAAGTAACACGTACTTCAACATTGTGAAAATAGCAGTGCTGTTCGAATGGCGTGCAATAAACTCAAATTGAATTTTCTGGATTGCTGTTTTTATTGGAAAGTTACAGTTGGATAACTTAAAGAAACCATTATCCGATATATTGCTTATCACTAAACCTAAAAGGGTAAAAACGAACCTGTAAAAGGAAAAAAAACTTCAGTCAAGAATCTCCATCTCAGGGGGAAGGCTTGTAACCACTTGAACAGAAACGTATAAAGGATTAGCTCTCGTCAATATAACTACCTGCACAAGTAACTGACGCGGGCACAACGATATCAAATTACCAAAAGTTGGGAAAAGACATCGACTGATGATATAGACCAGAAGTTCAACACCATTTCAACAATATATAAGGATGAAGCAAATCATGCTTGGGATTCCAGGAAAGGAATAAGCAAGACTGGATAACACCAGAAACATTAAACACCATAGCTGTGAGAAAGGAAATGAAAAGAAAGAAAATAGAAGCGAAGTCCCTCAGGTTAAAATAAATTTAAAGCGAACAGTAAAGTTAGCTGGACAAGGAAGTTAAACGCCAAACCCGAGCCAACAAAAGAAATTTCCTAGACGATCTTGCAAGACAGGCAGAAGAGACAGCACTGAGAAATGAACAAAGCACAGTATACAAAATAACCAAAACCATCTGCGGAAATCCAGGTGTAATGTTTACAAATAAGCAAGGTTATCTCATCACGACAGCAAAGGGACAGGAAATAAGATGGGCAGAGCATTTTAGAGAAACTCTGAACAAGGAACCACCAGAGACACAGTTGAATGTTCGTGAGGCTGACAACGATCTTGATGTTAATACAGACATTCCACGGAAAAAAAGAAATCATCACGACAACAGAGGGTTAAAGAATGGAAAAGCTCCTAGCCACGATAAATTAAATGCAGAGCTATTTAAGACAGACCCTGAGCTAACAGCAGAACGACTAGAACCACTATTTGCACAAGTCTGGAAAACAGGGACAACACCAACATAGTGGAACAAAGGAATAATTGTCAAATATCCCAAGAAGGGAGACCTTGCAGACTGCAATAATTGGAGAGAAATCACTCTTCTCTCAGTTCCCAGCAAAATATTAGGCAGGATAATTATACAGAGAATTTCAAAAGCAATAGGCCATAAACTGAGAAAAGAACAAGCAGGATTTAGACAGAACAGCAGATGTACAGATCATTTATTTACCCTCAGGAACATTATAGAGCAGTGGCAAAGACAGCTGTACATTAATTTCGTTGATTTTGAAAAGGCTTTTGACAGTATGCATAGGGACAGAATATGGGGAACACTGAGGTCTTAAGAAATTCCAAGCTGCATAGTGTCAATCATAAAAAGCCTCTATGCCAACGTTAGGTGTAGCGCAGGGAAGAGCAACATAACCTTCGAGGTGAAGACAGGAGTACGACAGGGATGCCCCTTATCAACCACTCTATTTTTAACAGTCATAGTCAGGGTGATGCGATAGACTGCAGAGGGCAGTCCAAGAAGAATAAGATGGACTACGTTTTCTGCATTGGAAGATCTGGAATATGCAGATGACATTGCAATACTAGCACATTCACATCAACACATCCAGGAAAGAACGGATAGACTTAATAAGTATAGCCAGCAGGTGGGCTTGAACATCCATAACAAGAAGACAGAGGTCATGACACTCAATGCGAGCAAACCCGAGGCCATAACAGTACGGAATCAACAACTAGAACAGACGGACACCTTCACATACCTAGGATGCAGATTAACAACAACAGATGGCGGAGAAAGCAAAGACATCAACAACAGAATGAACAAAGCAAGTACAGCCTTTTTTAGTCTGAACAACATCTGGAAGTCCTCTCAGTACAGCACAAGCACAAAATTAAGATTATATCAGAGCTGTGTGCTTTCTGTGCTTCTTTATGGTTTTGAATGCTGGAGAGAAACAGAGAAGGAAATGTCGAAATTGCCCTCTTTCCACACAACCTGCCTAAGAAAAATGTTCCTAATCTTTTGGCCGAATACCATCACGAACCAAGATCTGCTTACTCGGAGCAAGCAAGAGGACATTGTTACGGTAGTTTAATTGGCATTGTCTGCTAGAGGTTAGCAGCATGCGATTTTAGGGGTTACAACGTTTAATGTAATGTAAAAATATTATTAGCCTATTGAACGCTGTGACGTTTCAGCGTTGGTAGTCACGCACCGTGACCAAGAGACGGGACCCTTTCTTGAATGACCGTCGAACTGAGAAGACGTGTCCTTGTAGTCTTATAGTGTCGGGCATGGAGTGCCACACAGTTATATTGTATTTTATTATGGACATGGGTCAGTCCACTGTTATGATGAAGAAAGATGAATGTTACAGGTTAGTAATTGACTAAACCTAGTCGAGATGAATTAACAGTCCGTTTTAGTTATATTAGTGCCAGACGCATAATCTCACTGTCGGTCGTTGGGGATCACCAACCACGCGTGCATATAGTTATGTCGTTCTGCCTACAGTAATTCAGATTTACGGGACAAAGGACTGATATGCAAAGATAGCTAATTCAATATAGGATTCTAAATTATATATGTGATGTATTCATGATCAACGTATGATGTCTGAAAATGTGTAATAAATTGTTTGGACTCAAAAGGGACTTATCACATTTATTGAGGTTGACAAGTTCCAACAGTTGTGATAGTCACAAGATTATACACCCATCTTCGCGTAATACACCATCAAGCACGATACAGAAATAAAATGAATGAATTGATGCACTGGCCAATGGAAGCGGAAGCTTCCTTCGTTCAATGAAAAATCTTCAACGGTCACACATTTAAACAGAGGAGGTTTTGCAACAGTGGTGACATTATATATATATAAGAAGAGAAGAAACACAACCCCCAACCTCCTCGTAACAGTGGTTGGCCATTGTTTGGGGACGAAAGAACACACAAAAACGGAAAAATTTTTTTCGTTGAACTCCGAAGGAATTGTTTACTTTCAATGAACAATCACGTGATATGCTAAAACGTGACCTATGATGCAGATGCATAGTTACACAAAGCTGACGTCATACTATTGTGCGTACATGCCAGCAGATCAAACGACAACCTTCAACGCATTCCAAGTGTGATAAAAGATTACATGATCAAGAAGACCAGACGATGGAATACGGTTATCAGCCAACGAAGAGCAAACAGTACTAGGCATTAATCTAGTCCGTTGATGAACTTGACATCGCCGGAGCATTTTAAAGATAAGTCTAGTTTTATGACTGTTGTCATTCAGATAACACAATACTGAGTCCATTTCGTCTGTGCAGGCATGTCTATTCTATTTTTCAAATATCTATGTTATATCTCCGTAACTTCATTATTTTTTTTACATAGACAGGGGTGTCAGCCCTATGCTAAAACCCCCAACCTGGAGAACCAGGGTACCAGCTTTTGTCTGACCCCTACCCACACAGACCAGTCCAGCTTGGTTGAACCTACCAGGAGTAAAACTCCCACTGGCATAGCTCTGGGGATTGTCAGGGTACGCAAGCTGCCATACCGCTACAAGGTATAGGTACCATTTTTTTAACAGTCATAGACTGGGTGATGCGCCAGACAACAGAGGGCAGTCCAAGAGGAATAAGATGGACTACATTTTCTACATTGGAAGATCTGGAATATGCAGATGACATTGCACTGCTGGCACATTTACATCAACACATCCAGGAAAAAACGGATAGACTTAATAAATTTAGCCAGCAGGTGGGCTTGAACATCAATTTAAAGAAGTCTGAGGTCATGACGCTCAATGTGAGCAACCCTGAGCCCATATCAGTAAGGAATCAGCAATTGGTACAGACAGATACCTTCACATACCTAGGAAGCATAGTAACACCAGACGGTGGGGCAGGCAAAGACATCAACATCAGAATGAATAAGGCAAGAACAGTCTTCTTTAGCCTAAATAACATCTGGAAGTCCTCCCAATACAGCACAAAATTAAGATTATACCAGAGTTGCGTGCTTTCTGTGCTTCTCTATGGTGCGGAATGCTGGAGAGTCACAGAGAAGGAAATGTCAAAATTGTCCTCTTTTCACACAACATGCCTAAGAAAAATTCACCGCATCTGTTGGCCGAATACCATCACCAACCAAGATCTGCTTACTCGTAGCAAGCAAGAGGACATGCACACCATCATAGCTGGCAGACGCTGTAGCTGGGTTGGTCATGTCCTCAGAAGAGACCCCGATGCCATCACAAGAACAGCTATGCTTTGGACGCCTGAAGGAAAGCGAAAGAGAGGCCGACCAAAAACAACTTGGCGGAGGACTGTGGAGGCTGAGATGCAAAGAATGAACCAGAGTTGGGGCACTGTACGAAGGATGGCCACCGACCGTGCAAAGTGGAATCAATTTGTTGTTGCCCTACAAGACGCCACTAGGCGTGATGGCCACTGACTGCTTTGACGGTCGGTGGTTAAGGATCGAAGAAGAAGAAGAAGATGTTATTTCTGTTTCTACCATTGTTGTTGTTCCTTATTCGTGGGCGGTAGGGCGGCGAATTGAAATCAATTCTATGGCTCCCTGGATGCCCGAACTGATTTTAATTGTTCCTTAAGGCCGTTAGTTAATTGCATTTTAACGAAGAACCCATCGATGGCTTTCCGATGATTTTTGTTCGTTCGTATTTGCAATTAATTGACCTTGCATGTTAGGTGTCTAGTCTAGTTATAGCTGGGGTATTCTAGTGTATTTAGTTCTAATTTTTATTCATTTCTGTAGTTATGTTTGTAATCTATCGTGTTTTTCTGATCTGACTATCATTTCGTTTATAGATTTGTATAACCGTTAATGAGTCCATGTATACGTCACTAATTTTTGTGTACGCAGGTTAATTTTCTATTCAGTTCACTCTTTGATCTCTCACTTCCGGTTTATTCTACTTAGTTATAAATGCATTTTTATTGTGAAAATGTCTTTGTCGTATTATAATACTGTTCTGTAATCCTTGGTTAACAAATTGTGTTGTTTTTGTCTTCATCTCATCCATTTATAATATAATATTAATATTATAATTTATTCATTAATGAGAGTGTAGATGAATATGATTAAATTTTTATGAATTTTAAGGAGGAATTAGGGACTTTGCACCAATTTGCAGTGGTGGTCCAAGAAATGGGCAATGCACTTTATAGCTCATGATTATTGCATAATATACAATGATTAATTATTATAAATTTATAACATATTAAGACATATTAAATGTTAATTAGTACACTTTCTCAGTACTACAGTGCGAACTTAGTAACTATTAAAGATTAAATAACCTAATTATTTAGGGATAATACCCATAATTATTGAATACTAATATTAAGTGCATGATATAATTTCAGCATCTTAGATAAATAAATATCATAACTATTTATGATAGATATTAGTGGGTACATATAATATTTTTACAAAATATTATAGATTTGTGGAACTTATAAATAACAGTACAGGAATATTGCAATTTCTTGTATTAATTATTCATACTTTGAGTAATTACAAATATCTACATAGATTATATTGGTGATTACTAGACATTAGTGATTGAATACTTAAATAAATTAACGTCAAGAATGCTTACCGTGGATCATTTCATTAAAATTGGAAAAGATTGTAATAAAAAGGGAGATGCACTCCTGGAATTTGCGGAACAACAACTTGCAAAATATAAGGCAGAGATGGAAGAACTTGAAAGAAAAGAGGCGGAAAAGAAAGCTATTGCTAAGGCAGAGATGGAAGAACTTGAAAGAAAAGAGGCGGAAAAGAAAGCTATTGCTAAGGCAGAGATGAAAGAACTTGAAAGAAAAGAGGCGGAAAAGAAAGATATTGCTAAGGCAGAGAAAGAAGAATTAAGACAAGAAGAAGAAAGAAAGGTGGCAAGAGATGAAATCCTACGGATTGAAGAAGAGAATAAATTGAAACGACAGGAAATCGTACTGCAGCAAGAAATGGAATTGCAACGGCTTAAATTGGAAACAGCAAAACTTCAGTCGCAAGGTGCTGCAGCAAGCCAAAATGATAATGCTCAATCTGGATCTTCATCCAACCGACTTAAGGGCAATTATTACTTTAAGCTACCGCCGTTCAAGTTACACGTTGACGATTTGTCATCATGGCTATCGCGCTTTGAGGATATATGCAAGGTCAATAACCTTGACAAAACTGCGTGGGCACTTAAACTCAAGGAATTTCTGGATGGCGAACCTGCAAGTGCAGCACAAAATATTTGATCCGACATTAGCCACAGACTATGAGGCCATTAAGACTTTGTTATTGCGTCGGTTCCACTTGAACGAAGAGGCATGTAGATTACGTTTCAAAAGTTTGTTGCCAGATAATAATAAAGACTTTACAGGTTTTATTGCTAACATACGCAATACTTTTAACAGATGGGTTGAACTGGCAGGTGTCAACAAATGTTACGACAAGTTAGTTGATTTGTTATTAAGGGATAAAGTGTTATCTTCTGTCAGCCCACCGTTCTTTGCCTATCTGCAAGAACGTAAACCAGATACTATTGATGAGTTGGAAAAAATTTCATTAAATTACTGCACTGCGCATCCGAATGCGAACATTTCTAGCTCGTTGATAAGAGAACCTCTTCCTGTAGCCTCCAATATGGCATATCACAGTAATAACAAACCAAGAACACACAGTGTAGACAGAAGTAGGTTCAAAGGAAACAATGACATTAATTTTCATAAGGGACGTAATAGTTTTAACAATGACTTTAATAGAGGAAGACCACAAAATAGAAATTATTCACCTCAGTCCAGATACAACAATAATCCACGTAACTCAAGTTATAATCGGTCATATAATTATAATAATGGTAACAATTGGAACAACAACAATAATTATAGCTCGAGACATCGAGATAACAGTTACAATAGGGGACAACGGGATAATTCATCTAATTATACTCGTCATCGTTCTCATTCTCGTAGATCGACTAATTATAACCATAATACAGGGGCAGCCGTTACTACTGCTACAACCCCTGGGGTTCAGAGTTCACCTACTGATAACAAAATACAGTCTTCGTCTACTTGTTTTGCAATGAATTATAACGTGGCAAATAGTTGCCCAGAATGTAATCTTATATTTCAGAAGGCAAAAGAGACGGTTCTGAACTGTGGACACATTCTCCCAGAAGTCAGTCTGGCAGTCAATGACGGAACAGGCTCACTGATCTTCAACAGAGGAAAAGTTAATGGATCCATCGTCTCAGTTTTAAGAGATTCTGGATCGACAACGATCGGAATCCGTCAGTCACTTGTTCATCCTAATTGTGCAACTGGAGAACATGTCAGGTGCATGACTTTTGGAGGAACAATAGAATGTTATCCAACTGCTATTATACATATTAATACACCTTTTTTCACAGGCAACGTTAAAGCATGCATGTTAAGGAACCCAATTGCCAACCTTATGGTGGGATGCATACATGGAAGTAAGGATTGTACACCTGAAGAGATTATTGAATGGGAAAAAAATAATCTATGCATCGGAAATGCAGTGATAACCAGAGCACAGACGAAACTATTAAAGACTATGGACACTGAAAAAAGGGAAACAGACAATCATGAAAATATTGAGGTTCATTCTTCGATTGACCGAGCATCCTTTGCTGCAAAACAGAAGGAAGACAGATCATTAAAAAAAATTTTTGCACTGGTCAACAAAGTTGACAATCTTGCTATGAACAATAATAATAATCATTGGTTTATTAATTAAAAATGACATATTATTAAGATGTTTTATGGATAAAACTCAAGTAAGGCAACAATTCATGGTACCTTTTGCTTTTAGACGGTACATACTTCAACACGCACATGATTCTAAGTGCGCAGGTCACATGGGATATACTCGGACACGTTCTCGAGTATTATCTTCTTTTTTTGGCCGGGAGTATCACGAGATATTTCACAGTACGTACGCTCCTGTACGATATGCCAGGAAGTGAAAGCACGAGGAGCCTTTCACACGGCGCCTATTCAGGCTTGTGACATATCTGTGAGACCCTTTGACAAGATGGCCATTGATATTATTGGCCCACTTTTACCATCAGCCAGAGGACATAGATTTGTTCTCACTTGCATCGATTTATGCACACGATGGCCAGAAGCCATCCCATTGAAAACCACCACCACCACAGATGTAGCTGATGCACTACACCTGATCTTTTCTAGAGTAGGTTTTCCTAGGAAGCTTTTATCAGATCATGGATCTCAATTTATATCTGAGACTATGACAGAAGTAATGAAGACTTGGAATATAGATAGAAATCTCAGTAGCATTTATCACCCAATGAGTAATGGTGCTGTAGAAAGACTTAACCGCACACTCAAACAAATGTTACATAAAGTTACAGTTAACCATCCACAGGACTGGGACAGAGTACTCCCAGCCGTGTTATTCGCTTATCGAGAGGTGCCACATGAACAAACTGGCTTCTCTCCATTTCAATTAGTCTTTGGCGCTCCACCAAGAGGTCCTATGGGACTAATAAAAGACTTATTGATTGACTCCGAGATGACTCAGGATACCCAGTCATCCTATGAGTATGTAATTAATCTCCGGAATAACATTATTGATGCCTGCAAAACGGCAACAGCTTCATCTGAGGCTGCTAAAGCGAAAGCTAGAACTTTCCAAAACAGTAGTAGACGATTACGTCAATTATTTCCAGGAGATCAAGCTTATGTGTTATTGCCACATAACGATAATAAACTACTCATCTCGTGGAATGGTCCATACCAGGTTATCAATAAGATTTCTGATGTTGATTATGTCCTGGACATTAAGGGACATCACAAAATATTTCACATAAATATGCTCAAACAATTTCATACTCGTCCTGAACTTCTACAAGCTATTTTTCATGAACTAGATGACACTTTCGTACCTACATGTCACTATTCTAATTTGTCTGTTATCCAGGAAGAAGAATCTTCTTTTCCTGAGGTACAGTTGGCATTACCTGTAGTACAACCTACTGAATCTTGGCGGGACGTAACCATCTCTTCGTCGGTTACACCGCAACAGCATCAACAGATTGCCGAACTTCTACAATCTTATCCAGATGTGTTGACCGACGTTCCAGGTCGCACATCAGTCATTAGTCATGACATCACTCTTAACGATGATACTCCAATTTGGGTACATCCATATTCTGTTCCTCTACACTTTCTTACTAAAACTACTAAGGAACTTGAACAGATGTTATCTTTAGGAATTATTGAAACTAGTAATTCCCCATTTTCTTCTCCATTAGTTATTGTCCGAAAGAAGGACAATAACATTAGACTATGCGTCGACTACAGAAAATTAAATGCACAAACTATAGTTGATAGCGAACCACATCCACTTCTCGACGACTTACTGCCACGTCTATCTACCGCAACTATATTCACTAAGATAGACTTAACTAAAGGTTATTGGCAGATACCACTAACCGAAAAAGCTAAATACTATACAGCGTTTTCCACTCCGCAAGGTCTATACCAGTGGAATGTTATGCCTTTTGGGCTTGTTAACGCTCCAGCTACCTTTGTTCGCATGATGCGACAGATTTTTTCAGGTAGACCAGACATCATTACATACATACACGACATATGCTTATTTAGTTCATCATTTGAGGAACATTTTTCGGGTCTTAAATACGTTTTGGACACATTAAGAATGAATAATTTAACTGCTAAACCCACAAAATTACAAGTAGCGTTTCATAAAATAACTTTTTTGGGACACATCATCGGAGCAGGATATATCCAAACACTACCTAGTACGGTTTCTAAAATTTTAAACGTTTTCGTTCCTCAAACGAAGAAACAGGTTAGAAGCTTGTTAGGTCTAGTCCACTATTTACAGCAGATTCGTACCTAACTTGTCATCTATCACGGCTGTTTTATCATCTTTATTAAAAAAGGACATGCCAGTGAAGGTGACATGGACTGGTGAGTGTAATAAAGTATTCCTTAAAATAATTGATATTTTTTCAAACCCACCAATTTTGAGACTTCCTGATGCTTCCAAAAAGTTTATTCTCCACACAGATGCGAGTAATTACGGAATTGGCGCATGTTTGCTCCAATATCATGACGACATCCTCCATCCATCCTTGTATGTCTCACGGAAACTGAAACCGCCAGAGGTGAAATACTCCACTGTCGACCGCGAATTGTTGGCAGGTGTATGGGCGATAACAAAATTGGAGAAATTTCTGCTGGGAGCCCCATTCGTGGTCCAGACAGATCAGAAAGCCGTAGCATCACTACGACGGGCGAATCATAAAAGTCCAAAGCTCACCAGATTCGCTATTCTCCTTCAGCCGTTTGATTTCTCCATCGAGTACATTACAGGATCTGAGAACGTCTTGGCAGATACTCTCTCTAGAAACCCTTCTGATGTCGAGTCATGAACAATAATAACGTCGCAGAAACTTACCTAAAATACAGCACTATCGTTGCTTTTCGACATAGAAAGGAACCATTGCCTACAATACACGTATCTGCTCACTAAAGACATGTTATATACGAAATGAACGAAATCAAGTGACACTATGTTCGTATTTACGCCAGGACTTTGCTTGGTGTCCATTCATGATAAAACTATTTGAAACAATTTCGTGAATCAAGTGAAAATAATTGAAATTCTATCGAACTAATTCAGGATGTGACATGAACTATTGTCAAGAACGTCGATACTTATGAATTGTAACACTTAAACATTTTTTCTAATCGGAATTCACAAGGATCAAGCCTACGGATGGATCATCATATCCAACGTTAATTAATTTTAATTAAGTCGTTGAAATAATGGAAATTAAAATGAAATGTGAGATAAATATGAAAAAAATGAAATGAAATTTGGAAAAAAAATGAAAGAAAGAAAAAAATAAAAACTCACATGATTCTTAGATAATATTATTGGATGTAACTATTATATTATATAGTTAATAATTATGTTCACATTACATACTACATTATTATTTAATTAGTTAATTTAGATAGGTATTAACAACTTAACACTAAACTTAATTAATGTCCAACACACATAACTAAGTTAAATTTATACATTATTTTCTTTCTCTACTTTATTTCTCATTTATTTATTTATTTCTCTCTTTAACATCTTCTTTCATTTGTCTTGCATTAGATTTTCAACAACTTTATTCTTATTACACACTCAGTACAATTAATTAGTTTAATTTTAATTCTTTAGATTAGTTTGACGTGACATTTCATTGCGACTTATTTTAAGTTAATTAATTAATTAGATATCAACATTAGACATTCTCTTTTAGTTCATATAAAATCTATGTATAACATTTATGTATAATATGATCATTAATATATTAGATGACTGTTAGTTAGTCGACATGACCACGACACTGTTCTAGACAGAACATCGTAGGCCATATGTCGCATTTTTGTTAAATTTTTGATATTATTCATTCAGATTGGTTTTTTGAAAGAAAAAAAAAATCTATCGAATAGATTTTTTTCCCCCGGTGGACAGGGAATTGTTACGGTAGTTTAATTGGCATTGTCTGCTAGAGGTTAGCAGCATGCGATTTTAGGGTTACAACGTTTAATGTAATGTAAAAATATTATTAGCCTATTGAACGCTGTGACGTTTTAGCGTTGGTAGTCACGCACCGTGACCAAGAGACGGGACCCTTTCTTGAATGACCGTCGAACTGAGAAGACGTGTCCTTGTAATCTCATAGTGTCGGGCATGGAGTGCCACACAGTTATATTGTATTTTATTATGGACATGGGTCAGTCCACTGTTATGATGAAGAAAGATGAATGTTACAGGTTAGTAATTGACTAAACCTAGTCGAGATGAATTAACAGTCCGTTTTAGTTATATTAGTGCCAGACGCATAATCTCACTGTCGGTCGTTGGGGATCACCAACCACGCGTGCATATAGTTATGTCGTTCTGCCTACAGTAATTCAGATTTACGGGACAAAGGACTGATATGCAAAGATAGCTAATTCAATATAGGATTCTAAATTATATATGTGATGTATTCATGATCAACGTATGATGTCTGAAAATGTGTAATAAATTGTTTGGACTCAAAAGGGACTTATCACATTCATTGAGGTTGACTAGTTCCAACAGTTGTGATAGTCACAAGATTATACACCCATCTTCGCGTAATACAAAATCAAGCACGATACAGAAATAAAATGAATGAATTGATGCACTGGCCAATGGAAGCGGAAGCTTCCTTCGTTCAATGAAAAATCTTCAACGGTCACACATTTAAACAGAGGAGGTTTTGCAACAGTGGTGACATTATATATATATATAAGAAGAGAAGAAACACAACCCTCAACCTCCTCGTAACAGACATGCACACCATTATAGCTGGCAGACGCTGGAGTTGGGTTGGCCATGTCCTCAGAACAGACCACGATGCCATCACAAGAACAGCTATGCTATGAACCCCTGAAGGAAAACGAAAAAGAGGTCGACGAAAAACAACTTTTCGGAGGACAGTGGAGGCTGAGATGCAAAGAATGAACCAGAGTTGGGGCGCTGTACGAAGGATGGCCCCCGACCGAGCAAAGTGGAATCAACATATTGCTGCCCTACAAGTCGCTATCAGACGTGATGGCTACTGACTGCTTTGTCGGTCGGCGGCTTAGGATCAAAGAAGAAGAAGAAACCTGTGTGACAAAAAAATGGACCCGTGTTGTTTAAAACAAAAAAATGGTAGCTTAAAATGCCGACTTCTTTCATGTCCACGTGACTTCCTGCTCAGTATTAAACCACAACTACTGTCATTTCCACTGTTGCTTCCTGTTCAGTGTTAAACCACAACTACTTTCATGTCCACCTTGACTTCCTGTTCAGCATTAAACCACAACTACTTTCATGTCTACCTTGACTTCCTGTTCAGTATTAAACCACAACTACTTTCATGTCCACCTTGACTTCCTGTTCAGTATTAAACCACAACTACTTTTATGTTCACGTGACTTCCTGTTCAGTATTAATCAATTACTACTTCCATGTCCACTGTTACTTCGTGTTCAGTATTAAGCAATTACTATTTTCATGTCCACGTGACTTCCTTTTCAGTATTAAACCACAACTACTTTCATGTCCACTGTGTCTTCCTGTTCAGTGTTAAACAACAACCACTTTCATGTCCACTGTGACTACCTGTTCAGTATTAAACCACAACTACTTTCATGTCCACTGTGGCTTACCGTTCAATATAAAACCGCAACAACTTTCATATCTACTGTGGCTTTCTGTTCAGTATTAAACCATAACAACTTTCATGTCCACATACTTCCTGTTTAGTATTAAACCACAACAACTTTCATATTCAAGTTACTTCCTGTTTAATATTAAACCACAACTACTTTCATGTCCACATGACTTCCTGTTCAGTATTAAACCAAAACTACTTTCGTTTCCACGTGACTTCATGTTCAATATTAAACCACAGCTACTTTCATGACCACTGTGACTTCCAGTTCAGCATTAAATCACAACTACTGTCATGTCCACGTGACTTCTTGTTAAGTATTAAACCACAGCTACTTTCATGACGACGTGACTTCCTGTTCAGTATTAAACCACAACTACTTTCATGACTACGTGACTTCCTGTTCAGTATTAAATCACAACTACACTTGTAGTGGTGTACTCTGTAGCAATGTGTTTTACATGGTGAGATGGGCTGTTAAATGTACATTCACGTATTAGTGGTCTCTTACGACATGCTTGAGTGAATAGTAGCCACATTCTTTCCTTGTCTCCTGACATACTACCGGGAACTACAATAGACAAAAGTTGGATTGACAGTCCTTTCCTTGTCTGCTGACACACTCCCGGGAATTACAATAGACAAAAGTTTGACTGACAGACCTTTCTTTGTGTCCTGACACACTCCCGGGAACTACAAAAGACAAAAGTTTGACTGACAGACATTTCCTTGTCTCCTGACACACTCCCGGAAACTACAATAGACACAAGTTGGATTGACAGACCTTTCCTTGTCTCCTGACACTACCAGGAACTACAAAAGACAAAAGTTTGACTGACAGACATTTCCTTGTCTCCTGACACACTACCGTGAACTACAATAGACACAAGTTGGATTGACAGACCTTTCCTTGTGTCCTGATACTACCAGGAACTACAAAAGACAAAAGTTGGACTGACAGACATTTCCTTGTCTCTTGACACACTACTGGGAACTACAATAGACACAAATTGGACTGACAGACATTTCCTTGTCTGCTGACACACTACCGGGAATTACAATAGACAAAAGTTGGACTGACTTATTTGGAAATGAAACAAAAAAACTGGTAACACAGACCTTTCTTTGTGTAATGGGACCCTGAAGTGAACTATTATAGAACGAACGAACAAACGAACTTTTTTCAAAGGGTTAAGAATTGAGCACGCAAGGCAGTCTAACATTCTGCCCTTCCTCTCTCTGTCATCTTGCATACTGTTTCCTTCCATTTGCACATGTATTTTGAGCATTATTTAACTTAAGCATGCAACATTATAAAGGTAATATATGAATACATTTATAATATCCAATCATTTTGACATTTAATTATGTTTTAATATAAAAAAAAGATAGTAATGAACAAAAATTACGAAAAAAGACAACAAAACAAAATACAAACCATTCAAACAAAAAATTAGACAAACACTTGATTTTGATAAACTCGTGGAATATTGGAAATCAGCTGTTGAATGTCTAGAGACTTGGCGGGTTTTATCAGTTGTTGAATGACTAGAGACTTGGCGGGTCTTGTCAGTTGTTGAATGATTAGAGACTTGGCGGGTCTTGTCAGTTGTTGAATGACTAGAGACTTAGCAGGTCTTGTCAGTTGTTGAATGACTAGAGACTTGGCGGGTTTGTCAGTTGTTGAATGACTAGAGACTTGGCGGGTCTTGTCAGTTGTTGAATGACTAGAGACTTGGCGGGTCTTGCCAGTTGTTGAATGACTAGAGACTTGGCGGGTCTTGTCAGTTGTTGAATGACTAGAGACTTGGCGGGTCTTGTCAGTTGTTGAATGACTAGAAACTTGGCGGGTCTTGTCAGTTGTTGAATGACTAGAGACTTGGCGGGTCTTGTCAGTTGTTGAATGACTAGAGACTTGGCGGGTCTTGTCAGTTGTTGTGGACAATTTTACCAGACGTCAGCGGCTTTGAGTCCCATAGCAGATACTGTCGCAGGGAATGATTTATATTAACGCCTTCGCTACACGAGACCTGGCTTTATAAGGTGGGTAACTGTAGCGTTCCGCTTTTCTCATCAACTATTTCTTTTGTCTATTATGTTGTTCCTCTCCAAACCTCTACTATCGCTAGAAATAAAGCCATTTCTCTTCAGATGTTTCTCATTCTTCTAATGAGAAAAACTTGCATCTTCCAGTCTTAAATTAGATTAGACTGGCTAACCCTCGTGATTTCTCACGACCCACAGCAGATAATTTATGCACTCGGTCACTGGAGGACATTTAATTTGTACTGTATTTCAATCCAAGTACTACCAGCCCGGTAGTGAACCTTTTGTATCGTTAATGGGAAGCTTGTAAATAAAGGTGAGGTAAGCTCTACAAAACACCTGCATAGTGAGAGCTGGGCAACACACACGGGCCAGTTTAAAATGAAGATGAACTTGATCCCCCTAAGACTCAAGAAGAAATTGCTATGAGATCCAAGAGGTCAACGGGAGGTGCCAGTGGAAAATTATTGGATGAAAAAGCGCATTCACCCGGTCACTGTCTTACGCAGCAGAAGCTAGCTAATGGGCTCCGAAGCGGGGTTATCGTTGCCAAATCCGTAGTGAATCAGTTGAGCGAGTAAGTATATCTAGTATTGTTGATTTTATAACCTAAATAAACATATGTCTATCAACAGCTTGTTATTTCATTATCTTTTGTTAGGCAAAGTGCTATACTTTCTTTCATCTTCATTGTGACAGTCATTAATGTTCCTTGATTTTTTTACATGAGACTACGGAACGATTTTTACTCTATGGTTTCATATATGAATCGCCTCTCCATACATAATGTGTGTGGGCTGGTGCCCGTCGAGAAGCTCTGTGCTGCCGCTGCTGTGCTCTAGCAGGTAAGTAGCATGGGCGACTCGTCGGGTGCCGGCCGTGGAGGCGCCTTGGGCTTTTCGCGGATCGCATCCCCGTGGCCTTAAGTGCACGCTGCGTCGTCGTCCGTCCACCGCCCAGCACGGAGCGCTCGTGTTCGTGTCGGGAGTTGCCGACGCCGCCGCCGCCGTCCGGACAGGACTCGGATTGACTACTAGCTTTCGAGCTGTTCGCTGGTGAAGGAGGCGTAGGTTTAACGAAAAGTGGACGTGGGCGATGATGCCATCGTCAAAACCATTTATTACTCCGACCTCAGATCGGACGAGATTACCCGCTGAATTTAAGCATATAACTAAGCGGAGGAAGCCGCAGGCGACATTCTGTCTTGATTGACTGTGTGTGGTGCACCATTTTTATGGGGACCTCCCAGTATACAAAACAGACAGAGAATGCTGTGTCCGTTATCAGATTTTGCTCTTTTCCTCAGACCTTCGGTCTTGAGTGTTCCTCTATAAATGCCTTCGGGCAGATGAGGAAGGACATCCCTCGAAACCTTCGGGTATATGAGGCTCTGTCCATTTTGGCTGGAAAGACGTCTCGAGTGTTCGCAGGTTTTATAGCGAAAATGAGTACACACGAGGGCACGTCCGGGCACAATGGGCTAATCACCTGTTTGCCAATTACTCTGATTAAAAGTTTCGCCCAGAGCTTTGTGCTCTGGGACCTCTACACTTCGTTTCACGAGGTAGAAGAGGTTCGAGTATGAGATGAGATGAGATGAGGTTTCATATATGACCTATCATTGTCCTGTTTTAATGTGTTTATATGCAAGTATCCTGTGCTATGATTATACTATCAGGTTATATGAAAGTTTTTGACATAAATGTTGTATAAATGTAATGATTCATCTGACTCTGGAAGCCAATCGTTTTCAGCCTTTGAGACCATGAACACCCTAAAATAGATTCACTGTTAAGTAGAAAGAATATAAATCAGGGGTTCTCGCTGCTGCAGCAATGATACCCCAACAGGTTTTACTACAGCACTGGAAACTATAACCCAGTGGTTCTCCAGCCATTGGTAACGATGAACTAGAAATTAATATACAGCTCTACGGTCACGATGTGAACCAGTGGTTCTCAAACATTTGATGGCTCCAGTCCCAAACATCACAGTTTGTGAAATTCACTGCCCACATGGGGAAAATCACTGCTGTAAATAAGTAGACAGCCAGATAGAGGCTAAGAACTTAAGATACACTTATAATGTCAGTTAAGTAGGAGTATTTCATAGATGCTAGATAACACTTTGTTATAGAATGTTAGCGGGGATTGTTTTAATTTGATTTCTGATGGACGCTTAACGCCTAGCAGACAAAGGGAATGATTTCTCTGGAAACACCACTAATGGTACTTCAATTTTTTAATAATCCAGTCCAACCAGGTTTCAGTTCCAGGTTACATACCAGGTTATGAGTCCACGGCAACAAAAGTTACCTCTACCAATATCCCTACCAACCATACCCTACTAACCAGGTTCACCATACCTCCAAATGTTTGACCATACCAGAGTACAACTGTAGCTGTCATACCAGGTGACTCTAACCTGAGTCATAGTCCAGTAAACAGAAGAGGTATTCAGCAGGGCTGACTTACTCCATCCGTGTTTGTGATTTGCACTGAGTCTGGGGAAGCAGACTGTGCTGCCCTCTGAACCCATTGAACTGTTTACACTACATGAAGTGCTGGGACAGACCAAACCAAGAGAGTCAGAACAAAATTCATGTCAGCAGCTACTGAAGTCCTTGGAGAGATGAGTATAATACCTACCAGCAAAACTACCACAGAAAAGATCTCCTAGTTCATTTGCTGACCATAGTTTGTTTCTTTGTAAACATGAGAACACACATTTAATGTTCACTTGTAAATCTGTCAAAGTTCTGAAAATCCATACTTTGTTTTGTTTTCTAAACATAAGAGCACGCATTTATTTTTCACTTGTAAATCTTTCATAGTTGTGAGAATCTATCCTTTTTTTTGTTTTCTAAATTAGAGAGCACACATTTAATGTTCACTTGTAAATCTTTCATAGTTGTGAGAATCTATACTTTGTTTTTAAATTCATCATAACAGAGTCTGTTGTTGCCTGTCCTTGTTACCTTTATTTGGGCTGTATTTTGTTTTGTTTAAACATAAATCTACACCCTGGGGGCTGAGCCGTAATTAAACTAACTTTTAGTGAGTCAGGATATTTTAGTTAATGTTGCTGGACACCAAATCTCCTTTCTCAACCTAATGTACTTAACATAGTCCTTTTTTGGATTTTTGAGAACGAATTTATAATCCAGAAAAAATCCTGTTTAGTTGCCAGAAGTCTCGTTACATTAAGGATTTCTAGTAGACTATTTACCGAGGCGAGGCAGTTCCTTCAACTTGTAGACTGAAATCACATCATCTAGATATGATCTTTTAATCGTTCATCAAATCTGTCACTCTCCTTCAAAATCCCCGCCACAGTAACCAGTTTCCTTCCTCACTGTCTTACCTTCCCTAACTCAAGAGCAGAATCAAACAGACTAGAAAGATTGGAAGATTGGTCCAAAGATTAGCAGCTGAGTGAACAAAACTTTTCTTAAATAGGTCTTGCCTTGGCTTGGATACCTGTAATTTGTTTAAGCACTGACTACATCTTTAATTGTATTTTACACGTGTCCACAGATACGTTAGAGCATTCTGTGACAAGTTTTTTTGTGACCAGATTTCGCTTTGTCAAGTAGGAAGCACTTTCTAAGTGGTAGTATTATCATCATCATGTGACATATTCTTTCCAGAACGTTGTCTCCATTACAGCTGCTCTGAACGCATCACGATTCTGGGCAAGTCGACCTGCATCAGCCAAAGACAAGTTCAGACTCTCTGTGATGTCCTGGGTCCACCGTCGTCTAGGTCGACCCCTTCCCCTTTTTTCCAGGGACCATGCCTTCCATCACTGTTTTTTCCAGACTATTATGTCTTTTTATATGACCGAAAAATTTCAGCTTCCTTATTGCGATGGTATTTAGGAGCCAATGTTCCTGTACGTTTAGTGAGTGCAGTACTTCTCTGTTGGTCTTTTTTTCTGTCCAGGGTATTCTCAACATCCTTCTGTAGCATTTCATTTCGAATGATGTAATCGTTTTTGCAACTGTTTTATTGAGTGTCCAAGTCTCGCAGCCGTATGTTGCTACTGGGAATATACATGCTCTGATCAGTTGTAACTTTGTTTCTTTGCTTGTGCCTTGCCATAGGTTTTTTCATCTGTATTAGCTTATGTGAAGCAATTGCAAGTCTTCTTTTAATTTCTACTGCACAGTCGCCAGAGCTGTTAATGATTGATCCTAAGTATTCGAATTCATTGACACTTTCCAGTTCTTCGTTATCAATTTCAATTTCTGGTTTGGTCTTTACTTTGTCTGTTGTCAATACTTTGGTCTTCTTGGTGTTTAGGTATAGATTCTGGGCCTCGCTGTGTTTTTTGGTGGACAGAAGTAATTGTTCAAGTCCTTTTGGGTTGGTCGATAGGAGGACTGTGTCGTCAGCATATCTGATTTCCGGGATCTGGTACCCGCCGATGTTAAATGAGTCAAACTCTGTGTGTTCTTGGTCATCTCTTACGTTTCTCATGATATTCTCGGTAGTATTATAAGATAATTATATAGATTTATATAATACGTTTGGTGTTTATTGTGATCGCATAGCCTATCACGCTAGCATTATCCGTGCAACAATAGCATAATACGAGCTAATGGTTTAACAGAAGAATAGCCTAAAGAAAGAAATTTTCATTGTTCTAGAAATAGAATCAATAGACGCAAACTCGTCATAAGGCGGGGGTTGCATAGCGACAGAGACGTATGTAAAAGGTTAGGAGAAGACTTTTAACCAATGAAACTGGTTAGATTCGAGCACCACTTCGTATTTTATGGACGCTAAGTTTTGACTGGCAGTTCCAGATAGAATGTCGTCAGCGAAGGTTATGATTTTGCTTCTGTGCTACGGGGGTTATGTATGAACAGCCCTAGGTTCAAAACAAAATCAACACATTCTAGTAATAGTATTCGTAGAAGTTTACAACGAAAACCCTATTGTGCTTGTTAGAGAATACAACTAAAGCTTACGATTTTTTGTGTGTGTGTGTGTGTAAGATCTGCATTAAGAAATAAATTCTTCAATAATCATTTAAGATATATATATATATATATATATATATATATATATATATATATATATATATATATATATATATATATATATATATATATATATATATATATATATATATATATATATGCTGTATTTCCAAGATGTATGCCTACGCAGAGCAAAGAATATGTTTAGCGATGGTGTTCGCTGTGTTTATGGGATAAGTGGATATTTGATATGTACAGGCCAGTATTCCCTAGGAGAGGATATTTTTGTGAAGATATGATTTATTAGGCCATTATTTATGTTAACTGCTGTGTGCAGTCTTATAGCGCAGAGATTGAGTCATGAGGACTTTAGGCCATTATTTATGTTAACTGCTGTGTGCAGTCTTATAGCGCAGAGATTGAGTCATGAGGACTTTAGGCCATTATTTATGTTAACTGCTGTGTGCAGTCTTATAGCGCAGAGATTGAGTCATGAGGACTTTAGGCCATTATTTATGTTAACTGCTGTGTGCAGTCTTATAGCGCAGAGATTGAGTCATGAGGACTTTAGGCCATTATTTATGTTAACTGCTGCGTGCAGTCTTATAGCGCAGAGATTGAGTCATGAGGACTTTAGGCCATTATTTATGTGAACTGCTGTGTGCAGTCTTATAGCGCAGAGATTGAGTCATGAGGACTTTAGGCCATTAGTTATGTTAACTGCTGTGTGCAGTCTTATAGCGCAGAGATGAGTCGTGAGGACTTTAGGCCTTGATATATATCTGCTGATGAATGTTTAAGAGTATCTTGGATGATGCTGGAAAGTGGAGTAGCTGAGGAGTGGAGTATTATATTGCTATGACTTATATTTGTTAATATGTGTTTATTCAAAGATAACGTGATTGTGCTGTGACTCAATAAATCGTCATTAAATTTCACCACATTCCATGATTCTTATGTGCGTACCTATGGTGTGAGTGTCTACCCTAACACGCACCCACTTGCAGCATTCTACACATCGTGACAAGAGAACAGTAGCACATATACCTTTATGATAAATAGCCCTGTGTGGGCGTGGCTTATTCTATTATATATATAGCACGGAACGACAACAGTTGGACAATAACAGTTAGCGAAAAAATATCAACAATTAAGATTAGTCCAGTATTACGGACTATGGACGTTAACATTTGGTAGCCTGTCATCAAGTTGGAACGAATGGATATGACATTCCTCAATATTTTGAAACACCAAAAAAACCCATCCTTAACATTTGGTGTGCCAGCTTTTCGGGCGTATTGCCAATGACATTCGCGTGATAAGAGTTTCTCTAATGTGAGAGAATATTCAACAGTCGGAAGAATAATAATGTTATCGATACAGTCCACATATCTGTATCATTTCTTGGACTTGTTTTTCGGGCTCTGACACCCGCAACATTTGTTTTGAGAGCACTTCATACGTGGCATGAATCTCCTGTGCTTTGAAACCGTGACCTAGTTTGGTAATCAGCCTGTCCACGCACGTTTTCTCCGTGGTGGTATTCAGTTTTACAGCAGTGTCAGTTGATGTCCTGTGTCGTGCCTGTGGAAAACAACGTCTGTAGTCTACATTTGCTATCAGATGTGCAGCGAAATTATCAAGTGGCGAGCAAGCAGTTTATGAGGGTATCCAACGTCTGAAGGATAGCGTGTACAAGTTGAGTGTATGTGCAGTAGTACCAGTCATTTTGCACATATACCTCAAGTCAAAGGTTGCGATTTGCTGTGTTCCTGTTACGATCATCATGTGCTCCTATGCAGTGTTTGAGCACATTTCTTACTAAAGCGAGGACCTGAAGGGAAGAAAGTCTAGTTCCAGTACCTTTCGGCGGTAGACGGTTTTAGCGTATGAATTATGTGATATTCAAGGTCTTGGCGGAAGGGAATTGAATATTGACAGATAAGTGATTTTTTGTTGTGTAAATTGTGTCATTTCACGCATGTCATCAGGCCTTCTGAATTCTATGAATATTTTATTCTGTTGTTTTTGTTGTTTATGTCTATAATGACATATAAGTAGAATTTAATGCATAGATGATTTATGGCTATTGACATATGTTGACTTCCATGATATGGATATGACCATATGAAGGTTCTTTGAACAAAAATTGATCTGACAGTAATTAAGAATAGTCGCAATTTGTTGTATGGTTATTTAACTGTCAGGAGTAGAAAGTTCATTGATACATATACAGTAATCTCAATAAGTAAGTCACTATGGATGATGACGAAATGGATCCTGATAATATGTGGCCTTTATTGGAATATTTATTTCAAGAAGGTAAAGATTTTGAGAAATTACAAGGACCAGAACTGGAAGCATACGTGATGGACAGATTTATGGTAAATGCGTCGAGAGTACTAAGAGATTTTGCTGAGGAGAATTTTCAATCTCATCCTCATTTAATTATGGCTAAAGAGTTAGCGGATTTGCTGCTTTGGGAATTTCGTGAATTTGTGCACAAATATATTAATGTTAAACACGACAATATATTGAAGGGTATACACAATATAATTCATTGTGACATTTCTGACAATCAGGAAAAGAAGTTAAAAGATGAGAAAGTAAAAGTCAACAGACAGGAAAGAAAAAATTGCTTAAAGGGTAAAGCTGAAGAGAGTAAACTTAAGGAAAAATTATCTAAACTTACAAGTGATTCATGTAAATCAAATTCTGAGCTTGCTAATGTTCGAGCAGCATTAGACTCTGCATTATGCAAAATTAAAGAAGTGGAAGCTCTATTGGATGAAAAAAATGGCGAAATTAGAAATCTAACTGAAGAAGTTCAAGAGAAAAGGGAGATTTGTGGAAAATTAGAAGTTCAGATTGGGAAATATGAGAAGACTTCTATAGAAATGCTTCATGATGTGACGAATGATAATGCGATTCTCAGTGATCAAATTGAGGAAATGAATACTGTACCCCCCAAGAAGGTTAATGAGATTATGAAAAACAATGTTGATATTCAGACTGAGACACTTCAGATAGAGTTGACACAGAGGAGAACAAATAAAGAAGTAGATGAGGAAAAGAGAGTACAAGAGTTAACTCTTTGACTCCGGAACAACGCTCAGAGCGTTGGTCAGATTTGACACCCGTGCCAAAACAACTCTCTGAGCGTTGTTTTTAGCCTATCGCGAATTAAAATTACAGCACAGAGTGGAAAATAATAGCGGAGTCAAAGAGTTAATGGTGCAGAAAGACAAATTGATTAAGGTTGAGAAATTACTGGCAGAAGAAACTTGCAAAGTTTTGGCTCTTAATAATTTAAATAAAAGACTTAGTGAAGGGATCTCACATAGAGATGATGAAATTGCAGAAGCAAGGAAGAGAGTGGATGGCCTGCTTGACATCGTCTTGAAGAAAAAAATGTGGTCTTCTGTCAATGTTGACAGTGATAGACAGAAAGTTGCGAAAAGTCAGCGCCATACACTTTTTGCTCATAAAGAGCCCATACATGGTAAACATAGATCTTTTCGTGGGAAATACAACTTCCCCAGTGTTAGTGGTACTAGTGACTCTATTGATAATTCTTGGCGTCATTCTAATAAAGATTCTTGTGTTTCAGCCAGTTCTATTAATTACGAAGAGAAATGTAAGAAATTGAAAGTTAGAGCTCCATAAATCAATCAGGTGTTTACTGTTGCAGATTCTGATAAACTTGTAACAGGGAATAAACATAGTACTTTTTCCAGGAATGAAACCCACTATGGGCAGGAAAATAAACATTCTAAAGGTCCAGTTACTTGTCAAACTCAGCACAGCCAGTTTGACGGGATTGGTAAACATATTCCCATAGGTGAAAAGGAGAACAGTTATGGCAAGAGATATAATCACAAGATTAGACAATACCAAGGGAGTTTACCAAGTTGTAATTTTGATTCTTCAAGGATTTGTAAACAATTTAGCGGATTTCAACATTTTGATCCAAAGAATTCTGTAAGTTATAGTAGAAATAACTGTAAGAGAAACTATCAATCTAGTGATGATTTTGCTACTGGAAAGCAAGTGCTGTCTAGTGGACAATTTTGTCAAAGAAGATATGTTAACAAAAACAACGCTAACTTGGGTTATAGACATAACATTTGTCTAGGTTGAACAGGACACGCCTCGCCAAAACGAGGCAAAAGTTTTACAAAACAAAAAAAAAATTAACTATAAAATAAAGAGAGATAATAGCTCTCCACATGTTGCTCTACATCACCATAGTAACTTGGCTCAGCAAAAGACTAGAGTCATTGTTTGTAAACAAAGCAACTGTAGTGATAAATATTTTCATCATGTAACAAATAATAAGCGCAAGCATGCTAACTTTGCTCAACATGAGCCCAGAGTCAGTTGTAATAGAGATAAACGAGATAACAATAACAGTGGTGTTTCAAATACTATTGCTGATAGTTTTATTGGTTGCAAGAGATTGTCTCGGTGTTGTGAATGGAACACTTAGTTTCAGGTCAGGTTGCGGTCAAGTTGTCCCCTATTCTTCTGTGATGTCTACATGTTAAGGAGGGAAGAGCTGAGGGCATTGTGAAAAGACCATTACTTTACACGGACAACAGTGCTGGGTAATTGTCATTTTGACTTCTACGTTTTTTCTCATTAGATTTCACCATTCATTAAAATGGGAATTTTATTTATATATTTTGACAGAAGCGACTTTACGATAGCAGTCAAGGCTCCTGTGACATATTACCGTTGAGAAAATTAGGTCAACTTTGCCTCCATGTGTTCCATCAAGCGTAACCTTTTCAGCGTCTCACTAAACATCTGATGTTTTACTTGCTCAGGGTCAGGACATGTTGACAGGAAAGCAAGAGATTAGCATCTGATTTTTTTTAAATTAAAACAGTAAATATTTTCTTTTGTATTTGTTAGTATAGTAAATGATATGTTCTTGATTTGTAATAACATGTAATTTGGTTGAAATATGTAATGCATCATTTGATGGCCATGATTTTTTGTTTCTATTGTTAGTTATATTCCATTGTTTAACTTGCTGTTGTTTGCCTGTTTTTTTGTTTTTGTAGCAGTTTTGTTAGGATAACTTTTTGTACATGTTGAGTTTGCCAGCCCTATGCACAAACTCATTAGTTGTAATGGTGCAATAATTACTTTTAGATAATTCATGAGCACTTGAATTTTTTCTCATGTGTTTTATGAGATGTATATTTTTTGAAAAAAAAAACTTACATTTGTTAATGTGTGTCTGTTGAGAGAAAGATTGTTTATATGTCCTTCATTTTCTTAAAGTCGATTTCATTGTTAGTTTATTTATTATAGCTTTGAATTGGTTGTAAATGAAATATTTTTTTTTATGCAACTTAGTGCTACGAAACTTTTTTGTATTTAATTTTTTGAAAAAAAATTTTTTTTCGAACGTTGTAATATTTTTTCTGCACCAATGCTAGTCTGTATATTATAGTTAGTAATGTGTAGTGTCATTAGTTCCTTGAAATTGTTTTTTAATGTTTGATAGATTTTTCTGTATTTAGCGCGTGACTTTGAGTCAGTTATAACCTTTTGATAGCGTTTTATTTTTGTTTGTGTGATATCTTGTTTAATTTATTATTAGTTATGCATAAGTTTTATAATTTGGTTAAATTACTTATTATTCTTTTTGTCATAAGTTTTTTCCCCTTGTGTTGTTAGTATAGATATACTTTGTCATTTTGTTTTGTAATTTTTGATTATGATTGTATTAAGTTAGACAATATGGTGTTTAATTTAGATAGTTATGATATGATAACGTATCGTTACTATCTTTTTCGACATGTGCATCTTTACTTTTCATCTGTCTTTGTTGACTATTCGTCATCCCTTTACATCTTTTCTGTTGTCTTTTCAGCATGATCTGATATGTCGTTTATACTTCCGTGTTTCATCTTTGTCTTACTATCTGCCTCCTGTACACTTTTTTCTGTTACGCTACTTCGACTTTCATTCTTTGTATTGTTCAAGTAATGATGTAACTTTAGATCAGGTAATTGGTCCTGATAGTTGTATTTGCTTTACATGATTTGACATTGTGATATTATTTGTTGTTTTTCATATGATGATTTCATATTTTACTTCTTTTCGAATTATACTTCATTTGCTTGATATTGTCATTTCTATTACTATTGTTTGTTGCTTGTTTTAGTATTATTGTATATGCTTAACTTAGTTATGTAATAGATTAATTTTGAGATACTTAGCTTGGTCTTCTAATAGATTAATTTTTGTATTTTTATTCGATTACGTTGGATGATTGTTATTTACTTTACATTTACTACTAATATTTTGTAGATATCATAAGATGAATTTTGTAAAACATATGTTAGAACTTTATTATCTTTTAAATTTTTTGTTTTGGGAGATAAACTTCAAAAAAATGATAGAATCATTTTTTCCCCCCGGGTGCGTGGGAAACTGTAGCGAGTTGATCCTATGAAAGAGCAGTAATCCTTAATATGTTTTTTTTGGACAAGGTAGATTCTGAGTTACGTTGCTTGAGTCCTTGTTTAGTTATGAGGCTTATTTAGATTTATGATAGAATGTTTGGTTATAACAGATCGGATGACCGATGCTCACAGCGTTGAGTCACGCTTGTGAGGAATTTATCCCTGAGTTGTAGTGAGCTGTTTTTAGCTCGCGGCTATGCTGCGTGTATTAAGAGCTGTGTTGTTTAAACAGCCGAGTCTCGTGTCTGGGTTTTTTGGCGGGACTAATGTGTGATGGCAGTCTGTGTTTGGGCGTCGTCCGGGGCGGGTCGAGCCCTGCTGTATTTCCAAGATGTATGCCTACGCAGAGCAAAGAATATGTTTAGCGATGGTGTTCGCTGTGTTTATGGGATAAGTGGATATTTGATATGTACAGGCCAGTATTCCCTAGGAGAGGATATTTTTGTGAAGATATGATTTATTAGGCCATTATTTATGTTAACTGCTGTGTGCAGTCTTATAGCGCAGAGATTGAGTCATGAGGACTTTAGGCCATTATTTATGTTAACTGCTGTGTGCAGTCTTATAGCGCAGAGATTGAGTCATGAGGACTTTAGGCCATTATTTATGTTAACTGCTGCGTGCAGTCTTATAGCGCAGAGATTGAGTCATGAGGACTTTAGGCCATTATTTATGTTAACTGCTGCGTGCAGTCTTATAGCGCAGAGATTGAGTCATGAGGACTTTAGGCCATTATTTATGTTAACTGCTGTGTGCAGTCTTATAGCGCAGAGATTGAGTCATGAGGACTTTAGGCCATTATTTATGTTAACTGCTGTGTGCAGTCTTATAGCGCAGAGATGAGTCGTGAGGACTTTAGGCCTTGATATATATCTGCTGATGAATGTTTAAGAGTATCTTGGATGATGCTGGAAAGTGGAGTAGCTGAGGAGTGGAGTATTATATTGCTATGACTTATATTTGTTAATATGTGTTTATTCAAAGATAACGTGATTGTGCTGTGACTCAATAAATCGTCATTAAATGTCACCACATTCCATGATTCTTATGTGCGTACCTGTGGTGTGAGTGTCTACCCTAACACGCACCCACTTGCAGCATTCTACACATCGTGACAAGAGAACAGTAGCACATATACCTTTATGATAAATAGCCCTGTGTGGGCGTGGCTTATTCTATTATATCTATATAGCACGGAACGACAACAGTTGGACAATAACAGTTAGCGAAATAATATCAACAATTAAGATTATACCAGTATTCCAAACATGAACGGTCACACATGGTCCATTAGCCTCCAATCCTACCATACCATCGTAGAGTACATCCCCGGAACCATAAACACATGTGCAGATCTGTTGTCTAGGGTTCCGTATGAAGAGAGCAAAACGCAAAACACTACAGTGAAAGAAGAGCTATCCACGTTGACGGACATCGATGATAACACCAAACAAATAAATGAAGTTAGCTCCAACCAACATGACATATATAAGGACACACAGAAGTCTGAATCACAATCAAAACCAGACAGTGATCCAGATGGCTTCCACATGGCAGTTGAACAGAAGAAGGATCCATCCAGACCTAACAAAACTCACGAAACACGCTCATTAAACCGTATAGATGTGCAATATCTCTCAACAATATCAATGTGAACTACGATGTGAATAAGTCATCACCATAATGTTAACATACTTAATGCTAACATTTCAAAAAAATTAAATAGCATAGGATTTCCATCGGTTGTGCAAACAACACAACAAAAAAAAACCAAAAAAGTATACTTTGACAATTATCAACAGAATTGACGAATATTCATTATGTATTCAAAAATCGTAAATGTAGTAGCTGCAACGAGCATCAGCCTAACTGCATATAACTAATGGTCAAACGCCAGACCGTGGGACTCGAAAAATTTATATATATATATATATATATATATATATATATATATGTATATATATATATATATATATATATATATATATATATATATATATACCCGCTGCTTTATGGAAGGAAACATGCCACCATCATTAGCGCGTATGCACCAACTATGACAAACCAGGATGACGTCAAGGATATGTTTTACGAAGAACTACATGCAGTCATTGCAGCAGTTCCTAAAGCAGATAAGCTTATTATTCTAGGTGACTTAAATGCAAGAGTAGGCTCAGATAATATCTCCTGGAATGGCACTATCGGAAAGTACTGCGTGGGTCGCTGTAACAGCAATGGACTTCTTCTCCCCCAGACTTGCGCAGAACATGACCTCCTTGTCATCAACACTATCGCTCGACTTCCTATCCGCAACAGGACGTCCTGGATGCACCCTCGCTCCAGGCATTGGCACCTAATTGACTATGTAATTGTTAGGAAGAAGGACAGGCAAGATGTCCGGGTGACCAAGTCCATGTGTGGTGCCGAATGCTGGACCGATCATCGCCTCATTGTGTCTAAACTTAAAATTCGTATCCAACCTGCCAGGCGCCCTCAGGGAAAGAAAACTCAAAAAAAAAAGGTTGGATGTCACCAAACTAAAGAATACAAAAATTAAACAGTCATTCCCTGACACCCTAGAAGACCGGCTCAAATCTATCTCGTTAGACGGCCAAAGTGCGGAAACAAATTGGACAGCCCTAAGCAAGCAGATCTACAACACAGCTACAGAGGTCCTGGGTCCCACCATTAAGAAACAAAATGACTGGTTTGATGAGAACTCAGATGATATAAAGAAGATGTTGGCTGAGAAACACCATCTCCATAAAGAATTTAAATGATCCAAAATCTACATCCAAGAAAGACGCTTTCAAATACATGCGTAGAATCGTCCAACATAAACTACGCCAGATGCGGTATTCATGGCTGAGTAATAAAGCAGATGAGCGCCAAGGCTTTGCTGACAGCCATGACTTGAAAAAAATTTACCATGCACTCAAAGCAACATCATCAGGATAATTTCCCCTCCTTAATGCAGATGGAAAACACTAATTACAGACAAGGAAAAAATTCTCCAACGCTGGGTCGAACACTTTAATAATATTCTGAACCAGCCATCATCTATTAACGATGAAGCCATCAACCGACTGCCCCAAATTCCTATAAATGAAGCACTAGATGATATACCGACTCTGGAGGAAACTCAAAAAGCAATTCGTCAACTTTCTAGTGGAAAGGCCCCCGGCTCCGATTCAATTCCTGTTGAGGTCTATAAAGATGGCGGTACAGTTCTGATAGAGAAACTTCACATGATCTTCCAGCAAATGTGGCAGAGTGAAACCATCCCACACAATCTCAAGGATGCGTCAAATATACATCTTTATAAACGTAAAGGTAATCGCCAAGACTAACAATTATCGAGGCATCTCCCTACTAACAATCGCTGGGAAGATATTCGCCAGGATCTTTCTTAACCGCCTTACGGCTCATCTTGACAAAGGGCTTCTACCTGAAAGTCAGTGTGGATTCCGGAAAGAACGTGGAACCATCCATATGGTGTTCGATGCAAGACAGCTTCAAGAAAAATGTCAAGAACCGCACTGTGACCTGTACACAGCTTTCATCGACTTGACACAGGCGTTCGACACGGTCAGTAAAGAGGGTCTATGGAAGATCATGGCAAAATACGGCTGCCCAAAGAAATTTATCTCAATAGTGCAGCAACTGCATGATGGAATGCAGGCTAGAGTTCAGGAAAACGGTGAGCTATCGGTGCCTTTCCCAGTCTCAAATTGAGTTAAACAAGGGTGTGTACTTGCACCGACTCTTTTCAGTATCATGTTTTCTGCTATGCTGACTGATGCTTTCAGAGATGGGGACACATGAATCGACATCAGATATCGTATTGATGGAAAATTGTTTAACCTTAGGAGGCTTCAAGCAAACACCAAGGTATTAAGGAGTCCAAGATATAACAGTTAGGTGGAATCATGTGGGCATCTAGACAGAATGTCTGCCATCAAATTTTCTGAACCACGGATAGCTCGCACCGAAAAATGAAAAGGTTGAAGAGCTATGGCGTAGCGAGTTGATCTCGAGCTCTTCAAATTTTTACTTTGAATAGATGTAAGAGCTTTCTGGTCAGTTTCCACTATGAAATGCGCACCATGAAGGAATCTTTGAAGTTTGAGAATTGACCAAACCATTGCCGACAATTCACGGTCTAAAACCGAGTAATTCCTTTCTGCCGCATTAAGTTTTCGTGAGATAAACATCACAGAATGCAGAGTATCTAAATACTCTTGCATTAGTGCCGCTCCAATCCCAGTGGATGAAGCGTCACTGCGCAGGACACATGTCTTATCTTTAGTAGATAACACTAAAATAGGTGGTGTTGAAAACAAAGTTTTGATCTTATCCAAAGATGATTGGCATTCCTGAGACCAATGGACCATATTAAGAGACCCTTTCTTTAGCAGTGAAGAAAGAGGTGCCATTATAGAGGATAGATTCGGAATGAATCGTCCATAAAATTGGATAAGACCTAAGAGACTTCTCACTTGCTTTTTAGTCTTAAGAATAGATATGTTAAGTATCTTTGTAGTATTATGGTTCTCTGTCTTTAGGAAACCATGACCGACTCGGTGACCTAGGAAAGAAATTTCGCTAAAACCAATACAAGCTTTAGAAGGTTTCGCTGTCAATTTATGCTCACGTAGAGTAGACAGTAATTCATATAATCCTAAATAGTGATCTTCCCAAGTATCACTGAAAAGACAGATGTCGTCTAAGTATGCGATGACATCTGAACGGTAAGATAGGATTCGACGCATCATGCGTACAAATGTAGCTAGAGCGTTCATAAGGCCGAAAGGCATGAAATTCCATTGAAACAGACCTCTAGGTGTCGAAAAAGCAGTGAAAGGTTTGGCTTTTTCAGTTAATGGGACTTGCCAATATCCTTTCGACAAGTCAAGTTTAGTGAAGAAATGAGATTTAGAAAGCCTAGTAAGTAGTTCTACTAGTAAAGGCATAGGTTCAGCATCGAACTTCGTAACCTGATTCAATTTGCGATAATCAACGCAAAGACGTATGTTATTGTCTTTTTTTCCGAACAATAACCATCGGCGAAGAATATGCTGAAGTAGATGGTTCAATTATGTTCAATTCTATCATCTCATCCAACTCTTTCTCGACTTGTGTCTGAAAATGTATGGGTATAGGATACGGTCTGACTCGAATAGGAGTATGGTCAGTTAGAATAATGTCATGTTCAATGACATTGGTGTGTCCAGGAATGTCAGTAAGGACATCCTGAAATGTTTGTAACATAGAAGAAACTTGTCGCTGTTCCTCTAGAGATAAATTAGGAGAAACAATAACGTTTTTCCATGATTCACTAGAATGAAGTGGAATCACTGGAAGAGGGAGGTTTACATCCGAGAAACTTGTTTCTTCATCCTGTATTACTGACAGGGATGAGTAATGACCATGTGGTACTGGAGAATCGTCCGTTGCCTGGAAAATAGGTAGCAAATAGTCCGGACGTTCATGGAATTCCGTAAGCATGTTGATGTGGAAGGTTTTATGCTTCCCATCAATATTGACAATATAGTCAACGTCGGAAATTTTCGAGATTATCTCGAACGGACCTTTCCAAGAGATTAAGAGTCTGTTTTCCCAACAGGGTAGCAAAACAAATGCTTTGTCCCCAGGACAAAGTTGTCGTAGGGTTCTTTTCTTATTGGCAAATTGCCTTGCCTTCTGTTTGGCAAATTCAGAAGAAGAAGTTGCTAATTTGCATGCTTCAATAATCTTTGTTCTAAGCGCAATGACATATTCGTAAGAAGATTTTGTGTCATCGCTAATATTATCAGCGGTTATAAGATCATGAAGTAGAGACATGGGGCCGCGTGGTCGCGCGCTGAAGACAAGTTCAAAGGGAGAAAATCCTGTATGTTCATTGGGGACCTCTCTGTACGCAAAGAGGGCCGCGGGCAAAACCCTACCCCAATCTTGAGGATGGTCCTCAGTTATCTTCCCTAGCAAGTTTTTGAGAGTTCTATTTAGTCTCTCAACCATCCCATTAGACATGGGGTGATAGATACTACTTAAAGATCTTTCTATCTGTAGAGTAGACATTACTTGAGACATGGTATCCGATATCAATTGGGTGCCATGATCTGATAATATTTCTCCGGGGAATCCCAGACGAGAAAATATTAGCCAAAGAGCGTCTGCGATATCTGCAATAGAAATGCTCTTCAGAGGGATAGCCTCTGGCCACCGTGTGCACATGTCAACACACGTTAAGATAAATTGATGTCCTCTAGCAGATTTGATCTTAAATGGACCAATGATGTCTATCGCCATTTTCTGAAACGGCCGAATAGGAATATCTGCAGCCTGAATAGGTGCAGCATGCCGTGGACCTTTGGATTTCACTTCTTGACATACCTTGCAAGAACGACAATAAATCCGTATGTCTTTGTTCACAAAAAGCCAAAAGAAAGCCGCAAGAACTCTTGACTTAGTACGGGAAAAACCCATATGTCCAGCACACTGAGAGTCATGAGCGTGCTGCAAAATTTTAACTCTCAAATTCTTGGGAACAAGAATTTGAGAATGCATTGACGTAGTAGAGTCTTGGACCATACGCACAAGTACGCCATTCTTTATTGTAATCCAAGATTTTCGATTTGTATCTTTATTTGGATCACCTTTTGTTGCAAGAGTGAAAAATTTCTTTAGAGTGGGATCATCTTCTTGCTGTTTAATAAATGAGTCACGAGAAATTACCAAGGGATCATCTTGGTTATGCACTTCAATATCTTCAGTAGATGAAGTTTGAGGCATATTGAGAGCTTGTGCTCTTGTGACTACTGCATTAGCAGTTTGCATATTTTGATTTTCCCAATCAGCAATTTGTTGCGGAGTGCATTCTTTGACTCCATGAATACGACCAATGATAAGATCAGCGATCGGATTCAGCAGAAGACATGCGTGCACATCTCCTGTAAAGAAAGGAGTAGCTATGTTGATGATAGCAGTAGAGTATTTCTCTAAGGTACCGCCAAATGTTAAACATTTGACTACCTTGCCTGTAGCATGGGAAGGATCTATGAGTGACTGCCTAACACCAATGGTGGTGCATCCAGAATCAAAAAGAATTGTGACTGGACTGTCGTTAACTAGACCTTTATGCAAGACAAGAGATCATCTTCCATCATGCGCTACTGACGCAGGAAGAGCAGGAAGAGGGTGACCACAGCTCAAAGTAGACACCGTAGTTGGCTCGAATAATGTTTTGCATTGGAAGCACTAAGATGCTCTCCCAAAATCAAAAGCGGAACATGCCATATTATTAGCGCCATTATTATCTTTAGTCTGTTTATAGTCTTCATGGGACTGTTGCTGTGCAGAGTTTGCCTGAAAATGGGGTTTACGTTTTCTGAATTGAGATCTACCTCGAGTATTATTACCTCTATAATTATTATTTCCTCTATTGTAACCCCTATTTGGGTTTGAGTCATAGTTCTCATGGTTACCATTATCATGTTCATCATAATGAGTTTCTCTGTAATTATGGTTTTGTTGTCCCCATGAGGGATAACTTTGGTAGTTCCTATAATGATTTCCCCTGCGGAAATTCCTATAATTGTGACAACCCCTGTATCGAGGGCTGTCAGCCCGTCTCCAGTCCTTCGACGAAGAACCTTGAAATGATTGATTACCTTGATTTTGATAACTATTATGGTTACCTTTTTTATCAAATCTGTTTTGTGGTCCTTGAAATTTGTGTGAGTAATTAGGATTGTATGGTGTTGCTGAAGCAACTGGCATATTTTCCTTAACCTTAGAGTTGCTAAGAGTTACGTCAGGGTGTGCCGTGACGTATTGTGTACAATATTCTTCCATTTCTTTTAGCGTTTTGGGTTTACGCTCATGTAGGAATTCAAGGAATGGTTTATTTACACATGACATAATCTTATCTCTGAGTAATAAATCCATAAGGGCTTCATATGTTTTTTCTGTCTTGGACAGCTCAATCCAACGTGTAAATGTAAGACGTGCTTTTGCAATGAATTCTGAGAATTCTACCCCTGTTTCAGGTACCATTGTCTTAAACAAAAGACGGTAACCTTCCTCTGTAAGCTGATATTTTTTTTTATCAAGGCTCTCCTGATAACATCATAATTATCCTTGTCAGCCTCTTCTACCAAGCTTAATCTAGTCAGGGAATCACCTCTCAGATTTTCTTTGATTTTATGCATGTCCTCTTGCTTGCTCCAAGTAAGCAGATCTTGGTTGGTGATGGTATTCGGCCAAGAGATTTCAGAGAATTTTTCTTAGGCAGGTTGTGTGAAATGAGGACAGATTTTACATTTCCTTCTCTGTTACTCTCCAACATTCCTCACCATAGAGAAGAACGGAAAGCACACAGCTCTGAATCTTAATTTTTTGCTTATGCTGTATTGAGAGGACTTCCAAATGTTGTTTAGACTATAAAGGTGTGCATGGTATAGTGTTAAATGTGTGAGGAAAAAAAAAGAATGTTTTTGCAATTTGCTGGACATGTAAAGAAATGATTTTGAACAATTTTACGTGATCATTTTCATAATTTATCTTGATCTATACTGGGAATTTGTTCACTGATGTCTTAGATGAGCCTAATTATATGTATTTACTTAACAACTAAAGTTTTTGACTTATAGGATAATAAGTTTTTTTTAATCAGGCACCAAAGAATAATAAAACAAATGTCCCAATTGTAATTGTAGGAGAAAAGCAGGATTTAAATTACTGGTTTTTTTAATTTCACTGGTCAAATAGTAGAAGTTAGCAGGTTCCTATTACAACTGGGGGTTAGAGAAAATCTTTAACTGGATCATGATGAATGTTACTATCAGTGTCAGGGACAATCTTTAACTGGATCATGATGAATGTTACTATCAGTGTCAGGGAAAATCTTTAACTGGATCATGATGAATGTTACTATCAGTGTCAGGGAAAATCTTTAACTGGATCATGATGAATGTTACTATCAGTGTCAGAGAAAATCTTTAACTGGATCATGATGAATGTTACTATCAAAGTCAGGGAAAATCTTTTACTGGATCATGAGGAATGTTACTATCAGTGTCAGAGAAAATCTTTAACTGGATCATGATGAATGTTACTATCAGTGTCAGGGAAAATCTTTAACTGGATCATGAAGAATGTTACTATCAGTGTCAGGGAAAATCTTTAACTGGATCATGATGAATGTTACTATCAGTGTCAGGGAAAATCTTTAACTGGATCATGATGAATGTTACTATCAGTGTCAGAGAAAATCTTTAACTGGATCATGATGAATGTTACTATCAGTGTCAGGGAAAATCTTTAACTGGATCATGATGAATGTTACTATCAGTGTCAGGGAAAATCTTTAACTGGATCATGATGAATGTTACTATCAGTGTCAGAGAAAATCTTTAACTGAATCATGATGAATGTTACTATCAGTGTCAGAGAAAATCTTTAACTGGATCATGATGAATGTTACTATCAGTGTCAGGGAAAATCTTTAACTGGATCATGATGAATGTTACTATCAGTGTCAGGGAAAATCTTTAACTGGATCATGATGAATGTTACTATCAGTGTCAGGGAAAATCTTTTACTGGATCATGATGAATGTTACTATCAGTGTCAGGGAAAATCTTTTACTGGATCATGATGAATGTTACTATCAGTGTCAGGGAAAATCTTTAACTGGATCATGATGAATGTTACTATCAGTGTCAGGGAAAATCTTTAACTGGATCATGATGAATGTTACTATCAGTGTCAGGGAAAATCTTTACCTGGATCATGATGAATGTTACTATCAGTGTCAGAGAAAATCTTTAACTGGATCATGATGAATGTTACTATCAGTGTCAGGGAAAATCTTTAACTGGATCATGATGAATGTTACTATCAGTGTCAGAGAAAATCTTTAACTGGATCATGATGAATGTTACTATCAGTGTCAGGGAAAATCTTTAACTGGATCATGATGAATGTTACTATCAGTGTCAGGTAAAATCTTTAACTGGATCATGATGAATGTTACTATCAGTGTCAGGGAAAATCTTTAACTGGATCATGCTTGAGAGATTAAGAGTCCATAGGGTTAGTCTAGAATTATCATTCCTCTTTTGTTTTTATTTCTGTTATTTTTATTTCCTTCATCACCTAAAGATCTAATGAGTCATCACCTGTGTTCTACTAATAAATTATGATTGACCAGTTGCAAACTCCTGAACTAGATTAAAAGGAAGAATTTCTAAATTATTATTAATAACTTAATTCTTTTCTGTCATCATTGCTGAAGTACAGATGTATAGACTAAATGAACTAACACTGTTAGCATAGCTGCTGTCTAAGAGTTAAAATCTTGTCTAACTGTGATTTACTCATATCTCTGGGCAGTGAGAGTGAGTCAAGAGTGTTCTGTCATTTTTATTCTCATTTTCTTTTTTATTAATTTGAGAAGTTATTTTAAGGTTAGGGTTTGTTAACTGTTTCCTGTCCCTGTCTGGACAGGAAAACAAGATGGGCAGAGCACTTCAGAGAAACTCTGAACAAGGAACCACCACAGACACAATTGAATGTTCCTGAGGCTGAAAACAATCTAGATGTAAATACAGATATTCCACGAAAAGAAGAAATCATCACAGCAATCAAAGGGTTAAAGAACGGAAAAGCTCCTGGCCATGATAACTTAAATGCAGAGCTATTTAAGACAGATCCTGAGCTAGCAGCAGAACTATTAGAACCACTTTTCACAAGTCTAGAAAATAGGGACAACACCATCAGAGTGAAACAAAGGAATAATTGTCAAGTTGCCCAAGAAGGGAGATCTTGCAGGCTGCAATAATTGGAGAGGAATCACTCTTCTCTCAGTTCCCAGCAAAATACTAGGCAGGATAATTATACAGAGAATTTCAAAAGCAGTAGACCACAAACTGAGGAAAGAACAAGCAGGATTTAGAAAGAACAAAAGATGTGTAGATCATATATTCACTCTCAGGAACATTATAGAGCAGTTACCCCATACTTCTAGGCTTCTTGAAGGTTATTTAACCTTATTTGATGTTACATTTTTTACTGCAAGCTTTAAACTCCTTAAAAAATTATTTCTGTGTTTTTTAATGCATTAAAAGCGTGTGTTTAAAATGTATTTATATTTTTTTTAATTGTCTTCTTTTTAGTGTGAACAAATTCTGATATACTAAAAGTTATAAAGTATTTTTAATTTTTGACTCCATTAAGAGTCAACTTGATGACGTTGTACACAATTATGTACACATATCTTGGTGACGTTGCATACAAGTCGTACACAAAATTGTGAAGATCACATAACATGATGACGCTGCATACAAAATAGTGAACTTCGCAAGGAACGAACAGAAAAATTATAACGCGAATATTGATAAGATTTCGATACATTTCCTTCAGGGAAGTACCTAGGTTTTATTTTTATATTTATTTTAGTTCTTATGTATCCTATTTAGCCTTCACATTCTTTCCTTTTCTGACGAAGGCCTTGTGGCCGTAACGTAGACTACTTTCTTTGTCTTTTGTCCTCGTAAGACGAATCACCTTTTTATATTTTTTTTTCAAACCCATCCATTGTACTCCACGTCTTACCGCAGTCCCCCTCAACTTCCTCGATTCTTGACTGTACAAACGACTGGGAGATGGCGGTAGACCTACCTGGACGAGGGGCATGTCCAGAGAGTATCAGAAAATCGCGGAGACGGCCGGATATAGTACTTCATTCTTCTGCAACGCTTCAGGTCATACTGATTGAACTGACCGTGCCGTTTGAATCCAGATTAGACGAGCAATATTCGTTCAAAGAGGCCAAGTATAGTGATCTGGCCGCGGATCTGAGACACGATGGGTTCACTGCAAGGGTCATGGCTGTTGAAGTGGGCGCAAGAGGGCTTGTGGCTGCATCAGTGTATGATCTATTGAAACTGTTGGGGCTGAAGGGACAGTCGAGATTAAGGGCACTGAAGAGGCTTAGTGAAACTGCCGAAAAGGCATCAGGCTGGCTGTGGAACAACCGCAATGGACAATGGAAATCGTGACAATAAACGCTGCGGTACAGAAAACACCAGGAATTTTTTTTTTTTCCTAAGTATACAATACGCTGAGTTTTTAGGCATACTAGTGAAAGGGCTGTGGCTGAGAGGCGACAGGCGATGTATACTATAAGGGGTGTCAGGAAGAATTTCAGCGGCGAGCGCGCAGTGTCAAGTCTCGTCGGTTTCACGCAGGTTACTCAGTGTGTGTCCGTAGTTGTGATGTGATGTACGGAGCGAACGGAATAATTTGTCTTCTCGTTGTTCCTTTCACAATTGCCTCCACGGCTGGCGGAGTTGTGCATTAAAGTTGCTACCATAAGTGAAATGGGTTCATTTTCGATACAAGACAACAGGAGGCTGAGACGCTTGGGAGTCATGACCTAAGTGGGCCCGCCCCCCTTAGAGCGTAAAGGAGTATGTAGGGCCGAAACACTTGTCGGACGGGGGGACTTCGTCTGATGATCAGATTGCTTCCTGTTGTATCGCTCTGTAAAGAGTTTCCTATCATCATAGAACTGGGACTTCGAGGATTTCCGCGCTTATGTGTTCGGTGATGTGTAGAAAGTGAAACTACAGGACTAGTTTGTTGCTGCATTGAGGGCATACCTGTGTGATTTTGAGACGAAATCCAGCTGTATAAAATGTGTAGAACATCTGGCAGTAGAGCAAAATTACGACAATAAGTTGTAATAAGGTATTTGAATGAGTATTTCATTATGGAAGTATACATTGTTCACGACCATAAGATAGGAGTACAGGAATTGTTACCATGATGTAATCAAGTTGTCACTTACTATTGTGTACTTAACCAAATCATTGTATGGAAGCCAATCATGGGATAAGGAATCTATCATAGGATGTTTACAGGAAATGAATAATCACATGGAACTGGCTGTAGAAGACATGAAGTTATATGTCCTGTGCAAACTGTTAGCACAAGATCTGATTAATGTCTATATGTGATGTTATGTGTGTGAGTGTGTGTGTGTGTGTGTGTGTGTGTGTGTGTGTGTGTGTGTGTGTGTGTGTGTGTGTGTGTGTGTGTGTGTGTGTGTGTGTGTGTGTGTGTGTGTGTGTGTGTGTGTGTGTGAAGCGGTGCTGGAACCTACAGGGAATGCGGTTATCTTTCATTCTAGGTTCTGTCTTGATATTACAAAGTACAGCACATCCACTGAGAGGAAGCCTGTTGGTACCTACAGCTCTCAATATATTTAGAGCCATACCAAGATTCCCAGCCTAGAGTTGCAGTGGGTGTGATCCTTGCCTGTTGGATGCAGATCATCATATATATATTAAGATAAGTGGAATCTAGTTCCACTGAACAGCAAATCCAGACACTAATAAAGTTATAAACACCACACCTAATAAAAGACATTGCAGGATGATTTATGTAGGACATTTGTTTAAGAAAGTGAATTCTACAGTCCAGGCACAGTGATCTTAGTATTAGGAAAGAAAGTAATTGACATTATCACCTTATGTTGCTGTCATTTTCGACGGAGTCATCTGTCAAGTTATTTGCTTATGTTTGTATCATAAGTATAATTGTGTCTTTACCTGCGATGTCAGGTTGATTAGGGGTTGTCTTCCCTTGTTTATTCATTCATTGTGTTTGACCTGTAGGGTCAGAGGTTGACAGTTCGGCGTAGGCCTATGGGAAGGTTTTTTAAGCGGGAGTGAGATATACTTCCGGGAAGCCGGGAGGTCCTGTTTTTCTGAGGGACCAAGAGTCCATTGTTTTTCGGGGAGAATCTTCGAAGTAACTGCTATGGCAGTTTTCCCCAGTGAATCTCTGTGCGTCGGGATGACGACAGAATTCCTTGTGATGTTCTGAGGATTCATTTGCCAGGTAATACCGACCTTTATGCATTATTACGCTTTTCGGTGGCAGAACATGTAAAGGATTACCTAGGGTGAACAGCAGCTCACTGATCCGCCATTTCAGAACTTATATATTTGTGCTCGAGGTAGCCATCCAAGACTGTTAGTCTTATATTGTCCAGAAATCCAGTGACGAAGATATATTGTGGGAGCCGCAGATTGGCGGAACTTCTATCTACAATAAGTATTACTGCAGGGTTGATGATAACCTATTTAACAGAAGTACACGGCCGACGTCAGGACGAGGCCTGTGCTTTCGGATATTATACTACAGCCTGATATGTGCAATTGGCGGGGAGTGCCAAGTTGCACCTATGTGTCATAGTAACTAAGGCATCTGACGCGTTTAGTGGACCAGTTACGTGGGCTCTTATGATACATTTCTTGTCGCCAATGTGGCCTAGAAACTTACATTTCTGATGGACCAGATCTGTGGGGTTTAAAAAGAACAGAGCGAGCATTTGACATTATTGTTGACATTTATGGATCCAGAAATTTACATTCCTGGTTGGCGGTTACATGTATGATGTCTCCAGTTTTGTCGAGAAAGTTACAAGAAGGACAAGTACACATTACACTTCTGATCTGTGGGTCTAAGCTACACACGGGACAGCCGTAACACACAGCGCTAATTCTACACTTGCAAGTTTTGGCTACAACAGGACAGAAATAGGTCATCAACGGTTGACCCAAATAAACAGTACGAGCATTTATATTATAATGCTACATAAAGCATAACAAGACATGTACTGAAGTTAACTACTAGGCATTTGCTACGTGGACCATAACTGCATAGAAGGCGGGTTCCTATTGTAAACAGTACTGCTGGTTGTTACACGTTTCATTCAACAACAGACTTTTCTAGGTCAGAGCATTCAAGCTACATTGTTGGAGGTCAAGTGTCTGTAAACAGTACGTGGAAATAGTAAACATTCAATGTGCAAGGCGTAATTTGAGAAGGTCATAGTAACTTTGGTTCGTGAATACCACTTTATGTTACAGTGGATTTGACGTTCAGTGCGCGTTTGACATTTCGTTTCTGTGTTCGCAAGGAGCAAGGAATTTATTTTAGTTTCAGCTGTGACTGAACTTGTTCTGCAACACATTGAAATTGATTGCTATATTATGTTACTTCTACTGTTTTGTGTATTTTTCTGCGGGTTTTTCGGTTGGTGGGTCTTACGGTAAATATGCCACTTGATCGAGGCTTACTGTAAGCGCTCTGTAGGTGCAAATTTTCTTAATTTGGAAATTTGCTAGTGACAATTGGTCGCTATTGATGTTAGCTGTGATGTAATTGTACTTAACGTTGTTTTTGTAATATTTTGTCTGTTTTTTCAGTTTTGATTTTCGATTTGTTTTGTTTGTATTCTGTAGGTCTCTCCTTTCTTGTGTATTTCTCTACACATTTTTGGTTAAAACAGTGTTGCCATTTGTATTGTTTTGTATCTTTGTCTTTGTATTTTTTTTTTTTTTTGTACTACATTACTGTCATACACAGTCTACATACACATACTTGGTCATGTTTTGATATTATTGATAAGGTAGACTCTTCATATAGAGTTTCTTAATAAAATATTATATAAGATATTTATACAAGTTCTTTGATAAAAGACTTGTTATCTACAAAGATTGAGACAAGGTGAAATACATATTCAAGTTCTTTATAAAAAAGACTTGTGCCCATAGTGAGTGGGATATAAGGGAATTTTTTTTCCACAGGTACTCAAGTGATTTTTTGGGTACATTATAAACAAGAGGAACATACAAAGTCTTTGTCTAAGACTAAGACAGTAAATAAAGTGAAGTGAGTATACAAGTCTAGCATTTCAGACTTGTCTCCCATTAAAGTGGGATAATTTAATATATTTGCTTCTGCAAGTTACTGATCTCAGTAGACAAGATGTCTACATTGGACTACTTTATTACACAAGGGAGAGCCCTTGATAAGACTGGTCAACAGTTAGAACAGTGGGCTGTTGCTCAGTATGACAAAGCATTAGCTGCTGAAGAGAGAAGGGCTGCTGCAGAGGAAAAAAAAACTATGGCTGAAGAGAAGAGATTAGAAAGAGAAGCAGCTGCTGAACAAAAAAGGCTAGACAGAGAAGCTGATATTGCTGCTGAACAAAAGAAATTGCAGATGCAGGTGGAGGAAAGGAGATTTGAAGCTGAACAAAAGAGATTAGACAAAGAATCTGAACAAAAGAGATTAGACAAAGAAGCTGAACAGAAGAGATTAGACAAAGAAGCTGCTGCAGAGGAGAGGAAAGCTCAAGCTGCTGCAGAGGAGAGGAAAGCTCAAGCTGCTGCAGAGGAGAGGAAAGCTCAAGCTGCTGCAGAGGAGAGGAAAGCTCAAGCTGAGGCTGAAATTAGAAAAATGGAACATGAGGAAAGAAAACAGAAGATGGAACTTGATGAAAAACTCGCAACTTTGGAGTTAGAGAAATTGAAATTGGCGAGTATGGGTGCTCAGCAAACAACTTCGAGTACGACAAGGGAGTTTGTTAGTAGGATTAAATTGCCTCATTTCAATCCTTTAAAGGATGACGTAGCAGATTATCTAGATAGATTCCAATTTTTGTGCGATACGCATAACATAAAAAAGGAAAAATATGTTGAACAACTGATGCCATTTTTTACAGGTGACACAGTGACTACTCTTATGACAATAGACGAACATGAGAGGACTAATTATGATGTTGTCAGGGCAGCATTACTAAAAAAATATCAACTAAAACACGAAGACTATCGTCTTCGTTTTAGGACAATGTTGCCAGAAAATGGAGTAGATTTCTCTGATTTTGTTACAAAGATACGTCGTACATTTTACACGATGGGTTGAGTTGTCTCAGATTGAGAAAACATATGAAGGTCTAATGGACTTATTATTGCGAGATAAGGTTTTGTCATCTGTTAATGATTCTTTTCTTGCATTCCTTCATGAGCGTAAGCCTAAAAACTTAAAAGAAATGGAGGAATACTGTTGTCAGTATGCCACAGCACATCCCCATGCTACAGTTAGCAATTCTAAAGTGAAAGAAGGGTTGCCAGCTGCTTCGGCAACACCATATGGCCCTAATTTCAAAAAAAAATTTCAGGGTGCTCAACAAAATTGGAATAGGGGAAGTAATCAAAATTACACTCAGAAGCGGAGTAATCCAACACATGATGGTTCTTCGTCTATGCAGTGGAGACAAGATGGTAGTTCTCGTAATTTTAGTGGTAATAATTTGAGACACTTTCGCAAAGGCTATCCAAATAATAACTATTCAAATTTTCGAGGTAATCATTCTCGACGTCAAGATTATGACGATGGTGAATTTAGAAACCGGGATTCAAACCGGAATGATGATTACAATAGGCAATATGATAACAATTACAGGGGAAATGATACTCGAAATAATTACAGGGGAAATGATACTCGAAATAATTACAGGGGAAATGATAATCGAGGCAGACCTAGGTTTAACAAGAAAAGACCTTACCAACAGGCAAACTCTGCACAACAAGAGTTTGAGGGAGCCTGTAATACAGTAAATGATAGTGGTAACTCTAGGGCTATCACTGGTTGTGCTTTCGATTTTGGGAGAGCAACTGAATGCCCCCAATGCTTAACATTGTTCGATTCATCGACTGTATCTACGCTAAGTTGTGGTCACCCTCTTCCTGCTCTACCTGCTACAGTTGCGCATGATGGGAGAGGATCTCTCATCTTACATAAAGGTCTAATAAATGATAGGCTAGTCTCAGTACTTTTCGATTCGGGATGTACTACCGTCGGGGTTAAGGAGTCTCTGATAGATCCTTGCTGTGCCACTGGAAAAACAATCAAATGTGTTACATTTGGTGGTACTATGGAAAGCTATCCTACTGCTATTATTAGGATTGACACTCCTTTCTTCACAGGAGATGTCCATGCATGTCTTCTTCCTAATCCTATTGCGGATCTTATAATCGGTCGTATTCATGGGGTTAAGGAATGCACCCCGCAACAAATTTCTAGTTGGGAAGAAGAAAACATTCAAACGGTCAATGCAGTGATGACAAGAGCTCAAGCTCTTAATCCCCCAACTTCATCTGATAATAGTAATGAAGTTGATAGCCAAGACGAGCACTTGATGATTTCCCATGACTCGTTTGTTAAACGTCAAGAAGAGGATCCTTCTTTGAAGAAATACTTCCTTCTTGCAAAGAAAGGGGATCCCAATCAAAATACGAATCACAAATCGTATATTACTATGAAGAATGGTATATTGGTACGAATGATACAACACTCGGACAAGTCTATGCATTCGCAAATTCTTGTGCCTAAGTGTATGAGAGCCTTAATTCTTCGGCATGCACACGATTCTCAGTGTGCTGGACACATGGGTTTTTCCAGAACTAAAACTAGAGTCCTTGCGTCCTTCTTTTGGCCATTCGTGAATAAAGACATCCGAATTTATTGCCGATCTTGCAAAATTTGTCAAGAGGTCAAGTCTAGGGGTCCGAGACATGCTGCTCCTATTCAGGCTGCAGATATTCCGATTCGGCCGTTTCAGAAAATGGCTATAGACATCATTGGTCCGTTCAAAATTAAGTCAGCCAGAGGACACCAATTTATCCTCACTTGCGTGGACATGTGCACGCGTTGGCCAGAGGCTATTCCTCTGAAGAGCATATCAACTGTCGATATCGCTGATGCTCTTTGGCTCGTATTTTCTCGTCTGGGATTCCCCGGAGAAATACTGTCGGATCACGGCACTCAGTTAATTTCGGACGTTATGTCTCAGGTAATGGCTACGCTAGACATTAAAAGGTCTCTCAGTAGTATTTATCATCCAATGTCAATGGATTGGTAGAACGTCTTAACAGGACACTAAAGAACTTACTTGGCAAGATAACGGAGGATCATCCTGAAGATTGGGACAGGGTTTTACCTGCAGTCCTCTTTGCCTATAGAGAGGTTCCCAACGAGCATACAGGGTTTTCTCCTTTCGAACTTGTCTTTGGCGCGCAACCGCGCGGGCCGATGTCCTTGTTACACGATTTGATAACTTCCGATAATATTGACGATGATACACAATCGTCATATGAATATGTTATAGCTCTTAGAGAAAAGATTATCGAATCGTGCAGGTTAGCAACTTCATCTTCCGAATTTGCGAAAGAAAAAGCTAGGCGATTTGCTAATAAGAAAAGACGCCTACGTCAACTTTGTCCTGGAGACAAAGCATATGTCTTACTGCCCTCAAGAGAGAATAGACTTCTCATTTCTTGGAAGGGTCCATACACTATAGTCTCGAAAATTTCTGATGTCGACTATATTGTCGATGTGGATGGAAGGCATAAAACCTTCCATATAAATATGCTAACAGAGTTTATTGAACGTCCAGACTATTTACAGCCTATTTTCCAGGCGACGGACGACTCTCCAGTTCAACATGGTCACATCTCATCCCTGTCCGTTATACAGGATGAGGAAACTATTTTTTCTGACGTGAACTTACCTCTTCCTGCGATTCCACTTACTTCAACGGAATCGTGGAGAGACGTTACAGTCTCTTCCAACTTGTCTTTTGAGGAACAGCGTCAAGTATCCTCTACGTTACAATCATATCAGGATGTCCTTACCGACATTCCTGGACACACAGATGTCATAGAACATGACATCATACTTACTGATCGTAATCCGATCAGAGTAAGACCATACCCAATACCTATTCATTTTCAAGCACAAGTCGAGAAAGAATTGGATGAAATGATTCAACTACAAATAATTGAACCATCCACTTCAGCTTATTCTTCGTCAATAGTTATTGTTCGAAAGAAAGACAATAACATACGTCTTTGCGTTGACTATCGCAAATTAAATCAAGTTACGAAGTTCGATGCTGAACCTATGCCGTTATTAGATGATCTACTTATTAGACTTTCTAAAGCTAAATTCTTTACTAAACTAGACTTGTCGAAAGGTTATTGGCAAGTCCCACTGACGGAACACGCTAAACCTCTCACTGCTTTTTCGACACCTAGGGGTCTGTTTCAATGGAATTTTATGCCTTTCGGGCTTATGAACGCCCCAGCGACTTTCGCACGCATGATGCGACGAATTCTATCAGATCGTGCAGATGTCATTGCATATTTAGACGACATCTGTCTTTTCAGCGATACTTGGGAAGAACACTATGTGGGTCTGAAGGAATTGCTATCTACTCTACGTGAGCATAGATTGACTGCTAAACCCTCTAAAGCTTTTGTTGGGTTTAGTGAAATTTCCTTCCTAGGTCATCGAGTTGGTCATGGTCTGTTGAAGACAGAGGACCAAAACATTTCAAAGATATTAAATGTCTCGGTTCCGAGGACAAAAAAGCAAGTGCGTAGTCTCTTGGGATTGATACAATTCTATGGAAGATTCATTGAGAATCTGTCCTCCATTATGGCACCACTTTCAACGTTATTGAAAAAAGGTTTTCCTAATATGGTGCGTTGGTCCCAAGAATGCCAATCTTCATTGGATCAGGTTAAGAATTTGTTCTCATCTCATCCTATCTTAAGACTACCAACGATTGATAAGACTTTTGTCCTTCGTAGTGATGCCTCTTCCACTGGGATTGGAGCGGCACTAATGCAGGAATATTCAGGAACTCTGCATCCTGTAATGTATATTTCTAGGAAGCTGAATGCGGCAGAAAGGAATTACTCGGTTTTGGACCGTGAATTGTTGGCTATGGTTTGGTCCATTCTTAAGCTACAAAGGTTCCTTCTGGGCGCGCATTTCTTTATGGAAACCGACCAAAAAGCTCTTACGGCTATGCAAAGTAAGGATTTGAAGAGCTCGAGATCTACTCGTTATGCTATTGCTCTTCAGCCTTTCCATTTCACGGTGCGAGCTATCCGTGGTTCGGATAATGTGATGGCGGACATATTGTCTAGATGCCCACATGATTCCAGTTAAATCTTGTGTCCTAGTTTTTCCTGATATATTTTCAGACTTAGGTCTGTCCTTAATATCATAATATGTTGTATTACAAATGTATTTGGATGATGTTTAGATAATTTAACAAATTTCATTTTGTCCATCCATCAGTGATATGTTGCTAAAATAGCATTGACATTTGTATATTGCTATGATTATATTATTTAGTAATGTTTGATATATGATTGGTATTGCCAGCAACTTAGGTTTCTTGAATGGTATCCCTTAGTTTGTTTGGCTTAAAGGAAATATTTTCTCCTATGTTGGGAGATGATTTGTACCCTCTTCTATTGTACCTGATATTAGGTTCATTGTTTGCATGAGCACAGAAGTGATACTGGTGCTATCTTGCTCATGAACATATTAAAAAAAAAAAATTGCATTTTTTTTTTACAGGGGGGTGGTAGTAATGTTGCTGTCATTTTCGACGGAGTCATCTGTCAAGTTATTTGCTTATGTTTGTATCATAAGTATAATTGTGTCTTTACCTGCGATGTCAGGTTGATTAGGGGTTGTCTTCCCTTGTTTATTCATTCATTGTGTTTGACCTGTAGGGTCAGAGGTTGACAGTTCGGCGTAGGCCTATGGGAAGGTTTTTTAAGCGGGAGTGAGATATACTTCCGGGAAGCCGGGAGGTCCTGTTTTTCTGAAGGGACCAAGAGTCCATTGTTTTTCGGGGAGAATCTTCGAAGTAACTGCTATGGCAGTTTTCCCCAGTGAATCTCTGTGCGTCGGGATGACGACAGAATTCCTTGTGATGTTCTGAGGATTCATTTGCCAGGTAATACCGACCTTTATGCATTATTACGCTTTTCGGTGGCAGAACATGTAAAGGATTACCTAGGGTGAACAGCAGCTCACTGATCCGCCATTTCAGAACTTATATATTTGTGCTCGAGGTAGCCATCCAAGACTGTTAGTCTTATATTGTCCAGAAATCCAGTGACGAAGATATATTGTGGGAGCCGCAGATTGGCGGAACTTCTATCTACAATAAGTATTACTGCAGGGTTGATGATAACCTATTTAACAGAAGTACACGGCCGACGTCAGTACGAGGCCTGTGCTTTCGGCTATTATACTACAGCCTGATATGTGCAATTGGCGGGGAGTGCCAAGTTGCACCTATGTGTCATAGTAACTAAGGCATCTGACGCGTTTAGTCAGAGACGCCAAGGGCGACGCTACGAACTGTCATTATTGAAGAACTTTGCTATTGACCATGCACGTCTATTCCGATGTTTACCTTTTTGAATGCCAAATGTATACCTATCGATGTCAGGTCAGCATGACCTTGTTACACTGACTGTTCCTGTTGATACTATGTGTGTTCCCGTCAATAAATGTCTTGAAACATGCCTGCAGTGTCAAAGCATCCTTGATTACTGCATGTGAGAGTATGGGTTGCAGGATCTACATCTATATGAGCCTAAACACATTCGCGTCTTCATTCGCACCCACACTCAATTCATCATACGCTCGCACTACACATCTAACAACATGTATACTGTCTTGGGCCAGTGATCACCTCAACAAGAAAAAAAGACAGTTACACCTTACCTTTACCATTTTATGCATTATGGAAAAGTATATTCCATATTATTTATTTAATGTTGTAAATATTATTTGATTTCTTTTGAGAATTCCTGACCGACAAAAATAAATCGGTAGAAGACAAATAAATTGTAAATAATAATTTCAGTCAGTCTTGCTTAATAATTCTTATTAAGGTAATGTACTGTATTGAGATTTATTACCTATAATAATTCAAAATGTTCCCCTAGATAACTAGTCATTTAAAATAAAAGTATAGTCATTAATCAATGTGGGATCTAGAGATGTAGCAGATAGACCCTCAGTACTCAACAATATATTCATACTTGTAGGTTTACATAGCTTGACCCCACTATTGATGTCGATACACCCTTGTTCTTGTCAGAGATGGGGGGACCAGTCTCTTATCTGGCACTATCCTTATATCCTGTGATGTGTCCAGGAAAGTCTTTTATTTAATAACATCCCAACCTTTTGCCACACATTTCACAGCATTTTATTTAGTCTTTGTTTAAAAATATACACTGGTAATCATCATCATGAGTTCATCAGCTGCCATCTCCGCAACCGTCGACTCTAAATTTCAATAAAGTTAGCAGAGCATTTCTGTTTTCTGTGCAGACTGGCCTCAATCAGAGCATTCTCTGCAGCCTGTTTTAAAAGATTATTTTAGGTAATACTTTTTGTTAGGTATTTTATTTTCATTATATTTTTTCAAATCTTTTAAAACTGTGTTAGTAAGCATTCATCTTACCGCCTGGTATTGTTGCGCCAGGGCGTCCTGAAAGACAAAAAACACAACAACAACAACAACAACAACAACACACATGCACAACTAGAATTATTAGAGAACAAGAATAGTTTTTTTTTGTTTTTTTGGTCAAGCTGTTTATTGATGACAAAATAGTCAGGGTTATTTGGGTTCTTTGAAAATAAAGTAATTTTGGGTCATTTTCGGGTAAAGAGAAAAAGATAGAAAAAGTGGAGTGAAATAAGAGACCAAGAGCGAGAGACACGGAGGTATGTAACATTCTTGACGATTAATAATTGAAATTTAAAACGAAATAGAAGTTACATTTTTGAAATATACAAAAGTAAAGTGGTTTTTTATTCAAAGCAGATGTTGAATATATAAAATAAAGAAGAAAATGGCATCGAATTAGTTTTACAAATTAACGGCACACAGAAAGCATGGGATGTTTCGGAGTTTACTTTTCCTCAGCCATAGTTATAAACAGGCTACAAAGACAAAAGTATACAGGTCAAATGAAACAGACAATGAACACTGCAAAAATGTAAAATTGATGAATGAGTTAAACAAAAATGATGTGAAGAATGAAATAGAAAGATGAAAGAAAAATTTAAACTATACAGCAAATAAGCAAGTAAAATTACGAAGCTAGAAAAGAAAATCTCAACTCAAATAATTCAACCAATAACAAAAATAGAAGATGAAATAACAAAGCAAAAAAAAAAAAAAAACAATTATATCCTGATGAAAAAAAGCACCGAAGAGTCATACTGCAAATCTCAGTGAGAAAGGAAGTGATGTTTCAGCAAATTTTTAAATCTGGAACTTTTGTGTGACCTGTGTACTTTACCCAAAGCAAAGCAGACTGTTGAGTGGTGGATTTATTGTTGAAGCTGGTGGATATGTATATTGTTGGGACTGTTTATGTTCTTGAGTCAATCGTGCTAATTTCGCGAATATATTAATTTTGGATGCAGTAAGATGCAAACTCAACGTAGGCACATCAACAAGTGCCAATACTGTGATAGTCCAAACTCGTTACTTGAAAGTTCATACATTGTTTATTGACATCACATCATACGGGACGAAACATTCAACGTTGACGGTTAATAGATAATTCAACATGATGATAGTGGACGCATGTCCTCAATAAAAATTCAAATAAATAGTCTCAGAAGAATCCTCCAGCAAATTCTGACTAGGTCTCTGAGTTAATACATCAATAGTCATAAAGGTCATGAAGTAGTAAAGTACAAGGTTATATTGATCACGGTTGACCTTTCCTCAAGGACAGGAGATTCTCATTATACTAGGTAGTATCTAAGATCCCGATCTTGAGTATGTTCATTTCTAAAGAAGTCCTCATTAACTAAACATAGTAGAACGTAGGTGCAGGTTCCTACTAAATACCTTCTAGGCATGTAAAGTTACTTAGGCATTGATACTTGAATTACCTCTTGTATTAGCCGTGACTGACCCCAACGGCTTCCTAATTTTATATAGATAACGTTTTTCCACGGTAGTTACCGCCGACCCCCCTTGATAGGCATTTACTGGCATACAAAAATATATCTTCAGCTGTGAATCCATTTCGGTACAGGCTAGTTACCTGTTATCGACTAGATACTCACGACTTTGGAGAACAATCATTATTATTATTATAAGTACATACTTGGCTCTTCCAACGACTCAGCACTTACGTGGATGACCACCGGCTACGACTGCTAATCCGCAGGACCGGGTCTAAATATGAAATACTTTACCCAAAACACGGGTCTCGAACTCCCAAAGCTTCATTATTGGAACTTGGGATTCTTGCTTCTCAAACCCATTCATGACGTCAACCGACTGTCTAGATACACGTGCGGACAGGATAACCCCTATACGCCTTAGTGCACAACCGTGCGCTAATGAAATCAAACTCACCAATAAGACTTACTCTCATGTAAGTCGGTGCGTAAAGTTTATTACAGAGGTAGGACAACGTATTAATAATATAAGACTACCTTCATCTGTAAAGGAGTGTAGAGGTCTACGAAAAGGGCTCTACAGATTCCTTACCAATCCCCCCAAAAAAATTAATTATATTAATTTTTTTCTTTAATACCGACACTAGAGGTAAGTCAAGTTTACATATTCCTATTTTAACAATATATCATGATAAAAATAATAAAATATGAAATTCCAGTTAACTCAAACAACAAAAGGTATGCATAAAAGCATACATCCACAATTGCACACCTTTGGTACAATGTGGTCAATGAACTAAAATATCATATTAGAAATATTGAATTAAAACAAATGTAAACGCAAATACAAAGAAATGATGAGAAACCAATGAATAAACAGAAAAGTGATGGATATGCATTTAAAATGACAAGTGAAAAAATGAATAAAAATGAAAGAATACAATTTAAACACGTATAAGATCAACGCACTTAACTGTGTGTCTAAGTCCTTTTGAGGTACTAATGAAAGTACTAATGTTAAATTAATGTGCTTAAATATAAATATTGATAAATCCACTTAAATATTGTATAGTTAATTACATTAATCATTATTTTAACTAACTAAGTATCTAAGTTTAATAATCTAATGAATTCATTTATTTCACTCTAATAATGTTATTAATTACTTAAATACCGAAAGTTCCATTTTCCTGTTAGTGAACAGTTTATAATATAACAAGTTCAGTTCCACGAAGAAATCAAAGTGCTAGAAATGTTATTTCGGTGAGAAAATATAATCCTTTTCCAACGTTATTATCTCTTCAATGTCATAATTAAGTGAATGTTATTTTCACAAAGATAGTCATATATCTTAAAGTTCCATGTTATTTTGATACATAAGCATTGTAGATTTCACTTGACTGAATGTTAATAACTCTTATAATCGAGGTATCACACGTAAAAAGTTACACCCGACGAACTGTCAGTGTCCAAGTTCAGTTGTCTTTAGTGTGTAGCTGTTAACTCGATTCATTCGGACATCTTGTCGTGGAATATTCTAATCCACATATATAAATTATCAGGTAAATATAAAGCCTAATAAATACATATAATAAAGAAAGGAAGAAGAATGGAAAATAACAGTGCTGTCACAAAGAATGTACTCGAAATCCCCCTTGTTTTCTGCTTCGTCTGCAAATTGTAACGCTTTCACGTTGATAGTAAAAGCTTACTGTATTATTACCCGCTTTCTTCAATGAAACGTGTGCTGTATTTCTTGGAAAAACATTGAGAGGCACTGCGTAATGACCTAAATTAATCCTAACATTAATTATATTACGTTACCAAAACGAACGAACAGATGGACTCAAATAGAGAGAGAGAGAGGGGCGAATGAAATCGGGAACGCATGCAAAATTAAACACGCGTCGCGCGATACACAATTATTACTATCACGCGTGTAGGGCCTCCTGCACTAATTTTTTTTTTCAGACGGACAGTGATAAAATACATTACCCATCCCAGAGTTAGGTTTTAAAAAACCCGGAAAACGCTTATTAGGAAAGATGAAAATAGATAGGTTTACGTTTGAAAACATAACAGTACCCAGACAGCACATCTTCGAAACAGGAGGTAGAAAATACATATTTTGAACGCAGCCACGTAGCTCTTTTAAATTTGTATATTTGGGTTCCTTAGGGCTTGCTGACAAAGAATAGGTAAAACGTTACGCAAATAGTCCAGGAATTAATAAATTATACCCAAAATAAAATAGTGGGGATGCCTGACAGCATTAAATCATTTCTGCTCATAAAATTTTTTTTATAACGTGTTTGAAAAAACCTTGCGTTACAGAAATAGCCTACCATGTAAACTCCAAATTGATTGGAGCGCAACAAATGAAAGACTAACCACGATTGGTCGGGCTATAAATACTATCTTGGTTGTTAGGGAGACGTAGGAAGGTAACATTTTTTCAAACACTTGTCGAAACGTGGCTCGATTGGCCAGACTCGCTGATATAATCACTTAGGAGCGTTAGTTCGAAACCACTTGTTTAAATAAGCTTGATAAAGCATCAGTGCGTTGAAGCCAGCTCATATTTTTGCTAAATAAAAGCCTGGAACATAAGCAGATGGGAATTTGTGCCAGTGTTTGGGCCAGAATTCATTGCTAATCAACGTATCTGTGTTTATTCTATGAATTGTGGTAAGCTTGACCCATTCAGTATCTTTTAATGAAAATTGAATGTGAATTGTTAATTTATGCCTGTATATATATGTGTAGTTCAGTGGCAAACAGGAGATAAAGCCTATAATGCTCCAGCCTGAACAGAGGGTGTCGGAGGAAAGTAAAACGGCATGGAATGGCCAAATAGTACACTGACACCTGGATGATTGACTAGAAAGAAATAATGCTGGAATGGCAGAGGCGTGGTAACCATTAAGGAGGTTAATACTGGAATAAAGTATTTCACATGAAGCTGATAGTTGGCCTAACGCTCTGAACTCAATGTTTGTAATGTGTTGTGATCAGTGAAAAAAGAGAGTATAAGTTAGTTATGAAGTAGAAGGTACATCCTTCTTGATTTCAGGGACCGTGGTCTTGATGGTATTGAGCAGTACCTGGTCAGAGCTTTGCTGAATCCAGAGTCGGACAGCATACTCCTTGGTTCATTTAGCTATCAGTGAGGTGTCTCCAGAGCCCAGGGGAGAAATCGAGCAGAGGAGTCTCTTCCTGCCGCCATCACGCAAGATAAGCTGAATTGGCCAGCTGAGCTCAACATTATGTACACCCCATCTTAAAACGACCTTGTAAAATTAACATTAAGAGGGGAATTTAATTGTCTTAATATCAGGAACTGAGAACATCTCCAATACTAGTCCCTAAAGACAAACTATTGAAGTCATGATGACAAAGACCAACAGAGCTTGAACAAAACAAAACCAGTATTACCTCATATTACCACTACACAACTGACACACATAGGATATTTTTAATAATATATGTCACTACAATATTCATATTGATAAATTCTGTACATATACTTGTAATTAAAATTGATTGTGATTCCTGGTTCCTTTGTATTTGAATCAGGACACATATATATATTTATGACAGCAATGAATACATATTGTTATTTGAAAAGTTATCAGTGACTCCTTGAAGATATTCTCATAGAGTGTTAGATGTATGTGAGTGTCACAGTGTTGTCAAGTGTAGTGGAATAAATTAAATTGTTTATCTGTCTGTTGTTGTTTTGACTTACACTTCATCATACACATACCCTAGACACATAACGTAGTCATCACACTATTCCAGAATAATTCTGACTGAGATATATAGATATGTGGTAGCAAGTAAGGTTATCTATAATACACTACTCTTAATAGATATAGATACCTTCACAGCTGATCTCAGTCAGTACACTAAGTCCCCTATAAATATTTATAACATCCCACTTCACCACATATATTGGGGTCTCGCTCTTGGGATTTTGAATCTTTCCCTATTAAAAATATTGGGGGTAATTCACTTCAGGGAATATAAGAATTAAAAGGTATCCTTGGGTGGAATTAAATAAGGTTGAGCTCACGGTGCCTGTGTTGTCCATTAGAGATTGAATTGTTGGTTAGACATTGTATAAATTTACCTGATAGACAATGGCGGACCTGGCCAAATTTCGATCTGCTGCTGTTCAGACTGCAAAGGAGTTAGGATTAGATGGGCAAGTTATGGTTGCCTATGTCACGACGGAATGTGACAAATTTATTGAACGCGAAGAAAGAAGGTTTGAAGCCGAAAGAAAGTTAGAGGCTGACAAGGAAATTAAGAAGTTACAATTTGAGGCTGAGGCTGAGACTAAGAGGTTGCAGATTGAGGCTGACAAAGAGGCTAAAGCATTGGAAGCCGAGGAAAGAAGACAGGCTGCAGAAGAGAAGAAATTAGCTGCAGAAAGAGAAGAGAAGAAATTAGCTGCAGAAAGAGAAGAGAAGAAATTAGCTGCAGAAAGAGAAGAGAAGAAATTAGCTGCAGAAAGAGAAGAGAAGAAATTAGCTGCAGAAAGAGAAGAAAGAAAATTAGCTGCAGAAAGGGAAGCAGAAGATAAAAGATTACAAAGGGAACATGAGTTACGACTAAGGGAGTTTGAGTTTCAAGGCCATGCTCCTGAAAATGGTGCCAGTCCCTTTGCCTCTGATGCCACTGCTAGCCAAGGAGCCTCAACCTCAGCTATGAGTTTTCATTTAGATCATTTTGTTGAGAAAGACGATGATATTGAGAGCTATATAAATAGGTATGAGCTATTAGCTACCACGTATGGGTTAGAGAGAGAAAGGTGGAGCTTAAAGTTATCTCAGGGACTTCGTGGGGCAGCTTATGAAGTTTTTGCAAAAATGAGCAGAGGTGATCAGGAAAATTATGACATGCTAAAGCAGGCTCTTTTGTTAAGATATGAAAAGAATGCAGAGTTTTATAGGAAAAAAATTTAGGAATGATAGAGCAATTAAGAGAGTCCATGGCTCCAGACCTGAGAAAGTTTCTCATGGAACAAGGTGCAGAGAGGCTGGGTGAGTTGCTAAATGTTGCTGAAAGGTATCAAGCAGCTCAAGCAGAGGTAACAGGTAATAAAAAGAAACAAGTGGATAACTTTAGGGCACCACAGAACTTTAATAAATTTGATCCTAGGGATCAAAACAAAGGTAAGCACCAATTTGATAGGCCACGGTATGAAAATAAAAATAAATTCCCACAATTCGATGAAAGGAAATATGATGAAAGAAAATCTTTCAACCAAGGAAAAAGGTGGTGTAAGAATTGTCAGATGGACAATCATGACACTGACCGTTGCAGAAGGAAACCTGTGTATATGGCAACCCTTCAGGTCAGGTCGACCTCAAGACAGGAGGAGGATATTATGTTAGATACCACTCCAGAAGAGATGAGGAAGGCACAGGCTGGGGATAAAACACTCAAGCCTTGTTTCAGAAAATTGTCAACTTGTCATACAACTCCAGGCAAGGGAGATTTTTACATGAAAAACAAGTTGATGTATAGGAAGACTGGAGCTAGATCCAAAGGTCACGGACAGCTGGTTCTTCCAAAGAGATATAGGACAGACTTAATAAGGAGCCTACATGTGAAACCAGATGGGGACCATGAGAAGATAGGTACCATCATTCAAAAGGTGGCTCACAATTATTATTGGCCCAAAGCAAGATGGGACATTGAGAATTTTGTAGAAAGGTGTAGCATAGCACATGAGGGAACACCCACAAGTGGGAACATTGATCAGGACCTGGACACGCCACGGGGCAAAATTAGGCCTGATAATAAGAAGAGAAATAGATTTGATAAAGTGGACCAAATGGAATGGGAAGCCCCTTTTCACGGACAAGCTTCACTTAACTGTTTTACAATGGCCACTATGCGGAGAGTGCAAACAGATGTCTTACCCCAGGATAAGCCGAAAATCCCTCAATCGGACTTAAACAAACTGGAGGAAGAGGATGTAGAGAGGAAATCTCTCATCAAGAATTTTAAGTGGGGAGAAAGCCCCAAAAGAAAAATTGGTAGCGGTCGTTTTGTGAATGATAATTCTGGGAGGAAAAATCATCACTATAAAGCTTCGAGTGGAAGAGACCATACCGGTGCATGGACAAATAGGTCCACACAATTAAAGGTCCATATGTAGCTTTGTTAAGAACGTGGACTGATGAAAAGGCAGAGGAAAACATTACATCTTCATACCAATATGTGAATGAGCTGACCACTCGGTTAAAAACTGGCTGGAAACTTGCCAATGAAAATTTGAAACAAGCCAGGAAGAAACATGCTGCCTATTATAACAGGAAGGCGAAAGACAGAGATTTGGCTGTGGGAGAGAAGGTACTGCTTCTTTTGCCCGGGAGTCAGAATAAGTTACAAATTGGATGGCAGGGTCCATATACAGTTTTAGAGAAGGTGTCTAGAACAAATTATAAGATAGATAAGAAGGGGAAAGAAAAAATCTATCATGTGAATCTCCTGAAGAAATATTTGGAAAGAGAACATCAGGAAGAGACACACTTGTTGACCTTGTCCATCGCCATGGAGATGAAAAAGGAACCACTTTCATCATTTGAATATCCATTACACCCCTGTGAGACAGCAGCACAGGTGAAAATCAGTACACATTTAACGAAAACTCAGAAAGAGAGAGTGCAACAGGTTCTAAATAATCATGCAGAGGTGTTAACAGACCGACCAGGGCATACAAACCTATTGGAATATGATATGAAACTGATAGACTCCACACCTGTCTGTATGAAACCATATTCGATTCCGTTTGCTAAGGAGAAAGCTTTGAAGGAAGAGATAGACTATCTATTGAAGGAAGGAATTATTTCGCACAGTGAATCTTCGTATAGTTCCGGTGTTGTACTCTTAAGGAAGCCCTCTGGAGAACATAGACTCTGTATAGATTACAGGAGACTGAATGCTATTACAGAAGGACAGGTGGATCCATTGCCGGATACTAATCAGCTGTTTGCCAGACTAAATAAAGCTAAATATTTCTCAAAAGTGGATCTGAGTAAAGGATACTATCAGATTCCAGTAAAGCCTGAGGTCAGACCATACCTAGCTTTCAGTACCTCAGAAGGACACTATGAGTTTAATAGATTGCCATTTGGATTGAAGAATGCGCCTAGTGTCTTCTCTAGAATGATGAGAAAATTATTGGATCCTCTGAATAATCCCTGTATAACAAATTTTATGGATGATATCCTTATAGCAACAGAAACATTTGAGGAACACATTGACTCTCTGAACATGCTGTTTAATCGAATTAGGGAGGCAAATTTAACAGCCCGACCAACCAAATGTTGCGTTGGATGTAAAGAATTGGAATTTTTGGGACACACAGTTTATCAGGGAAACATGACCCCTGACCCAAAGAATTTAGAGAAACTACAGAAAGCCCCGAGACCACAAACCAAGAAGGACGTGAGATCCTTGTCTCATTATGTGGTTTCTACCAGAAGTATATCAAAAACTTTAATTCCATATGTGCACCGTTAACTGAATTGACACGTAAAGGACATCCAGATCGCATTACATGGACACCACAATGTGAAATGACTTACCAAGAATTGAAGGAAAAGCTCACAAGTAAACCCATTTTGAAATTACCTGACTTAAGTCAAGAATTCATAGTAAGGACGGATGCAAGTAATATTGGGCTAGGAGCCACTCTACTACAGAAATCAGATGCATTGGATGGGGAATTAAGCCCAGTGGCATATGCTAGCAGAAAGTTGAATAAAGCTGAAATCAACTACTCAACTAGCGAAAAAGAATGTCTTGCAGTAATATGGGCGATAAAGAAATTCAATATTTATCTATATGGGAAGGCATTTAAGTTGCAAACAGACCACAAACCTTTATCGTTTCTAGCTCAGGCTAAGCATGAGAACTCTAGGTTACTCCGATGGTCTTTACTTCTGGCTCCATATAATTTTAGCATTGAGTATATATCTGGAAAAACCAATTTGGGAGCGGATTTTTTAAGCCGCCATCCGTGTGATGAGAATCACCGTAAACCCCAGAAATAATAATAAATTTCTCTATGTGTATATAGAATAAAGGACTGACATATAATGTCTGTTTTAAGAGGGGAGGTGTCGTGGAATATTCTAATCCACATATATAAATTATTAGGTAAATATGAAGCCTAACAAATAAATTCTAATAAAGAGAAGAGCAATGGTAAAATGACGGTGCTGTCACAGAGAATGTACTCGAAATCCCCCTTGTTTTCTGCTTCGTCTGCAAATTGTAACGCTTTCACGTTGATAGTAAAAGCTTACTGTATTATTACCCGCTTTCTTCAATGAAACGTGTGCTGTATTTCTTGGAAAAACATTGAGAGGCACTGCGTAATGACCTAAATTAATCCTAACATTAATTATATTACGTTACCAAAACGAACGAACAGATGGACTCAAGTAGAAAAAGAGAGAGAGGGGCGAATGAAATCGGGAACGCATGCAAAATTAAACACGCGTCGCGCGATACACAATTACTACTATCACGCGTGTAAGACCACCTGCACTAATTTTTTTTTCAGACGGACAGTGATAAAATACATTACCCATCCCAGACGTGAATGGCTCATACACCAGAAAACAAGCAGGTGAATGGTTCATACACCAGAAAACAATCAAGCCTAGAACGACCTTCGTTTTACACATCGTACATGCATTACCGAGCCGCGGTAGCGCAGTGGTTAGTGCACTGGCTTCCTAGCTCGGTGCTCCATGGTTCGATCCCCAGTTGAGATGGGAATGTTTAGACCACAAACGGCTCCGGGGTCGACCCAGCCTCAAAGATTGGGTAACAGAGCAACTCTGGGAAGATTAAGGCGGTAGGCATGATGCTAACCTCCTCACCCCTAGTGTGCCGATGGTCAAGAAAATATTGGTCAAACACCATATTCCCAATATACCTCAATGGGCGTCTAACGGGATCCTTTTTTAACCCTTACTTGCACTACCATGCAAGCAATTTTATATCATTATGATTAGACGCTAGAGGGATGTTTTAAAAACTGTTTGCTTCTGCTATTCATGAAACTCTCATCAGTCAATCACGAACAATTTTTCATCTGTTCAAAACACTATGATTTTTCTCATGAAACTGTGGTGAGAACATTCTTTGATCCATGGGATGATTTACTTTGTAATTTCAATTTATTTGACAACTGTGGTGGATCATCTCGGAACAGCTAAAGAAAATGAACATAGCTTTTAATATACATCATAGCACAAGCGTCCCTACAGTATTTTATACCCGGGGTGGGTCCTGCCTTTGGCACCAACCACCATAAAGGAAAACACTTGCAAGTATATTTTTAACAGTAAGTAAGCCTACTATCATAATAGTGTCTGATGGTAACCCCTTCCTGGCTTTCACCCTGGACGAACCGTCCCCTCAAGCCCTCTTAGTACGCCTCTGCAGCACAGACCATTACTATTTCTGAGATCCTTAATGAGGGTAGTATTACAAAAAAATAATTGAAGTCTGGCTGTTCTGTTTAAAAAGCGTGTATAAATCAATATACTCTGGACACGTTCATTTTCGAAGAACTTGTTCACACCAGTTGTCAGAAACTGACCCACTTGGCGAAAGATACATAACTGGCGGTACATTTTTCCCCCTTCAATTTGAGGGAAGATGTTTACACATTTACCGAGGCAGCTGGGTGCATTTTACAAAACTGTTTTACAAAGTGACACGTTAAATGCAGTAAAAAATAAACAAGTTATCAATTATGCAACATATTTTTATTGTCAGGAAAACACAACATTACTGGAAAACTGTACCTTCTGATTCCAAACTATGTTACTGTTAACGTAATTTGCTTTAAAATAAAGTGCCTTATTACGCTATTCATAAAATAGACATGAATTTATTCTTGAAAGTTCATAGTCAACGTTTCTTTTTTTAAGGCAATGTATTTTACTCACAAGTAAAAAAAAAAAGTGGCAACATTGGCAACCATTATATTTTTTTCGCAGGCTGAGGAATCCATGTGTAAGTTTTGAAAATTGTCTTTATTTATTAACAGATCGAGGAATGTAAATCTTTGTCATCTTCTTCACCGTGCTCGCGGCCGTTGGTGACCATGACGGTTCAAAATTTCTTTCGATCGATGATGTTTATCAATTTCGTTGTTAAAGGACAGTGTTACTGGCGACCAGCGTTGCCACTCACGTTCTAGAGATAAACCCAGATGTTCTTCTTAAAAAAACCCAGAAATACCCAGATTATTTTATGCCTCAAATACACGGGATAGACGATGCTTACATAATCTTTTATGTGCATCTTTAGCACAAATAATCTGTGTGCTACCAATGTTTATATATTTCTTCATTTTTTTTTTTTATTACCAAAAATTCACAATTAAATAAAAATAATTTTAATAACACCCCAATATATGAACTCTTGAAAATGAGATATTTTAACAGTAACATACTTACATTAGTTACATTAACAAAATGTTCCTCAAATTAAATATAAAATGTTAGTTGTAACTTGTTACTGATGAAAAATGTCACTTGTCAGAGACTCGGCATCCATGTCGACAACTTCTCCTTCGTCAAGATCATATGCATGAATTGACAACATGGAATCTTAATTGTGAAGTTCCAAAATCTTTGCATATCTCTCTCGACAACGTCCTTCACGCACATCTTCAACCACGCTTTTACTAGGATTAAACGTTAACCTTCGAAAACACTCTTTCGACGCATGCTGAGGAGTGAGGTAGTGCCATAAGCGTGCACATGAGGTCAGCCAAAACATCAAATTTCTTCTGGTTATTAGCATCTGTTACTTCTTGCAGTCCCAGCCAGAATGCGGGCGGATCCTCATCCACTAGATGTCCAAGATCTTTTCGGTACGATGCCAGTTCTCGCCATTGATCAGACAGACGATCAAGGCTCTCTTCTGAAACAACTGTTGGGAACTGCGCTGCTAATGGAATGACAGAAGGTTTGTTGATATCGAGAACTTGCTTTGAATCCAACAGCTGCATTTGCGCCAGAACACTGTTTTGTTCAAGTGGGAACCTGCGTCGTATTTGAGTACAAAGTTCAATCAGGTATGCCAATGCATCCTTCACGGATTCCTTGCGAAACTGGACTTCTTTATTTCGTAACGGTTGTCGGATTAACTGCGCTTCACATCGTCCACCCAGCTCAATGTAATTCATTTTCTTGTGCACCTGTACATCCGAAGGATCAATGTCGGCAAGAGTGCGATGCTCATGCTGCAATACTTCCTGCCTAATAAACATACTGAGAAGAAAACGATACTCTCTTGTTACACTCGTGTACACTTTGTGAAGACGGAAGTTCTCGGACTGGAATTCCATGTTCATGACGTTAACTTTACACAGTATGAACCCGACAAATAGAAGCATGTGCTTCGTGCGAACAGTGTTCATCGTCTGCAGGATTTGCCCCGCACCGTCGACGTTGTCCACTGAAGCTTCAGATTGGAAATACAAGTGCAGAGCATTCCATTGCTCAAGGATCCTCTCAATGGCTGCTTCACGGAACAGCCAGCGTGTTTCACACAGCTTCAACACTTTATGTTTCTGGGCCTGAACTACATCTTGTATTAACTGGAACTGGAGATTTCTTTTACTACTAGAAGCAGACATTCTTTATGAAAATTTCAAGCCAAGATGGTAGGTGGTTGCTGGCAGCATTTGCACAAAGTGCAAATGAATGACAAACACAGCCGAGAACAAAGACATGTGGAATCTGTTTCTTCAGATGTGCCTGTAAACCACTTGCAGTCCCCATAATAGTGGCACAGTTGTCTGCAGCAAAACCAATGACGTTACTAAGCGGGATTTCATGCGTGCTCAACAATTTCTTAACAGCTGTAAGCATGCCAAGACCAGTCCCATCCTCCACCTCAATGAGGTCTAACAGTGAATCAACTACTTTTCTTGTTTTTGTGTCACAGAATCGCACAACGACTGCCAACATCTGGTTCGTAGAAATATCAGTACTCTTATCAACGAGTAAAGAAAATTTCTGATTTCTGCAAATGTTTATAACTTCAAGCCGCTCAAAATGAGCAATGCCGCACTGCATCACATAGGCAGCCTTGGTGCGCTTCAGTGACATTTTTTGAGCAATTGTGCTGTCTGGAAATATCTGCTTGCAACATTCAATCAAATGATCAGCTTGCGAAAACGGAGTATTATGTTCTGCCATGAAAGCCGACAACACTATCTCCGCTTTAGCAATTTTGTCTTGGAGACAGGGCTCTTTTGTTTGATGAAAAACTTGTTAATGTTCAAAGTTTTGCTTTTGGCTTCGAAGTTTTTCATGTGCTCCTGTGTGCTTTTATGTGTCAATAAAGCTGTTTTGTTGGCATTAGTTAATTTACAGGAACAGACCGTACAAATCGCAGCATAACCAGAGTCCGGCTTTATCCAATCCTTCAGTTCGCTGTCTGTTAGCCATTCCGCACAAAAAGCCTGCTGATACCATGGCTTCACTTTTTTTACGTGGTGGCGTGTGTGTCGTCATGCTACCACAACTACCTAGCGTACCTTCATCATCGCTCATTTTATAATCTCATAATAAAAAAATATAAAAAAAAAACAATATGCTGTTTATCTGCTTAAGTCTAAAATGTAAAAAGAATACTTATTAACACATCGCAAAAATGACTGAGTATTGCAGATGACAGCCATTAACAGAAAAACAGGAAATAGATAGCTGATGTAAACGAGTCAAAAAACAACGTCATTGATGTGGTTAAAAACAAGAATTAAATTTAAGTGGAATAAAAAATATATAGCACATAATGTTTTACATTTAGTTATAATATACATATAATGTATAATGCTCAGTGCACAGAATATACATACATTGTAAATGCCAATTGTCAAATATACCCAGATTAATGCAGATTTCGAAAAAAATTACCCAGATACCCAGACGGAAGCCCAAAAACCCAGATCTAGTAAGAAATACCCATCTGTGGCATCACTGCTGGCGACCTCTACGTTGGATTTGAAATTTTATTTTTAAGGCGACCTCAATGTTTGTCGGGCGTTATTTTTGTCAAAGCTCGAAACTGTGTTGGCGATAGGCTCAATCTTTCTATCCTATGTAGTTTTGAACTTTTTATTTGACCCATTCACCAAAATGCCAAAGCAATTATAGCCTATAGTATGAAAATTAAAGCAGTTCGCTAAACACTGACGTGTGGCAAATGCTGAAATGATATAGTAGGGCCTATAACAGATAATACATCTTTTCACTTCCATAATCTGATGCTGTTCTTACAATGCATAGCCTATGACTTTTAACAGATGAAAGTCAATTAAAATATCTGTTAAAGTTAGTTATATAACTGGAACAAACAGGCCTTTACACCCCTCCACTTTAATATTATTGTTGTTTAGAGTTTCTTCTTGATTTTGTTTTTGTTTGTTTGTTTTTTAACATACAGGCATAATTGATCATTGTGATTTTCCCTATTTACAATGATTTGACAAATGTGATGCCACTTTCTCATATCGGCAGTTGTTCATATTATTTGGAAGTGAAAACAATATATTTCACAATTATAACCCATCAGAGATAATTCATGCTAGTGTAATATAATACATTAAAGTACGAACCACACATTGTAATATAATGCGAATCTTGACATGTACGATATTCTGTAAATAAACATGGCTACAAAATGAACATGCTTTTACTGAGTGCCTTCTGAAACATGTGTGTGCTTGTGTAGATGACGAGGTAATGCTTATATACATACATCATAACATTACATGGTGGCAGCGGTCGATACCGGACTGACGCAAAACAGCTACACGATAACACGTGAGTACAGTATTCGGCTAATTTTCGTCATCGAGGTCAGCCATGGCGGCGAAACAATATCGCAACGCACCGCAAATGAAATTCGCCGGTCAAGATGATAAGAGTGAAGCTTTCTTGTTATGGCGCCAACGCATAGATCTATATTCCAAGACCACTGGTCTGGAAGGACAAACCCTAACTCCATATATCCTAGAAGCATTGGACGATGAAGGTTTGAAAATTTACAACAGTTTTGCTACCGCCATGCCTGTGGAGTCGGCGACAGACCCCGCAGCCATATTGGACGAATTTGAAAAACGTCTGATAATAAAGCACACGAACTTTAGAGCGGCAAGATTAGAACTTCACCACCTGCGACAGAAACCTGGTGAAAGTCTAGATGATTTTTTCACTCGCATCAAGGAGAAAACAAGTGTATGCAAATTTAACAAAAAAGAAAGAAATATTCGGTTCAAGATAGACACAGGTGCCCAAGGTAACACTCTACCCTTAAGAATATTCAGACAGATCATGCCTGACAAGGTGGATGAGCAAGTATTTCCCACAAGGGATGTAAAAAGTAGGAGTGGCAGGACAAAGCTAAGAGCTTACAATGGAACAAGTATAGACTGTTTCGGAGCAGTAACACTTGAATGTTCATACAGAGACTCTGAATGGACATCGTCAACATTTTACTTGGTAGATGTTGAAGGACCTGCAATTTTGGGTTTACCAATGTGCGAAAAGCTGAGTGTGGTAACTATCAACAACATTAAAGAGGATATAGGTCTTGCAGATGCTCTCAGCAGACTACCAAACCCCAACAAGACAGCAGATCTTACCCCAAACATCAAAGTTGATTTTGTCAAGTTTAGCGATAATCGGCTTGAACACATCAGAGAAGACACAATGAGAGATCCTATCCTTAACTCTCTCAAAGAACTGATATACCATGGATGGCCAAGCTCTATCAGGGAAGTTCCAACACACATCCGTCCATACTACTCTATGAGGGACGAGTTAAGCATCGAAGATGGTCTGATCCTTAAAGGAGATCGCATTGTTGTACCAGAAACACAACGCGATATCATCCTTAAACAACTCCATAATAGTCACCTTGGTATTGTGAAGACACAACTGAGAGCAAAGAAAGATGTTTACTGGCCACAGATAAACAAGGACATAGAAACACTATGTAAAAACTGTTCAATTTGCCAAGAACATGCAAATAGGCAGTGCAGAGAACCTCTCATACCATCAGACATACCATTGAGCCCTTGGAGCATTATAGGAACTGATATTGTCTCAATCGACAATAATGACTATCTTATTATTGCTGATTACTACAGCAAATTTCCCATCATTGAGAAACTTCCACAACCCTCACCATCAGCTGTTATTGCAGACATTACAAAGAAGTATTGCAGCATGTTTGGCATCCCAGATGAAATTAGATCAGACAACGGTCCACATTTCTCAGGTCAAGCATACAGAAACTTCACTAAGGACTGGAAGATCAAACACACAACATCATCACCTAGATACCCTAAATCTAATGGTTTCATTGAGAGACAGATACAAACTATCAAGTCAATCATGAAGAAAACAAGAACAGAGGATGTACACCTAGCACTCTTGAGATGGAGAACAACACCGGTAGACAGTAAGATCGACAGTCCAGCAGAACTTATGTTTGATAGAAGAATTAAAGACCTCCTACCATCTAAGGTCCACTTCCATCCACAACATAGAGACAGCACATATGATCAACTTCAGCATCGTCAGCAAGTTCAGAAATCCAACTATGACAAATGTGCTAAAGACTTACCACCATTATATCCTGGTCAGCATGTGACTACCTACAACCACAACAATGACACATGGTCAAAAGCAACAATCATTTCCAGAAACCCTGAACCCAGGAGCTATACTTTAAGACCAGACAGCAGCAGCAACCTCCTGAGGCGAAACAGAGTGGACATAAGAGAAATCCCACAGAATACAACAGAACAGAGAATTCCCATGCTTTCAACAGACAATGCAGTAACTCCAGACTTTGGTGCCCCACAAAACCAACAAGCGCCAAGGCCGAAATCACAACCAACTCAAGCTAAACCAGGGACTTCCGCAGAACCACCAGCACTTTACACCACTCGTTCTGGCCGTACAGTGACACCTCCCAGCCGATACAGACAGTGACATATATATACTCACACTGAGCATTACACATACTTATCCTTTCCCACATGAAACATTTCGTTGGAAACGTTTGCACACATTTTTTTTTCAAAAAAGGGGGGATGTAATATAATACATTAAAGTACGAACCACACATTGTAATATAATGCGAATCTTGACATGTACGATATTCTGTAAATAAACATGGCTACAAAATGAACATGCTTTTACTGAGTGCCTTCTGAAACATGTGTGTGCTTGTGTAGATGACGAGGTAATGCTTATATACATACATCATAACATTACAGCTAGCTGGTGGAAGATTGTAGTCATTTTCTGGGCTTATATTTCATCAACACTTCACTTAACAGAGTACACTTATTTTTTAAAGGCAAATTGTGCTTGGCTATAACCAACAGACTTTAGTCTAGGTTGAAAGTAATATGCCTTGCCTTTAGAAGGTGAATTGTTAAACAACTACATTATTTTAGTATGGCATATGTTGTATATAAAAACATGAAATTGGCTGAGGAATCTTGTGAAATGCTATAAATTGTTAATTGGTGTGAAAAAGTAGGCGCTATCTGTCAAACCTTGTGAAGTGTAGTCCCTATCTGTCACATCTAGTGAAGTGTAGACCTGACGGAAAAAAAAGAGGTAAGATTACTTATATAATTGGCAATAAAATGTTCAAAATACCAGTGCACATTTAGTCTAAAACTTACCTACACATGTTTATCACAGTCAGTTCACAGATGTCATTTTATTATTTATCAAAACCACGTATTTCTGTAAAAATAGGCACCAAAAATTTGTGCCTAATTTCTCTTTAGGTGATGTTTTAAAAACAGGCAGTAGATACATAACATATACTAACTATATCAGTAAGTGCTTTTGGTGTATATAAAAAATATCGGAAGTTGAATGAAAAGTGTGTGAAATGCTAAAATTATTTGGTATGAAAATATTTGTGTGTTATTTCCTTGTGAAGTGCAGATGTGATAAAAAATAATGAAAAATAAATAAATAGCCTTGTGTCCTTCACTTAAATATTTCAGCTTCAGTTTAATCTATGGCAATAAAATGTTCAGAATATCAATACACATTTAGTTTGAAACATATCTACATATTCGTATTATCACTTCACTTATGTCATTTTTTAAAGAGAACTACATATTTTAACAATAAAAATGGGAAACGGGTTTAGAAATCTTGTGAAATGTTTTTAAATTATTATATTATGTGAAAAAATGCCTGTGTCTTGTGAACTGTAGACCTGATTGAAAATAGCAGTATAAAAAGATTAAGTAAATCTTCTTATGTCCTTATCCGCCGACTGTCAAAGCAGTCAGTGGGCATTATGCCTGGTGGCATCTTGTAGGGCAGCAACAAATTGATTCCACTTTGCTCGGTCAGTGGCCATCCTTCCTACAGTGCACCAACTGTGGTTCATTCTTTGCATCTCAGCCTCCACAGTTCTCCGCCAAGTTGTTTTTGGTCGGCTCTCTTTCATTTTCCTTCCATGGTCCATAGCATAGCTGTTCTTGTGATGGCATCAGGGTCTCTTCTGAGGACATGGCCAACCCAATTCCAGCATCTGCCAGTTATGATGGTGTGCATGTCCTCTTGCTTTCTCCGAGTAAGCAGTTCTATGTTGGTGATGGTATTCGGCCAAAAGATTTGGACAATTTTTCTTAGGCAGGTTGTGTGGAAAGAGGACAATTTCGATATTTTCTTCTCTGTTACTCTCCAGCATTCCACACCATAGAGAAGCACAGAAAATACACAACTCTCATATAGTCTTAATTTTGTGTTCTTGCTGTACTGAGAGGACTTTCAGATGTTGTTTAGACTAACAAAGGCTGTTCTTGCTTAGTTCATTCTGTTGTTGATGTCTTTGCTTGCTCTGCCATCTTGTGTTTCTATGCATCCTAGGTATGTGAAAGTGTCTGTCTGTTCCAGTTGCTGATTCCTTACTGATATGGGCTCAAGATTGCTCACATTGAGCATCATGACCTCTGTCTTCTTTAGATTTATGTTCAGGCCCACCTGCTGGCTATACTTATTAAGTCTATCTGTTTTTTCCTGGATGTTTTGAAACAAAATGTTCATAAATGGTTCATTCTTTTCTTTACCTTGTGTATATCATCAGATACATGATGCCATAATATGATATAACTAGCAATAACCCATCAAAATTGACAGGTTTTTAATTATAGTGTGTTGTTTCTGTTACATGTATTACAGACGGTACTATTACTACTTTCATTGCAGGCGACCGCCATTAGATATTTGTAGTGAAAATTACATGGATGTATTAGATATGAACACCCTCCTGTTACAGGGGCCTGAAAGGGGAGCAAAGAATAGTAACACTGTTCCCTGCCAAGCATGTCGTAGAAAGCGACTAAGGAGGGTTGGGCATGGGACTGGTTACCCCATCTTGTAAAAAATTTAAACCACAAAAAGACTTCAACAAATGTGGACAAGTCAATAAGGGAAAATAAAACACAGCCATCCAAGACAGGGGAATGTCCTCTTGCAGGGAGGCGTATGATGCAACACAGAGAAAGCCGAAAGGAATCTGTGTTACTGACTAACCTTCTAGGAGAACTTCCAGATTTGGCACCTGGAATGTTCAGACATTAAACGAACAAGGGAAGGTGGCACAAGTAGCAGCAAAAATGAGGGAATATAAAATTGAGGTTCTGGGACTGTGTGAAAAAAGTGGAAGGGGGTGGACAAGAAGAAACTCATCACAGGTGAATTGGTGCTGTCCTCAGGACATGAAGACGAAAGTTCACACCACAGTGAAGGGGTAGCTCTTATGTTTTCTAAAGAAGCACAGAAAGCACTCATTGAATGGGAAGCTGTTGGACCCAGAATAATAACAGCTACTTTTAAAACAGCTAAAAAGAAAATAAATGTAAATGTCATCCAATGTTATGCACCAACTAATGACAAAGAAGAGTCTGTGAAAGAAGCATTTTATACTAGACAACAGACAATTATGGAAAAAGTAAAAAGAAGAGACATCACAATTTTGATGGGTGACATGAATGCAAAGATAGGTATAGTCAACACCAGCTTTGAAGAAGTCATGGGAAAACATGGGCTAGGAATAATGAATGAAAATGGGGAACTATTCTCAAACTTCTGTGCTTCAAATCAACTGGCTATAGGAGGAAGCATGTTTCCACATAAGAGAATACACAAGGCAACATGGATATCACCAGACCATAGAATAGAAAATCAGATTGATCATATATGCATAAACAAGAAAATTAGATCATCATTGCAGGATGTAAAGGTATATAGAGGAGCAGATGTGGCATCAGATCACCACTTTCTGATAGCCAAAGTAAAAATGAAACTCAAGAGATATGCAACAATGCAAAATTATAGACAACAATTTAATGTAGGACATCTAAGAAATCAAGAAACAAGAGACAAATTTGCGGTCACAATATCCAACAAATTCCTAGTGCTCCAACAGCTGGAAGATGTAGAGAATACAGAAGACTATTGGCAGCAAATCAAAACGGTATGGAATGAGACATGTGAAGAAATAATGGGGAAAAGGGAACGACAACAAAAAGCATGGATAACAACAGAAACCATCAATAAGATAAAAGACAGAAAAAACAAGAAAGCAGATTTATACACAAGCAAAAACAGAAGTTCCAAAGCCAAGGCACAAGAAGTGTACACAGAAGCAAACAAAGAAGTAAAAAGAAGTATCAAAAGAGACAAGAGGAAGTATATTAAGGAGTTAGCAAGAGAGGCAGAAGATGCTGCAGCCAAAGGAAATATGACAGAACTGTATAACAGCACAAAGAAGCTGACAGGGAAATACAAGCAAACAAGTTGCCTCATAAAAGACAAGAATGGAAAACTGCTCAGCAATATACAACAGCAAATGAAGAGGTGGACAGAATATTTTGAGGACCTTCTCAATAGACCAGCTCCACAAAACCCCCGGACATCCAGCCAGCGGAAGAAGAGCTACAAATTAGCGGTGAAAGACCAACGAAGGAAGAAATATAGAAAACCATAAAGCTTCTAAGAGATGGAGAAGCGTCTGGACCTGATGGCTTTCCAGCAGAGGCCATCAAAGCAGATATCGACACAGCTACAGAGATGTTATATAAATTACTTGGTAAAGTCTGGGAAAAGAAAGAGATAACAGCAGAATGGAAGGAAGGTTATCTGGTCAAGTTGCCTAAGAAGGGAAATTTACAAGAGTGCACAAATTATAGAGAAATAATGTTACTATCAGTGCCAGGAAAAGTATTAAACAGGATTATCCTTGAGAGATTAAAAGAGTCCATAGACAAGAAACTAAGAGATGAACAAGCAGGTTTTTGACAAAACAGATCCTGTACAAACCAGATAGCTACTTTGAGAATAATAGTTGAACAAAGTCTGGAATGGAATTCACCACTATTCATCAGATTTGTGGATTACGAAAAGGCATTTGACAGTGTGGACAGAGAATCACTTTGGAAATTGGTGAGGCATTATGGAGTTCCCCTGAAGATCATTAATTTAATAAAGAAGACATGACATGCAGAGTTCTTCATGAAGGACAGCTTACAGAACCATTTGGGATAAGAACAGGCATGCGAGAGGGATGCCTCTTGTCTCCATTTCTTTTCTTTCTAGCAATAGACTGGGTTATGAGAACATCGACAAAACACAACAGAAATGGAATCCAGTGGACTCTGACTAAGCAGTTGGATGATCTGGATTTTGCTGATGACTTGGCTCTTCTGTCCCATAATTGTAATCAGATGCAGGACAAATTGAAAAGACTCAATGAGAGGTCACAGCAATTGGGTCTGAAAATACACAGGGAAAAGACAAAGATAATGAGAATAAATGCAGGTAATAATAACAGGGCTGAACTTGAAGAAGCACCAACACAAGATGTAGAATCATACACATATCTTGGCAGCAATATAGACAAAGTTGGAGGGACAGACAGTGATATCAATATAAGAATACAAAAAGCAAGAGGAGCTTTCATTGCATTAGGAAATATATGGAGATCAAGAGAAATCGGATCCAATATGAAAATAAGAATCTTCAACTCAAATGTGAAGTCAGTCCTATTGTATGGCTCTGAGACATGGAGAACAACAAAGACAACAACCAAAAAGCTACAGGCTTTCATAAATGGGTGCTTGCATAGAATAGAGGGATTAAAATGGTTGATAAGATTACCAATGTGGAACTGATGACAAGAACTAGACAAGTGCCAGAGGAACAAGAGATGAGAAAATGATGATGGCGATGGATAGGACATACACTGAGGAAGCCTGTTGATAGCATTACAAGGCAGTCCTTGTTCTGGAATCCTCTGGGCAAGAGAGGCAGAGGTAGACCAAGAAGCACATGGAGAAGGGAGCTGGAAACAGAGGTGAAAATGATGAGAACGTGGAAAGAACTTGAGATGATGGCACGTGACAGGAGGACTTGGAATGTGTTTGTTGAAGGCCTATGCTCCTTTGGGAGTGGAGGGTTATGAATTAGATATGGAGACATGGAGTAACCTTTCCTAAATGACATGTGGAGCAGTGATAATGATCTAATGGACTGGAAATTGACTAAATAACTAACATTTCTTTTATGACAACATGTCTTGTAATTGTTTGTGCATCTTTTAAAATCTTGACTTTCCATAATCAAACTGTTCATGCACACCTTCATTTGTGCACTTTTCTATTTTCGGGAGACTACATATAAGAGAAATAGTACCATACATGCCACACCACAGAGATGAAAAACCTGTACACAAAATTCAAGAACCCTGTACAAAGACCCACAAAACCTGTACAAAAAAAGACTGAAAAAAAATGTATCAAAGGAGTTAATTCGTGTAAACAAATTTCAATTACAGATGCATTGTAATTTAGGCATGGGGACTTTTAAAGAAGGTCTTCACTTATTTTAAAACTCAAACAATAAATGTCTGAGTTTATTTTACACTGTAATAATGATGTGATTGTTTCATCAGTTAGTCTATTTCTGTGCTTAATTATCACTAACAGACCAGGAAATCCTATGTTTTATAGGACATAAAAAAATTCTGAGACAGTAATTAGGGTTATTGGTTAGAAATCCCAAACCTTAATCTTAACCCTAACGACGTTCAAGGATGATATCATCTAAAAAGATGTTCCACTGTTCTCACAACTAATGTTACTACTTCATTATTATTTTTATTGCAAAGAAAAATTGAACTAAATTACATTATCCTGTTATATGAAATGGAATTGGGTGCTTTCTGGGGTGGTTTAGAATTAGTTCAATAAATATTTGATGTAATTTTTAAAATAATAAAATCACATTATGATATAAATTTAAAAAAAAAAATTAAAAGCTCATAATTTGAAATGAAAACGTAAACTGGCGCTAGCGTAATTTATCCTCTACCGAACTTCAGAAATGAACTCCACTCCCAATTAAATACCCATATGACTAGTTTCAACTGTCAATAAGACAACCATTGATAGTAATTTATTAATTAATAATTTAATAAAATAATTCACTGGATGATCGTAGTAATGATATATCCACCAAAGTAAAATCAGAATGATTTTAAAGAAAGGAATTTAAAATGAAGAGAAGTAACTCCAAAAAATGTTTTCGAGGGGCTCTGATTTGATCGAGTTAAGATACAAATTTACCTTGCTTTCGTGATTTTTTTTCACAGTTTCAAATTTCTTTTTATATTATTATTAAAATGTACATTTCTTACACAGAATCTACAAGTTTTAGTGAAATCAAGTAATATGTAGTGTTATGTATTTTGTTGTTGCTTATAAGCAGTTGTAAATAATAAAAAATGCTCAGTGCTGTAATGTTATGATGTATGTATATAAGCATTACCTCGTCATCTACACAAGCACACACATGTTTCAGAAAGCACTCAGTAAAAGCATGTTCAGTTCGTAGCCATGTTTATTTACAGAATATCGTACATGTCAAGATTCGCATTATATTACAATGTGTGGTTCGTACTTTAATGTATTCATATTACATCCCCCCCCCTTGGCTGGGAGGTGTCACTGTACGGCCAGAACGAGTGGTGTAAAGTGCTGGTGGTTCTGCGGAAGTCCCTGGTTTAGCTTGAGTTGGTTGTGATTTCGGCCTTGGCGCTTGTTGGTTTTGTGGGGCACCAAGGTCTGGAGTTACTGCATTGTCTGTTGAAAGCATGGGAATTCTCTGTTCTGTTGTATTCTGTGGGATTTCTCTTATGTCCACTCTGTTTCGCCTCAGGAGGTTGCTGCTGCTGTCTGGTCTTAAAGTATAGCTCCTGGGTTCAGGGTTTCTGGAAATGATTGTTGCTTTTGACCATGTGTCATTGTTGTGGTTGTAGGTAGTCACATGCTGACCAGGATATAATGGTGGTAAGTCTTTAGCACATTTGTCATAGTTGGATTTCTGAACTTGCTGACGATGCTGAAGTTGATCATATGTGCTGTCTCTATGTTGTGGACGGAAGTGGACCTTAGATGGTAGGAGGTCTTTAATTCTTCTATCAAACATAAGTTCTGCTGGACTGTCGATCTTACTGTCTACCGGTGTTGTTCTCCATCTCAAGAGTGCTAGGTGTACATCCTCTGTTCTTGTTTTCTTCATGATTGACTTGATAGTTTGTATCTGTCTCTCAATGAAACCATTAGATTTAGGGTATCTAGGTGATGATGTTGTGTGTTTGATCTTCCAGTCCTTAGTGAAGTTTCTGTATGCTTGACCTGAGAAATGTGGACCGTTGTCTGATCTAATTTCATCTGGGATGCCAAACATGCTGCAATACTTCTTTGTAATGTCTGCAATAACAGCTGATGGTGAGGGTTGTGGAAGTTTCTCAATGATGGGAAATTTGCTGTAGTAATCAGCAATAATAAGATAGTCATTATTGTCGATTGAGAAAATATCAGTTCCTATAATGCTCCAAGGGCTCAATGGTATGTCTGATGGTATGAGAGGTTCTCTGCACTGCCTATTTGCATGTTCTTGGCAAATTGAACAGTTTTTACATAGTGTTTCTATGTCCTTGTTTATCTGTGGCCAGTAAACATCTTTCTTTGCTCTCAGTTGTGTCTTCACAATACCAAGGTGACTATTATGGAGCTGTTTAAGGATGATATCGCGTTGTGTTTCTGGTACAACAATGCGATCTCCTTTAAGGATCAGACCATCTTCGATGCTTAACTCGTCCCTCATCGAGTAGTATGGACGGATGTGTGTTGGAACTTCCCTGATAGAGCTTGGCCATCCATGGTATATCAGTTCTTTGAGAGAGTTAAGGATAGGATCTCTCATTGTGTCTTCTCTGATGTGTTCAAGCCGATTATCGCTAAACTTGACAAAATCAACTTTGATGTTTGGGGTAAGATCTGCTGTCTTGTTGGGGTTTGGTAATCTGCTGAGAGCATCTGCAAAACCTATATCCTCTTTAATGTTGTTAATAGTTACCACACTCAGCTTTTCGCACATTGGTAAACCCAAAATTGCAGGTCCTTCAACATCTACCAAATAAAATGTTGACAATGTCCATTCAGAGCCTCTGTATGAACATTCAAGTGTTACTGCTCCAAAACAGTCTATGCTTGTTCCATTGTAAGCTCTTAGCTTTGTCCTGCCACTCCTACGTTTTACATCCCTTGTGGGAAATCCTTGCTCATCCACCTTGTCAGGCATGATCTGTCTGAATATTCTTAAGGGTAGAGTGTTACCTTGGGCACCTGTGTCTATCTTGAACCGAATATATCTTTCTTTGTGCCTTTTAATTCCTGGTATTCGGAATTGTACCTTGCAGAAAGCCTGCGTTCTCTTTGGTTCATTACTGAAAGTTAGTATCTTCACAGTATCAAATGTGGAAGGATCACTTTCTTCACTGGAGTCAAGGTCCTCAGTCATCATAAAGTGTGTTTGTTTTGATGACTCTCTGCTGTGAAAGTTGTGTTGAGCACTGTCTTGTTTCCTCTTGAAACATAATTTTATCCAGTGGCCCCTCTTTCTGCAGTAATGACATGTAGAGTCTTTAGCTGGACAGTGGTTTTGTATGTGGTTTAGGCCACAACATTTACACATAGCACCTCTGCTTGTGTTGTGTTTTTCTTGTTGTTTCGAACCAGTTGCTTTGTTGTGTCTAGGTTTATAGCTTTTCACTGCATCCACCTGGGCTGCTAATGTACCTTGCTGAATTTGTTTAATGTTTAGTGCTTGTGCCTCGTGTTTCCTGCCTTCATCCAGAAGTTGTTGTAAAGTTAGCGTATCACTCTGGCTCAGTAGCCATTTCTGGAACTCTGGCATTGGTGTGCTAAGAAGAATCTGTTCAATAATTCGCTCTTTTTCTTCTTCGTTGCTAAATTTACATACTCTTGTTTTCTCCTTAATGCGAGTGAAGAAATCATCTAGGCTTTCACCACGTTTCTGTCGCAGGTGGTGAAGCTCTAATCTTGCCGCTCTAAAGTTTGTGTGCTTTATGATCAGACGCTTTTCAAATTCGTCCAATATAGCTACGGGGTCGGTTGCCGACTCAACCGGCATGGCGGTAGCAAAACTGTTGTAAATTTTCAAACCTTCATCGTCCAATGCTTCTAGGATATATGGAGTTAGGGTTTGTCCTTCCAGACCAGTGGTCTTGGAATATAGATCTATGCGTTGGCGCCATAACAAGAAAGCTTCACTCTTATCGTCTTGACCGGCGAATCTCATTTGCGGTGCATTGCGATATTGTTTCGCCGCCATGGCTGACTTCGATGACGAAAATTAGCCGAATACTGTACTCACGTGTTATCGTGTAGCTGTTTTGCGTCAGTCCGGTATCGACCGCTGCCACCATGTAATGTTATGATGTATGTATATAAGCATTACCTCGTCATCTACACAAGCACACACATGTTTCAGAAAGCACTCAGTAAAAGCATGTTCAGTTCGTAGCCATGTTTATTTACAGAATATCGTACATGTCAAGATTCGCATTATATTACAATGTGTGGTTCGTACTTTAATGTATTCATATTACAAGTGCAACCTAATCGTTAAAATAATCTGTAACGTGCTGGCTGCCGTCAGCATTCGCAAAAAGTGATGAATGAACGACACACCATGCGGACCCTCACAAATCCCACATCAATTGAAAAATGGGCAGCTTGATTTTAATGGTTGATTTTTTATTCACATGGCCTAACATCTCCATGAATCTCACAACACAAATATCAGCTATGGTGTAGCGCAAGATGATCGATTTATATATAGTTAATAATTGGGCGAAAAAACCTGTACAGAAATTATGTACAGTGCGTACACATCTGAAAACGCAAACACCTTGTACAGATTATGGGTAAACCATAGCGTGTGGCATGGATGCAATATAAGTATTTAAACCAATAAAACGGTATTGAATCAGTTTTACAAATAACGGTTCACAAAAAACAAGGGACGTTTAGGGTTTTACCCTTCGTCAGCCACAGTTATAAACAGGTGACAAGGACAAGAATTACATATAGGTACTACAAAAACATACGATGATGAGAAATATACAGACAAATGGGCGATACAAGCAGATGGAAAAAGTAAACAAGAACAGTGATGAGAGAAAAAAAGAACAATAATAATACCAAAAAATCGTAAAATCTAAAAGAAGTACCGAAACAAGAAAGTAAATAATCAACGAAACGAAAAAAAGAATTAACAAAACTTTGGAACAAGTAAAAGTTTACTAAGCTCGATCTGAAGATACTGGGAAAGAAAGCCATAGTATTCCGTCACAGAAATTGCAAGGAAGTGACGTATGATAGCGACAAAACAAAAGATATAAAAGGATACGAAACGAACCAAAACAAAAACATAAGAAGATAGATCTAAAAGACAACGAATCAAGAATGAAAAAGAGAAAAGCTACCAGAATTTATGCAAAATGATGTTGGATATTCAAGCCATCAGGAGCTAAAACACCCATTTTAAAAATAAGACGATTCTCCAACAAAAAGACAGTCTTGTCATTACCGGTACATGAAAGGAGGGCAGTAACATGAATATCGAATTACCTGAATGGTCAGGCCTATTGAAATGAAGGGCCACCGGTAAATGTTTGCTATGATAGATGTCATTCAAGTGCTCACGAAACCTGTCTGCCAAACGCCTGCCAGTTTCACCAATATAGGTAATGCCACACCTCTTGCAGATGATAGCATAAATCAGGTTTCTGGATTCGCACGTGAAAGACTCTCTAATGATAAATTTTCCTTTCGGAAAAGTGACTGTCTGAGTTTGGAGTACAAATGGACAACTCTTTCTTTTTTTTTTTTTTTTTTTCTTAACCAGCGGCACTTGGGCTTTCAGCCCTTCGGCCCAATGACATGTCATTGCGAGGCTGGGGAACCTGAGGACTTTCCTTCCAACCCGGTCAGGAGCTTTGCTCCTTCCCATAACAACTCTTTCATATCCGGCATTGGCACGGTTTAGTACCAAAGTATGAAGGGCTAGTATGTCGCAAGCGACTGTGTACAAGAATATCCCTAAAATTCCTATCCCTACGATATGCTACCAAAGGTGTATCACAAAACAACTCTTTGGTATCAGGATCAGAGTGGAGAATAGGCAGATGTCGAAACAGAATTCTCTTCACCGCTAGACAGTGAGGATGGAAAGTTAGAACCAGTTTGAGTCTGTCAGATTGGACAGAAGGTTTAGTAGTGAGTGCCGTCTGACGAGTGACGTGTGTGATACGATTAAGAGCATCAGATAAAATATGTTCTGGATAAAGACGTCGGCGAAAGAACTCGAGCATCTCTTGAGCTAACCGACGCAAGCGAAGAAGTTGAGAAAAGGGAATATAATTTTTACAACTAAGAGGATGCGATGAAGTATAAAGAAGGAAACCATGAGCGTCAGTAGCCTTATAATAGACAGACTTTTTAAGACAAATAGGGCTAATATTCACAGTGATGTCAAGGAAGTTCACTGAGGTCGTAGAGATTTCAGAAGTGAATTTGATGGCAGGATTGAAATTACCAACATAGTCAATAAATTTACTGAGGTCTACCTCAGACATGTCTGTAATGCCAATACCATCATCAATATAGCGGCGGTAAAACTCGGGTATGGTCCACCATAACTTTGAAAGACCAAATATTCAAAGTGACCCATAAACAGGCAAGCGTCACTAGGGCCCATCTTAGTACCCATAACGACGCCACTGATTTGGTTGAAGAATTGGCCATTAAACTCAAAAGAGTTGAGAATAAGAACCAACTCAGCAAGGTTAAGAAGCGGACCTGTACTTATAGTAAGATCAGTACGCTGGTCGAGAAAAAAATTGGAGTGCCTTCCATTAGCATGTGGAATAGAAGTATAAAGGGAACAAACATCTAGGAGGAAAAGACGGTAAGTACGATCAGGCGTGAATCTGATCGAATCAAAAGTAGTGATAGCATGAGTAGTGTCTTTCAAATAAGAAGGCAGATTGGCGACTAAAGGCTGGAAAATACTATCAAGGAATTCAGAAATACGTTCAATGGGACAAGAACAGGCTGAAACAATAGGCCTACCAGGGTTAGCAATTTTATGCACCTTAGGAAGCATGTAAAAGGAAGGCTTACCAAGACTACTGTAAAAAATATGGAGAGATAAAGCACCAGAAGGAAGAAGATCATCATGAACCAGGCCATGGATAGTCTCATAAACAGTAAGATTATTACGGACTGTAGCATCACCAGAACAAGGTGAGTAATGTAATATGAATACATTAAAGTACGAACCACACATTGTAATATAATGCGAATCTTGACATGTACGATATTCTGTAAATAAACATGGCTACGAACTGAACATGCTTTTACTGAGTGCTTTCTGAAACATGTGTGTGTTTGTGTAGATGACGAGGTAATGCTTATATACATACATCATAACATTACATGGTGGCAGCGGTCGATACCGGACTGACGCAAAACAGCTACACGATAACACGTGAGTACAGTATTCGGCTAATTTTCGTCATCGTGGTCAGCCATGGCGGTGAAACAATATCGCAACGCACCGCAAATGAGATTCGCCGGTCACGATGATAAGAGTGAAGCTTTCTTGTTATGGCGCCAACGCATAGATCTATATTCCAAGACCACTGGTCTGGAAGGACAAACCCTAACTCCATATATCCTAGAAGCATTGGACGATGAAGGTTTGAAAATCTACAACAGTTTTGCTACCGCCATGCCGGTTGAGTCGGCAACCGACCCCGTAGCCATATTGGACGAATTTGAAAAGCATCTGATCATAAAGCACACAAACTTTAGAGCGGCAAGATTAGAGCTTCACCACCTGCGACAGAAACGTGGTGAAAGCCTAGATGATTTCTTCACTCCCATTAAGGAGAAAACAAGAGTATGTAAATTTAGCAACGAAGAAGAAAAAGAGCGAATTATTGAACAGATTCTTCTTAGCACACCAATGCCAGAATTCCAGAAATGGCTACTGAGCCAGAGTGATACGCTAACTTTACAACAACTTCTGGATGAAGGCAGGAAACACGAGGCACAAGCACTAAACATTAAACAAATTCAGCAAGGTACATTAGCAGCCCAGGTGGATGCAGTGAAAAGCTATAAACCTAGACACAACAAAGCAACTGGTTCGAAACAACAAGAAAAACACAACACAAGCAGAGGTGCCATGTGTAAATGTTGTGGCCTAAACCACATACAAAACCACTGGCCAGCTAAAGACTCTACATGTCATTACTGCAGAAAGAGGGGCCACTGGATAAAATTATGTTTCAAGAGGAAACAAGACAGTGCTCAACACAAACTTCACAGCAGAAAGTCGTCAAAACAAACACACTCTATGATGACTGAGGACCTTGACTCCAGTGAAGAAAGTGATCCTTCCACTTTTGATACTGTGAAGATACTAACTTTCAGTAATGAACCAAAGAGAACGCAGGCTTTCTGCAAGGTACAATTCCGAATACCAGGAATTAAAAGGCACAAAGAAAGATATATTCGGTTCAAGATAGACACAGGTGCCCAAGGTAACACTCTACCCTTAAGAATATTCAGACAGATCATGCCTGACAAGGTGGATAAGCAAGGATTTCCCACAAGGGATGTAAAAAGTAGGAGTGGCAGGACAAAGCTAAGAGCTTACAATGGAACAAGTATAGACTGTTTCGGAGCAGTAACACTTGAATGTTTATACAGAGACTCTGAATGGACATCGTCAACATTTTACTTGGTAGATGTTGAAGGACCTGCAATTTTGGGTTTACCAATGTGCGAAAAGCTGAGTGTGGTAACTATTAACAACATTAAAGCTGACAAAAAAGAACATCTTACTCTACACGTCACTGGAGTAGATGACCTTAAACAGCGATTCCCAGAACAGTTCGACAGAATAGGCAAACTTCCAGGAAAGGCAAGATTCTTTTTAAAAGACAACGCTGAGCCAAAGATAGACCCACCTAGAAAGTATCCTATACATGTTAAACAAAAACTTGCCACAGAACTAGAAAAGATGGTGCAGAATGATGTTATTAGAAAGGTTGAAAAGCATTCTGATTGGTGTAGTAGTATCACAACCGTTCTGAAGCAGGATGGTTCTCTTCGGGTTTGCCTTGACCCAAAACACTTAAACAACAGTCTAAAGCGCTGTCCACACAAAATGCATACAGTGGAAGAGATAACTCACAGATTCCACAATGCCAAATATTTTTCTAAACTAGATGCTGTACACGGATACTGGAGTGTTGAGATAGCAGAGGAAAGTCAACTCCTTACAACTTTTCGAACACCATTCGGCAGATATTGTTTCAAGAGACTCCCATTTGGTTTGAATGTATCACAAGACATCTTCCAACAGAAGATTGACAACATTGTTGAGCAATGTTCTGGTACAGTGGCTATTGCGGATGACATTGTAGTCTGCGGCAGGTCAGAACAAGAACACGACCGTAACTTGATTAACTTGATGCATGTAGCACAGGCCAATGGGCTAACATTCAACAGCAAAAAGTGTACAATTAAGGCAACGGAGATACAATTTTTTGGATTGCTGTACACCCAGAATGGTGTAAAACCAGACCCTAAAAAGGTTGAAGATATTCATGACATGCCAACACCAGCTACAAAGAAGGAACTGCAACAATTCTTAGGTGCTGTCAATTTCCTAGCACAATTCATACCAAATTTGTCAGCTGCTGCAGAACCTTTGCGATCTCTACTACAGAATGAAACTCCGTATGAATGGTCAGAAGACTACCAACACATATTCAACCACTTGAAGACCCTCATATCATCTGATGCATGCTTGAAATACTATGACATGCAAGCACCCACTTTTCTCATGGTTGATTCCAGTCTGAAAGGCCTAGGAGCAGCACTTTTGCAACCAGACAAAAATCCTGAAGGACACTATGCCAAAGAACTTCGTCCTGTAGCTTACGCAAGCAAATCATTAAGTTCTGGCGAAAAGAAACTTGCAAACATTGAAAGAGAAATGCTAGCTGTACGTTTTGGAATCAAACGCTTCCACACATTTCTTTTCAACCGCCCATTTACAATTCTCTCAGATCATAAGCCACTTGAGATGATTCATAAAAAACCAATAGCTTCAGCACCACCACGACTACAAGCTCTGTTATTGGAAACACAAGGTTATGATTTTAATATTCAGTATATCCCAGGAGAGGATATAGGTCTTGCAGATGCTCTCAGCAGATTACCAAACCCCAACAAGACAGCAGATCTTACCCCAAACATCAAAGTTGATTTTGTCAAGTTTAGCGATAATCGGCTTGAACACATCAGAGAAGACACAATGAGAGATCCTATCCTTAACTCTCTCAAAGAACTGATATACCATGGATGGCCAAGCTCTATCAGGGAAGTTCCAACACACATCCGTCCATACTACTCGATGAGGGACGAGTTAAGCATCGAAGATGGTCTGATCCTTAAAGGAGATCGCATTGTTGTACCAGAAACACAACGCGATATCATCCTTAAACACAGCTCCATAATAGTCACCTTGGTATTGTGAAGACACAACTGAGAGCAAAGAAAGATGTTTACTGGCCACAGATAAACAAGGACATAGAAACACTATGTAAAAAACTGTTCAATTTGCCAAGAACATGCAAATAGGCAGTGCAGAGAACCTCTCATACCATCAGACATACCATTGAGCCCTTGGAGCATTATAGGAACTGATATTTTCTCAATCGACAATAATGACTATCTTATTATTGCTGATTACTACAGCAAATTTTCCCATCATTGAGAAACTTCCACAACCCTCACCATCAGCTGTTATTGCAGACATTACAAAGAAGTATTGCAGCATGTTTGGCATCCCAGATGAAATTAGATCAGACAACGGTCCACATTTCTCAGGTCAAGCATACAGAAACTTCACTAAGGACTGGAAGATCAAACACACAACATCATCACCTAGATACCCTAAATCTAATGGTTTCATTGAGAGACAGATACAAACTATCAAGTCAATCATGAAGAAAACAAGAACAGAGGATGTATACCTAGCACTTTTGAGATGGAGAACAACACCGGTAGACAGTAAGATCGACAGTCCAGCAGAACTTATGTTTGATAGAAGAATTAAAGACCTCCTACCATCTAAGGTCCACTTCCGTCCACAACATAGAGACAGCACATATGATCAATTTCAGCATCGTCAGCAAGTTCAGAAATCCAACTATGACAAATGTGCTAAAGACTTACCACCATTATATCCTGGTCAGCATGTGACTACCTACAACCACAACAATGACACATGGTCAAAAGCAACAATCATTTCCAGAAACCCTGAACCCAGGAGCTATACTTTAAGACCAGACAGCAGCAGCAACCTCCTGAGGCGAAACAGAGTGGACATAAGAGAAATCCCACAGAATACAACAGAACAGAGAATTCCCATGCTTTCAACAGACAATGCAGTAACTCCAGACTTTGGTGCCCCACAAAACCAACAAGCGCCAAGGCCGAAATCACAACCAACTCAAGCTAAACCAGGGACTTCCGCAGAACCACCAGCACTTTACACCACTCGTTCTGGCCGTACAGTGACACCTCCCAGCCGATACAGACAGTGACATATATACTCACACTGAGCATTACACATACTTATCCTTTCTCACATGAAACATTTCGTTGGAAATGTTTGCACACATTTTTTTTTTCAAAAAAGGGGGGATGTAATATGAATACATTAAAGTACGAACCACACATTGTAATATAATGCGAATCTTGACATGTACGATATTCTGTAAATAAACATGGCTACGAACTGAACATGCTTTTACTGAGTGCTTTCTGAAACATGTGTGTGTTTGTGTAGATGACGAGGTAATGCTTATATACATACATCATAACATTACAAGTAAAAGGTGGTGTTACCTAGCTGTGTAACTCCTTCGTGAATGTATAAGTCCTTACGCTAAACAACCACAGCACCACCTTTGTCTGCCGGCTTGATAACAATATCATCATAGATGCAATACAATTATTGTCTAACTTTCAACCACAGTGCACCCCTTAGCTGTGGTTGAAAGTTAATGCACTCTCTCGAAAATAGAAAAGTGCACAAATGGCGGTGTGTATGATGTGACCGGCCGACTGACGTACTTTTGTCAGGAATTATGGTGCTTCATTTCTATTTCTTGAAAACATGTGACTAAACCAAAGTGTATTCAATTCTGCAAATGTAGACCAGTAGTCATGAATGAATGGTTTTGTCTGAATCCCAATATTTATTTGGACATCAGTAAATTTATCCAGTTCAGGGCATGTGACCCTTGTCTATCTAGCATGCATGAAATATTGTTTCGAAGGATTATTCTGAATACATTTGAATTAGGCATAATAAGTGATGCACTGACATGTAATCTTTAATTTCCCCAGTGAATGAAACACTATATCATTTCAGTGAGGTTGACAGGTCAAGCCCCTTAGTCACACCTTTTGACAAAACTGAAATGCATCCTGTGTCAAGCCTTCAGCAATTTCTATCTACTCTAGGACATCTTGTGAGACTCTACTTGCCTCTCAACTTGTAGCTGTACTGCTAACTTTACTGGTTGTTTGAAATGGGTTTTTACCCTTTCCTTTCCCTTTACTGGCAGAAAGTTTAGCAGTTGTTATGCTACCTCATACCTGTTCCTTCAGCTGCTCAGTATCCCCATCAGATTAATCACTTTCATGAATATTCTAACATGAAGTCTTAGCAAAGTCCTCATCTGAATCACTAAAACTAACTGAAAAACTACTGTCACTATAATTCTCTTCTGTTCACTGAGAAATAAGCAGCCATTCATGATCATCTTATAGCCAATGTTAAGAAGATGAATCTCTTAGTGATTGCTTATAAACATAAGATTAGCAGTGCTAGTAACGGCTAACAAAAAGTATAAAATTTCAGTTTTATAAATTTTTTTCCCCATTCCCTAATGGTCACCAGCAACTGGTACAGACAGACACCTTCACATACCTAGGATGCATAGTAACACTAGACGGCGGGGCAGGCAAAGACATCAACATCAGAATGAATAAGGCAAGAACAGCCTTTTTTAGCCTAAACAACATCTGGAAGTCCTCTCAATACAGTACAAGCACAAAATTAAGATTATATCAGAGCTGTGTGCTTTCTGTGCTTCTCTATGGTGCAGAATGCTGGAGAGTTACAGAGAAGGAAATGTCGAAATTGTCCTCTTTTCACACAACATGCCTAAGAAAAATTCCCTGAATCTTTTGGCCGAATACCATCACCAACCAAGATCTGCTTACTTGGAGCAAGCAAGAGGACATGCACACCATCATAGCTGGCAGACGCTGGAGCTGGGTTGGTCATGTCCTCAGAAGAGACCCGTATGCCATCACAAGAACAGCTATGCTTTAGACCCCTAAAGGAAAACAAAAGAGAGGTCAACCAAAAACAACCTGGCGGAGGACTGTGGAGGCTGAGATGCAAAGAATGAACCAGAGTTGGGGCACTGTACGAAGGATGGCCACAGACTGAGTAAAGTGGAATCAATTTGTTGTTGCCCTACAAGACGCCACTAGGCATGATGGCCACTGACTGACTAATACACTCATGCCAGTGTATTTATATGATGTAAACCAGCTTATTACCAGGGATTTTAAATTTTCTGTTCAAATTCAGACATATATCATGCTGGCACAAGATGTTTTTTGCAGATAAATGTAAAGAGAAAAGGGATGTGTAGTACTACTTTGGGTTAGAACGAGTTAAAGCTGTTTGACAAAACTTGAAACTGACTTGTGGTAAGGTTAAGGCTAGTATAATGTACATACCAATAGCCAGTCTGGCAACATAAGCGACACAGTCTCCTTATCTAAACTTCTATTATTTTTTTTTAAATGTATGAATAAATATATTGAGTTTTATCTTAGTTACAATTACAATATAGGCTCTATGGTGCCTCTATGTCCAGATAATTTCTTCAGTTGCCAAAACCTGATGTGGTTTCACGTTTCCTGTTCAGTAGCTGTAAATAATGTCAATTTAAATTTTGAGAGTGTTTGCATGTGTGTGTTTTTCCATTTGCTAAAAGTTGTCTGTTGATACCTGTCACAGTGTAACAACAACAACAACAACAAATAAAAACAAAGGGATAAGAATGAAGTAGAGTAATGGAAAGGCTTGAAGTGTTTGGACAGATTTTTTTATATGCTTTTAATATTTCATCAACAATATGTAGCACTTGTACCTCACAAGATCTTCATTTTCCCCTGCCATGTCTCACTAATCATTTAATATTTCATCAACAATATGTAGTACTTGTACCTCACAAGATCTTCATTTTCCCCTGCCATGCCTCACTAATCATTTAATATTTCATCAACAATATGTAGTACTTGTACCTCACAAGATCTTCATTTTCCCCTGCCATGCCTCACTAATCATTTAATATTTCATCAACAATATGTAGCACTTGTACCTCACAAGATCTTCATTTTCCTCTGCCATGCCTCACTAATCATTTAATATTTCATCAACAATATGTAGCACTTGTACCTCACAAGATCTTCATTTTCCTCTGCCATGCCTCACTAATCATTTAATATTTCATCAGCAATATGTAGCACTTGTACCTCACAAGATCTTCATTTTCCTCTGCCATGCCTCACTAATCATTTAATATTTCATCAACAATATGTAGCACTTGTACCTCACAAGATCTACATTTTCCTCTGCCATGCCTCACTAATCATTTAATATTTCATCAACAATATGTAGCACTTGTACCTCACAAGATCTTCATTTTCCCCTGCCATGCCTCACTAATCATTTAATATTTCATCAACAATATGTAGCACTTGTACCTCACAAGATCTACATTTTCCTCTGCCATGCCTCACTAATCATTTAATATTTTATCAACAATATGTAGCACTTGTACCTCACAAGATCTTCATTTTCCCCTGCCATGCCTCACTAATCATTTAATATTTCATCAGCAATATGTAGCACTTATACCTCACAAGATCTTCATTTTCCTCTGCCATGCCTCACTAATCATTTAATATTTTATCAACAATATGTAGCACTTGTACCTCACAAGATCTTCATTTTCCTCTGCCATGCCTCACTAATCATTTAATATTTCATCAGCAATATGTAGCACTTATACCTCACAAGACCTTCATTTTCCTCTGCCATGCCTCACTAATCATTTAATATTTCATCAACAATATGTAGCACTTGTACCTCACAAGATCTTCATTTTCCTCTGCCATGCCTCACTAATCATTATATATTTGTTTTCATTCTTGCTATAATCATTTATTAGTTGATTAATTTTCAGCTGTACTTTTCCTTGACCTCAAGCTCTGCACTCCCTACCAAGGCTGTTGATGACCTGCTGATACTTTATTTAGTTCTCACCTTACTTACTTCACTCTTCCCCTTTGAATATATTTTAAACTGTTATCACCTGCCCTATTGTTCCTTCTGCCATTTATGATATCCCTCTGTATTCTTACTCCTTTTTTGCCAGCTATGTTCCTAGACAGGGGGGTGTCTTCTGTCTGTGGTTATAAGCATGTAGGCTTTTTGACTGGGCCATCACATATCTGGGGTTATCTCATGCACAGCCCATGGTGATGTGCATCCCTTCATTTTGATTGTGTTCCCAACCATTTACATTGTATTATTGACAGCATGAGTATTCCCTGCTCATATTTTATTACTGACATAACCAGCTGATGATACAGGAGAAAAAAGTCTCTGCTCCAGGTGCGTAGCAGTTATTGTTTGTAAAGCTGCCAGACCTCAATAGCACTTCTATATGATCAGCTCAACATGGTGCTTGTAAGATGGCCTATATTTGTTTAATAATTATTATATGATACTGTAATAAAAGGGAAAGATGAAATTAATCGGCAAAATTGTCATGTTTAAAAGCACCCAAAAAAATATGCTACATTGATTGGAAATTTATGCATCTGAGAACACACACCTACATTTATTCGTGTAATAACACACCCCCTACTTTACTTTTGTTCATGTCAAAACACACCGTTTACTTTACATTTATTCATGTGAGAACACGCTCCCTACATTTATTCCTGTGAGAACACACCCCCTACATTTCATTTACTCCTGTGAAAACATACCCCATACTTTACATTTCTTCCTGTGAGAACACAACCCCTACTTTACATTTATCCCTGTGAGAACACACCCCATACTTTACATTTACTCCTGTGAGAACACAACCCTGAGGAAAGTGGTTGAAGTAACAAGAAGAGACATGGTCCGCAACCAGACGATCCGTCAAGGCCTAAAATCCCATCCGCTGCAGACCCAAATAGAACAGTCCCAACTAAGATGGTTTGGCCATGTCTGCAGAATGGGAGAAGATCGGCTACCACGACAAGCATGGGAAACAAAGAGCCAGGGATCCAGACCTCCAGGACGACCCAGAGTCCGCTGGGAGGACAACATTAGACAATCTTTGAAGGACCGAGGACTAGAATGGAACCAGGCCAGGAAGAAGACAGCTGATAGAATGGTCTGGCGCTCTCTCTTCCAAACCTCTACACCTCACGGTAGAAGGGGAACGACTAAGTAAGACTAAGTAAGAGAACACAACCCCTATTTTACATTTATTCCTGTGAGAACACACCCCATACTTTACATTTATTCCTGTGAGAACACACCCCCTACTTTACATTTACTCCTGTGAGAACACAACCCCTACTTTACATTTATTCCTGTGAGAACACACCCCATACTTTACATTTATTCCTGTGAGAACACACCCCATACTTTACATTTATTCCTGTGAGAACACACCCCATACTTTACATTTATTCCTGTGAGAACACTAGTTGTCAATTATGTGAAATCCTCATTAGTGCTTCTCTAACATAAAATGTGACTACACTGTACCTCACAAGGAGTTAAAAGGTAAGGAACACAAGAGATCTATTGCTGACACAATAAAATAAAGTGGCTAAATGGGAAAATTTTTATCAAATTACCTTCATTTATTTCATTATTCTGTGATAGAATTTAACAAAATGTAGAAATTTCTGGCAAAATGTGTAACGTCTGTATATCTGATGTCAAGAACAATGCAAAAAAGAAAAAAAATTACTTTTGTAAAAATTCCCAGATATTTATATTAACTGAAACTTAAACTCTAGCTATCAAATGGCAAAAGTGGGACCCAAAGACGCAACAATAGAGAATGCAGTCAGTGACCCATAGCTTGACTGCTTGCATCAGGGTCAGCAAACCAGAGCTGACCAAGACCCTACTCCACCTCTAAGTGGTGGCCCTGGAAACAGGCTGTATCACCGCAGTCTGGCTGAGAGAGTAGGGATCAAAGAGAAAAGGCTAACCTGGTCCCAAAAAATGCTGTGTGGAAGTCGGATGTGTCAGCCGAAAGGTGCAATTATCGCAGCTTTGCTGTAAATGGGCACAATGCAACCAACGTCCTTTTCAGGACAAACAAGGAAGAAGAAGAAGAAGAAATGGCAAAAGTGACATTTGTCAAACATGATCTTACTCACATTTAGTATCTCACATTTGAAAATCTCTGGTCCTTATCATCAATGTTGATGCTTTCTAACATTTTAAAATCTTCTCATCTTTTACTGTCTCAAATGCCTTAGTGTAGTGTATAAAGCACAAGTATAGATAGATTATAAGTAGAAGTTATAATTAAAATAAAAATTATCATATACACATTTTGCATGCACTTGACAGCTCTGAATGATTCAGAACAAAATCAGTATGGCAAAGATTGTTGAATGTGATGTTGGACATACTACCAATTTTCTTCTTCTTCTTTGATCCTTAGCCGCCGACCGTCAAAGCAGTCAGTGGCCATCACGCCTAGTGGCATCTTGTAGGGCAACAACAAATTGATTCCACTTTGCTCGGTCGGTGGCCATCCTTCGTACAGTGCCCCAACTCTGGTTCATTCTTTGCATCTCAGCCTCCACAGTCCTCCGCCAGGTTGTTTTTGGTCGGCCTCTCTTTCGTTTTCCTTCAGGGGTCCAAAGCATAGCTGTTCTTGTGATGGCATTGGGGTCTCTTCTGAGGAGATGGCCAACCCAGCTCCAGCGTCTGCCAGCTATGATGGTGTGCATGTCCTCTTGCTTGCTACAGTAAGCAGATCTTGGTTAGTGATGGTATTCGGCCAAAAGATTCGGTGAATTTTTCTTAGGCATGTTGTGTGAAAAGAGGACAGTTTCGACATTTCCTTCTCTGTAACTCTCCAGCATTCTGCTCCATAGAGAAGCACAGAAAGCACACAGCTCTGATATAATCTTAATTTTGTGCTTGTGCTGTATTGGGAGGACTTCCAGATGTTGTTTAGGCTAAAGAAGGCTGTTCTTGCCTTATTCATTCTGATGTTGATGTCTTTGCCTGCCCTGCCATCTGGTGTTACTATGCTTCCTAGGTATGTGAAGGTATCTGTCTGTACCAGTTGCTGATTCCTTACTGATATGGGCTCAGGGTTGCTCACATTGAGCGTCATGACCTCAGACTTCTTTAAATTGATGTTCAAGCCCACCTGCTGGCTAAACTTATTAAGTCTATCCGTTTTTTCCTGGATGTGTTGATGTGAATGTGCTAGTAGTGCAATGTCATCTGCATATTCCAGATCTTTCAATGTAGAAAATGTTGTCCATCTTATTCCTCTTGGACTGCCCTCTGTTGTCTGGCGCATCACCCAGTCTATGACTGTTAAAAATAGAGTGGTTGATAAGGGGCATCCCTGTCGTACTCCTGTCTTCACCTCGAAGGTTAGGTTGCTCTGCCCAACACTACACGTAAAGTTGGCATAGAGGCTTTTTATGATTGACACTATGCAGCTTGGAATTCCATAAGCCCTCAGTATTTTCCATAAACTGTCCCTATGTATGCTGTCAAAAGCCTTTTCAAAATCAACAAAATTAATGTAAAGCTGTCTTTGCCATTCTGAGCACTGCTCTATAATGTTTCTGAGAGTGAATATATGATCTACACATCTTCTGTTCTTTCTAAATCCTGCTTGTTCTTTCCTCAGTTTGTAGTCTACTGCCTTTGAAATTCTCTGTATAATTATCCTGCCTAGTATTTTGCTGGGAACTGAGAGAAGAGTGATTCCTCTCCAATTATTGCAGTCTGCAAGATCTCCCTTCTTGGGCAATTTGACAATTATTCCTTTGTTCCACTCTGATGGTGTTGTCCCCGTTTTCCAGAATTGTGCAAATAGTGGTTCTAATAGTTCTGCTGCTAGCTCAGGGTCTGTCTTAAATAGCTCTGCATTTAAGTTATCATGGCCTGGAGCTTTTCCGTTCTTTAACCCTTTGATTGCTGTGATGATTTCTTCTTTTCGTGGAATGTCTGTATTTACATCTAGATCGTTTTCAGCTTCAGGAACATTCAATTGTGTCTCTGGTGGTTCTTTGTTCAGAGTTTCTCTGAAGTGCTCTGCCCATCTTGTTTCCTGTCCCTCTGCTGTCGTGATGAGATTACCTTGCTTATCTCTTACTAATGTAATATTGTTTGCACCTCGTTTTCCGCTGATGAATTTAGTTATTTTGTATACTGTGCTTTGTTCATTTCTCAGTGCTGCCTCCTCTGCCTGTCTTGCAAGATCGTCTAGGAAATTCCTTTTGTTGGCTCGGGTTTGGCGTTTAACTTCCTTGTCCAGCTGACTGTACTGTTCACTATATAGTTGCTTTAACCTGGGGGACTTCGCTTCTGTTTTCTTTCTTTTCATTTCCTTTCTCATCGTAATGGTGTTTAATGTTTCTGGTGTTATCCAGTCTTGCTTCTTCCTTTCCTGGAATCCCAAGCATGATTTGCTGCTTTCCTTGTATATTGTTGAAATGGTGTTGAAATTCTGGTCTATATCATCAGTCAATGTCTTTTCCTGACTTTTAGCAAATTGATATCGTTTCTTTATGTCGGCCGCAAAAGCTTTTCTGGTAAGGGAGTCCTTCAATTTGCTGATGTCAAACCTTTTATGTGTAGTTACAGTTGGTTCAGCCCTTCTTAGTTTCACTTTCAGTTTTGCTATTACTAAATGGTGATCACTTCCCACATCTGCACCTCTTCTTACCTTCACATCTTGTAATGCATGTCTCCATCTACCGTTAACCATGATGTGGTCTATCTGGTTTCTGTCCCGACCATTTGGTGATTCCCATGTTAATTTGTGAATTTCTTTATGTGGGAAAAGTGTTCCTCCAATGACCAGGTTGTTAATGCTACAGAAACTTATTAGTTTATCCCCATTTTCATTTGCTGTTCAGCTGCCGCATTTCCCCATTGTTCTTTCATTATATGTATTGTGTGTACCAACTTTTGCATTGAGGTCTCCCATTACTATAACAAGATCATATCTAGGTGTGTCTTCCATTTCTTTCTGCAGTTGTTGATAGAATTCATCCTTGACCTCCTCATCGCTATCATTCGTTGGTGCGTAGCATTGTATTATTGTAGTGTTGGTGAATCTCAATCTTAATCTTATCAGTCTGTTGTTGATGGGTTTCCATTCCAGTAATGTCCTTTCTATTCCTTTCTGTAGAATAATGGCTATGCCTTCATTGTGCTGTCCATCCTCTCTTCCAGAGTAAAGTACTGTTTCTCCTGTTGCTGTTTTAACTTTTCCTGCCCCTATCCATCTGCTCTCGCTTATCCCTAGAATGTGTAACCTATAGTTTCTCATTTCTGCCATGACCTGTCTTAGTTTACCTGTCTCGTTCATTGTCCTGACATTCCAAAATCCTATTCTTGTATCCTGTTTTGCGGTCAGGACATCCGTTTTCATGTCAGTGGCTTCCTTTCGGCTTTCACCACTGACAGTCATACGAGCCACAGACTCCGAATGTCCATCCCGCAGCAAAGTTTGTTCATTTATTGTTGTTTCCATAACTTCATTGTTTTTTTTTTTACATAGACAGGGGTGTCAGCCCTATGCTAAAACCCCCAACCTGGAGGACCAGGGTACCAGCTTTTGTCTGACCCCTACCCACACAGACCAGTCCAGCTTGGTTGAACCTACCAGGAGTAAAACTCCCACTGGCATAGCTCTGGGGATTGTCAGGGTACGCAAGCTGCCATACCGCTACAAGGTATAAGTACCATTGATGTTAGATACTACCAATAAACATGTATAACTCTTCTTACATTTTGAGGTTGTTATATTTTTTTCACCATTATTAAAAAAAAAAAAAAAAAAAAAACTTTGAGTGATATTTCTTGTGATATCAATATCTCATAACCAGCATTAACTAATTGTCTAAGATTTTGTTACATTTAATTCATTTTTCTTTTCAGATTGCAAAAAAATATGGAACAGAAGATCCCATTCTTGGATCAAAAAATAAAACAGGATATCAGTACAGATTTTAAAGTGAGTATTCTGTTTAATTCTTGATAACAAATTTTCATACAGCCATAGCCAAAGTGAGTTAAACTGAGAAATCTGTTAAAATATTGTCCATTTAAAGATTTTATTACTTATTGCTGGGTTCTTTGTACGTTATTGTCAATAACAGTGTAGTATATGAAGTTGTAATATAAGGTCCTCATCAGGGACAGAGGCATAAAACAGTTGAGAAAAGACTTACTTACTTACTTACTTAGTCGTTCCCCTTCTACCGTGAGGTGTAGAGGTTTGGAAGAGAGAGCGCCAGACCATTCTATCAGCTGTCTTCTTCCTGGCCTGGTTCCATTCTAGTCCTCGGTCCTTCAAAGATTGTCTAATGTTGTCCTCCCAGCGGACTCTGGGTCGTCCTGGAGGTCTGGATCCCTGGCTCTTTGTTTCCCATGCTTGTCGTGGTAGCTGATCTTCTCCCATTCTGCAGACATGGCCAAACCATTGAGAAAAGACAATAATTTAAATACATTAAAGTGCAATGTTTAAGACTGACGTGGTTTGTTTCAAACTTGAATATGTTCAATGTTTTGTTTTCAGGGACACACAGTGAAGATAGAAATTGAAGGTGAGGAAGATGGTCATGTTCCTGCAGGGAGAGAGAGTATTAGGACCAGTTCCACATCTGTATATCCTGCTGGGGACATTTTACTCAGTAATGCTTTACAACTTTTTAACATAAATGTAACCTGTGCTTAATATGTTACTACTATCAACAAATACGTAACATAATAAGTTATTTATACACATCCACCACAAGCAAACATTTATTAGACATCACAGTAACATCAAAGAAAAGTCAATAACACTAATCTTGATTTCAGAAAAAAATTACAATGAACCTTTACTGATGAAAACAAAATGTCATTTGTATACAGTTCAATCTTGTCTACACAGTTACTGAAAGTTCATCGTTAGGACTTTTAAGTAATTGATTTAAGTTCAGTGGTTCTACAAAGTTATTGATTTTTTTTATCATTAGGACTTTTATGAAGTTGTTAGTTCATGGTGGTTTTACCTACAGTAGCTAGATTCCTGACTGCAATCACAGTCACTCCTGATTTATCCAGGTGTGGGAAAAGGTTGTGTGGTGTGAATAGAGCTATCTCACGGTTCCAAAGCTTTCTTTCCCTGATCTAAGTTTCTTGTCATTGATGAAAATGGAAGCTCTTTGTGCAGACTACCCTAAAGAACCACTTGATTGTACTTTGTTGCTAACAAAACAAGATTTGGCAAAGGTAAGCCTTTGCAACTACTGCTGCTAGGTCTACAAAATGAGTTCTCTCGTGACCAAAGTTTTTGATTGCAGTGTCTGGGCCTAGTGAGCTCTAGGGTTAAATACAAAAAAATCTTATTTTCAGCTGACAGATGTATGGGACCACAAACCATCTTTCCTAAACAATTTCTCATCTGAAATTAATGAAATCCTGAACACTCTTCCCTTGAAAGAGTGTCAGGGAAATACATTTTCTTTACCATGGTTTAAGAGCATGAAAACTAATTATAATCACTACTACTGCGAAGTAGCCACCATATCAATTACATCCCATTTATGTTAGCTGCCCAGCAACTATCTGTTCTATTCAAGCCAGGTCAACTACTTTTGCTGTGGTGGAAATATCCACTGATTTTGTAATAGAAAAGAGGGAAGTTTAAACTACTGTATGTGAATTAATCTTTATTCATTGGGCTAAAAGAATTTTACAGATTTCATACAAAGTACCATCCATGTGTAGATTTTCATTGTTTTATAATAGTTAAACAGCATCAGATTATCCTTTAATTTGTGATAGAGTTAATTTATTTATTTATTTTCTGAAAACTTGTTAAGGAGTAACTAAACATTATCTCCCCTTAATTTGATCTGTGCAGCATGCCTCGTTAAATTAGGGAAGTCAATTTTATGAGCTTGGCATAACAAGAACAGAAAGGCTTTGTCATACTTGATGAGAGAAAACATTGTTTAGTCACCAGATGTTTGTATTTATAAAGTGGTTTTTATTTATTTATTTTTTTATGTGACAGTCGATCGTGATTGAGATTGTCATACTTGAATAGGTAGATAGAATATTGTTTAGTCATCAGATATGAGTATTTTTAGTCTCTCCTGCTCACTTTCCTTTACTCTTCTTCTTTAATCCATATCCGTGGACCGTCAAAGCAGTCAGTGGCCATCATGCCTGGTTGCGTCTTGTATGGCAGCAACAAATTGATTCCACTTTGTTTAGTTGGTGGCCATTCTTCGTACAGTGCCCCATTTCTGGTTCATTCTTTGCATCTCAGCTTCCACAGTTCTCCTCCAAGTTGTTTTTGGTTGGCCTCTCTTTTGCTTTCCTTCAGTGATCCATAGCATAGCTGTTCTTGTAATGGTATCAGGGTCCCTTCTGAGGACGTGGCCAACCCAACTCCAGCATCTGCCAGCTATGATGGTGTGCATGTCCTCCTGGCAACTCCGAATTAGTAGTTCTTGGTTGCTGATGAGATTCGACTAAAAGATCCTGTACTTTGTTGTTTATTGCAAGTAGGTCACGTACGTGTTTGGAAAAAAATGACACTGAATACCAGTATTAAACTCTTGTGTATTGCAAGCAAGGAAGTTGAGGGGAACTGCGGTAAGATGTGGAGTACAATGGATGGGTTTGAAAAAAAAATCAAAAAAAGGTGATTCGTTTATGAGGACAAAAGACAAAGAAAATAGTCTACGTTACGGCCACCAGGCCTTCGCCAGGAAAGGAAAGAAAGTGAAGGCTAGATAGGACATAAGAACTAAAATAAATATAAAAATAAAACGTAGGTACTTCCCTGAAGGCAAGGCATCGAAATCCTATCGCTATTACATGGACACTCAATAAAACAGTTGCAAAAAAGATTACATCATTCAAAATGAAATGCTACAGAAAGATGTTGAGAATACCCTGGACAGAAAAAAGACCAACAGAGAAGTACTGCACTCACTTAACGTACAGAAACATTGGCTCCTAAATACCATCGCAATAAGGAAGCTGACATTTTTCGGTCATATTAAAAAGACATAATAGTCTGGAAAAATAGTGATAAAAGGCATGGTCCCTGGAAAAAAGGGAAGGGGTCGACATAGATGACGGTGAACCCAGGACATCACAGAGTCTGAACTTGTCTTTGGCTGATGCAGGTCGACTTGCCCAGAATCATGATGTGTTCAGAGCAGCTGTAATGGAGACAACGTTCTTGAAAGAAAATGTCACATGATGATGATGCTATATAGTGAAATTACAGGTTCATGCCTTTTTATCTGAACACCCACCTGCATGGAGGCACCTGATGTCATTCTTATATGACCACCAGTTATGCACAATGCTATAATATATGTACAAATGTGGAAGTGAACCTCTGTCTGTGAGGCAAATTACATCCTCATTGACTTCTTAACTCTTAAACTCCAGAGCAACGCTCTGAGCGTTGCAAAATGCTGCACGCTGTGCCATAGCAACTCCCTGAGTGTGACTTAAGAATTCTCACCAAGAAATGCAGAAACTTAACCATGTAATCAAATCCATGTTTTCTAAACCTAACTGAAACTTCCGTTAGAGTTGTCCGGTCTTTTTATCGAAGGATTTCGAGCTGTTCACACGTGTTATTTCTTTGTTATCGAATTTATTAGCTAGTCAAGTGTGATCCGATTTTGTGAAAAATTTGTGTGTGGTTTTAGCGTTATGGCAAATCATATTCCTATTAGTTCTGTGCCTTCTAGACGAATGTCTGCATCTAAAGCATTAAGTTTACTTGAAAGTATAATGGAGAGTGAAGATGAATTGATGGACTCTGATAATTTTTTATCAGATGATGGAAGTGTTTCAGGCATGTCAGACACTTTGGTTTCAGGTGACGAGAGGGCGTTGCCCCAGCCTGGCTTATCGAAAGGTAAGAAAGCTAGGCTTACAACACCAGATGACTGGTCACAGGTTGCTGATGATGTTAGAAGTACGATTAAAACTTCAAACAACTTTAGATTTATCCCCAAGCCACGAGGAACAAAAACAGCACCAGGTGTAAACCCAGAATATGTTGATGAAACATCAACACCACTGGATTGCTTTTTGGCACTTGTCAGAAATGATGTGATGGAATATATAATCACAAGCATCAATGAATATGCCACAAGATGTGTACAGATGAACACCCCAGCTCAAAAACAATCCATGTATAACAACTAGAAACCTGTAAATAGGCATGCATTTTTAAAATTCATTGCAGTCACTAATTCAATGGGGTTGGATAAGAGACCAAGCATACGCGACTACTTTTCAAGAGAGCCAAACTTGTATACACCTTTCTATATCAAAATGTTTGAAAGACAGAGATTTGAGGCTATATATCACACAATGCTTCATGTGGGAGATGCAGATGCTGATGGAAAGAGCAAAATTGAGCCTTTTGTGGACATGCTTTAGTTGATTTCCTTCTTGAACACAAATTCTATTTCACAGGGACACTCCAGACCAATAGAAAAGGTTTTCCTCTTGCTCTGAAAGGTCTTTCCTTGAAACATATGGAAAGCCGGCACTGGGTCTCTAAAGATGACAGAATTATGTGCACTGCATGGAAGGATAAAAAGGCAAAAAAAACCTGTGGTGATAGTCACTTCAAATGGAAATGCTGAAGACATTACACACAGGCAAAAAACCAAACCATCCACTATCCATAGCTACAATATGAGCATGAATGGTTGTGATAAGGCTGACCAGATGTTGAGTTATTATGGACTCCACACAAGGAAAAGCAATAAATGGTGGAAGAAAATATACCACTGGATAGTGGAGATTTGCTGCAATAATGCACATATTCTATATGTTTTGTCTCGACCAGAGGGCGCTAACACAAAAATGTCACTTAAAAAATTCAAGCTGATTTTAATTAACCAGCTTACAGAAGCAGCAGCTGACTTGATGACTGATGCAGATGACATGATGAGATCCAGAATTGGCCGCCCTATTAAGTCAAATGCAATAGAAAGACTTCAGGGCTCGAAGCATGTTATTGTAAGAGCAAAAAATGATGGACACTGCAGAGTGTGCAGTACACCGAAGGATGTAAAGCGTACAGTCTTTATTTGTGAGGAATGCGAAGGCAAACCTCGACTTCATCCTCACTGCTTCAAGTTGTGGCACACACAGCGCAAGCTTGAATCATAAAATAATCATGTAAATATATTATGAAAATGTTTCATTTTATATTTTTCTAGTTTATGTGCTGGAAAAAGCCATAATATGGTAATGTATATATTTTAGGATTTTGTCAGTGTTGTGAAGTTTTTAGTGGCTGCAGCATACACTGCATAAATGCACTAAATTTTGCTATATCTGGTGTTGTGTTATTTCAAAAATGGATTACCTTGATGTTTCAAGACTGAATGGTAAGTTTTAATGACTACAACATTAACTGGCCATCGGTAAGTGCACATTTTGCTTTCAATATTTTTGTGTTTTTCAAATAACATTCATCATGTTTTAATGTCTACTAACAGCATGTTTGTTAATACTACAAAATAAATTAATAATTACAATTCTCCTTCCATTCCCCTTCATGTTGATATATAATATGTGCTAGTTCAAAGGAAAATTCACAAACAAATTTAGACTGAAATATGAACACTTCACTCTATAAAATTCTGCCCCCAAAAAAAGTCTGGCACAGCGTGCAAAATAATTCTGGAATGAAAGAGTTAAATCATCCACACACTTTCAGGTATTCCCCCTGTGGTGAAACTTGTTGAGGACCCAGCATTGCATATGATTAAGATGGACATTTTGAAATGGAAATAGCAACACAAAAATTTACAAAAGATATAAAGCAGGTAATACACAACAGCAGAATTAGTTTTAAAAGCAGAAAAGTTGCAGTTATAATTGTCTAGTAACAGTAATGGATATCCATTTCTTTACAGCAGAATGCTGCGGGCGGTTTGGAAAGATCTTAAAACAATGCTTTAGAAATGGCAAACTAGTTTGCAGTTCACAAACAGCCAATAAAAGCTGGGGTTGATTGCCACGTCCTGTAAAGGATAAGCAACTAACTTTTTATACAACTGCAGACATCACTGAAATTGAGCAAAACTCATTTTATCAAAAACAAAGTTTGAATTTTACTGACGCAGTACTGTTACTCCACAGATCTATCAGGTAATGTCATGAGGTTCTTTTCTTGCAAAAAAGTTTTAGTCATGACAGAAAAAAATAATTATTAACAATATAATATTTATAATCATTTCAGGACTTTTTGGAGGGAAGTAATTACAAAACAAATTGTTATTACTCATTTCTTACATCCATGGGAAGTAATCAAACAATAAAAATATTAATAAAAATATGCAATTAGCGACCACATTAAAAACAAACATTTTCATAACCCTCCACTCCCAAAGGAGCATAGGCCTTCAACAAACACATGCCAAGTCCTCCTGTCACGTGCCATCATCTCAAGTTCTTTCCATGTTCTCCTCATCATTTTCACCTCTGTTTCCAACTCTCTTCTCCATATGCTTCTTGGTCTTCCTCTGCCTCTCTTGCCCTGGGGGTTCCAGAACAAGGACTGCCTTGTAATGCTATCAACAGGTTTCCTCAGTGTGTGTCCTATTCATCGCCATCGTCTTCTTCTCATCTCTTGTTCCACTGGCACTTGTCTAGTTCTTGTCATCAGTTCCACGTTGGTAACCTTGTCATACCATTTTAATCCCTCTATTCTACGCAAGCACCCATTTATGAAAGTCTGTAGCTTTTTGGTTGTTGTCTTTGTTGTTCTCCATGTCTCAGAGCCATACAATAGGACTGACTTCACATTTGAGTTGAAGATTCTTATTTTCGTGTTGGATCCTATTTCTCTTGATCTCCATATATTTCCCAATGCAATGAAAGCTCCTCTTGCCTTTTGTATTCTTATTTTGATATCACTGTCTGTCCCTCCAACTTTGTCTATATTACTGCCAAGATATGTGTACGATTCTACAACTTGTATTGGTGTTTCTTCAAGTTCAACCCTGTTATCATTACCTGCATTTATTCTCATTATTTTTGTCTTTTCCCTGTGTATTTTCAGACCCAATTGCAACATCATTTAAAATTACTAAATGTAAACTATTAGTTTCATAGTATGCAATACACCATGAACTATTAACATATCGGACAGAAACAAATACTTTTTAAATAATCTTATAGTTGCATAACTTTTAAATCATACCTAATTTGACGCTACAAAACATACAGAATTAAAATTTGTTATGCATGCCATAATTATCTGAAGTTTTTACTATTATGTTTTATTCAATGAATTTCAGGTGACCATTCCTGTAGCCAGCGATATCGCCTATACTCTAGTGTTGATATTCCAGATTTGAAAATTATGAACAGTTTCAAAAAGAGTGAACCAGTGCAAAATGCTGCATTCAATCAAGTGTTGCCAGAAATCACAGAACAAATTGTGAGTGAAATGAAAGCTGATGTAAGTATGGCAGCTGCAACACTAAATACAGACAATAACATTGAATCAAGATTAAAAGAGGTACAATCACTGAATGTCACAGACTCTGTGAAAATGACTGTAGACATGAATCTGACTCCTGAGATTGATACTGCAGTCTTACAAAATGAAAACTGCAGCAGGAAATCAACAATAGTCTATGATGATTGTGCTCTCAACAGTGGAAGTAGAGAAGGTTTTAAATTGTGTGGCAGTGTACAATCAGATGAAATAATAATAATAATAGCTACAAAAGAGAAACTTTTCAGCTGTCATGTTTGTGTAGTACAGGTTAGCAAGAAAGGTGACTATAATGAACATGAACTTTCACATATGAGAGAAAAGTGTTATATAAGTAATGTTGGTAATATAGAATTAAGCTACAAAATCCAATCTATGTCAAAAAGAAAGAATAAAAATAGCACAGAAGCATTCTAAATATGATCTTATTGGTATGAGGGCTGCTCATTTTGGTTATCTAAAGGCACATGTAATGCAGCATAAAGAAGAACTACCTAACAAGCGTGATGGTCTTAGTAGGTTTTCTAGAACTGATTATCCAAAGAAACCCATAATGCAGCATTATAGTGAGACACATTACAAATATGATGTCAGTGGAGCAGAATTTTGTCAAAGTGATCACAAGGTGACAAATACAGATGGAGAATCTTACATGTGTGATGAACTTACAGGACAAAAACTTTATTCAAAATTGCACAAAAGTCAACATACAGAAGAAAAACCTTATAAATGTGATGTTTGTGGAGCAGAAATTTCTCATAAAGGTGCTATAAAAAAACACAAAATGACACACACAGGAGAGAAACTTTATAAGTGTGACGTAAGAATTTTCTCACAAATTCCATGTGTCCGGCTTTTAACTCTTACTATCCGGCAAGCCCCGTGAAGTGGCGCGGGTTTAGTACCAATTTTACGGCTCGCCCCGTGAAGTGGCGCGCGACGGTAACGATAGCTAAACTAGCGCGTAAAAACGCGGTTTTAGCTCACGTATAGTAAGAGTTAAACATAATTAGAAGAAATCAATTTTTTTTTTGGGTCTATTATGCGATAATCTTTATAGGAATTTAATTGTTTTGGCTGGATGACATTTTTACAAGTTCCAACATGTTAAAGCCTACATCAAATATTAAATGAGTAAGGACATGAAAATTGATGACAAAAATGCTTTGATCAATTGACAGTCTGATCAGTTAAGTCAAATCAAATCTGAATGATAATACTTTTTTTCAACTACTGGGCACATGAAAAGTGGATGAAACACTTTGAACAATCAAGAAATGTAGAGTTATATTCGGAACTACTACAAATTGCTCTTTTTTTTTTAAATTTTTGCTGTTCCAAAAAATTATGTTAATACTGAGAGGCTTTTATTTTTTCTTTTATGGAAAGTCAGTGGACAAAGAACAGAAACAAATTCATTGTTGAATGCATAAAAGGAATATTACAAGTTCAATAAAATTATAAGAATGTTACGTGTACAGACTTCCATGAGCATTTAGTTGGAGTGAAAAGTACAATGTTAAAGACTTAAAATTTAGTGATGATGAAACAATAATGCTTGATGGAAAAATTATTAAAACATGCATTTTATGAAGACTTAACATTTTTTTTAAAAATTTTGTTGAAGTATTTCTATATATTTTATCATGATTATGTACATACATGTATTAAATTAGTGAAATTAATGCGTCCTGGTTTGTATACTCGTGTTTTCAGTGAAAGTGTCCTCCTTTGTCCTTTTTAACACATTAACTACTGCGAGCCGGTGGGACCGGCTTTTGAAAACCTATAATTTGGACCGCGAGCCGCTCAGAGCGTCGATCTAGATTTAGTGATAAAACGAATGAAAAATGTACTGAAACACTTTCTGATCTGGTTTGAGATTTTAAGTTGCCACCGGAAAACAAATTCCCAAAGCATGGTTGTTGTAGAACACTGGAAAATTTATATTATGTTCATATTTTTCAGCGTTTTGGGTTAGTTACCAAATCGTGTAAAACTATTTACCGTGGCAACTAGTGATAGGCCCACAAAAAATGCTTGTACATCTCGTCTAATGGCTGAATAGGCTAGAAACGTGTTTCAACAATTGACTGAAAGATCTAGCGATGAGGGCAAGAGTGAAAACGGTGTGCACATTGATTGAAATAGTGATTTTGATAGAGATGGGGCGCAAGCAGTTATAATTGTGAAAATATTGCAAGTCCTCAGCCATCAGACAGCCGTTAAATAGCAACAACCTTTATTAGAGTTACAAATTGTGCTTATTGTAATAGTACATTTATTTATCTTTAAAATGACATGTAATTCATAAAAATCTGTAAACAATTACGAAAACTACAGCTTACTTTGTGCAAACACCTACAGGATGAAAATGGGAAAACAAATTTATTTGGCCACAGTGTGTTTTTCAATTCGGTAGTTAATATGTTAAGTCAAAAATCATAAAATGTCCTCTTTAAAAATATAAAATAATATGGTCACCCTAACTGAGATCAATTTACGGTTTTTGCCCTTTGTAGCCAAAAATACCCTAAAATGTCTAAGGTAGCCTAGGCGTCCAGACGTAGCCTAAAATTAAAAATCTGGGTGTATCTAGTTGTTTTGTAAGGTACAATCTAGATTTTTTTTTTTTATTTAAGGTGGCAACACTGCTGACGATACATATTTAAAATAAGGATATGAACATTGCGTATTTCTGAAAATGAAAAGTATTCTGATTCTGTGTTACAACCAACTGTTGTGTATTTCACCAACTTGCATTAGCCCCAGAGGTAATTGGCAATCATGTTTTATAAATCTTTCATTTGAGACAAAATAGATTATGGAAGCATAATCTATGACTCTGCAGCACATAGTCACATGATTACATTTGGTAAATGGGAAGAATAATGTCCCACTGTCCACCATTTTTCCCTAAGGTTATTGACACAGAAAATAAATATTAGACAAACATAAAGGTAATGTTTTCAGGCACTTGTAAGAAATAAAGAAATAGTATGGGTCATTAGTGCGAACAGCAACACATAACACCAGAAATTTACATAGGGCAGTCCAGCCTAT
>JAMPIV010023151.1:0-112842 GCA_024509875.1 Oreohelix idahoensis | reverse complement strand
TCACAATACAGCACAAACATTGAGTTCAGAGCGTTAGGCCAACTATCAGCTTCATTCTGAGGTACTTTATACCAGCATTAACCTCCTTAATGGTTACTACGCCTCTGCAATTCCAGCATTATTTCTTTCTAGGTGAGCTGGCTTCAACGCACTGATGCTTTATCAAGCTTATTTAAACAAGTGGTTTCGAACTAACGCTCCCAAGTGATTATATCCAGCGAGTCTAGCCAATGAGGCCCCGTTTCGACAAGTGTTTGAAAAAATGTTACCTTTCCCCGTTTCCCCTAACAACGAAAGATAGTATTTATAGTCCGACCAATCGTGGTTAGGCTTTCATTTGTTGCGCTCCAATCAATTGGAAGTTTACATGGTAGGCTATTTATGTAACGTAAGGTTTTTTCAAACACGTTATATAAAAAAAATTTTATGAGCAGAAATGATTCCATGCTGTCAGGCATCCTCACTATTTTATTTTGGGTAGAATTTATTAATTCCTGGACTATTTGCGTAACGTTTTACATATTATTTGTCAGCAAGCCCTAAGGAACCCAAATATACCAATTTGAAAGAGCTACGTGGCTGCGTTCAAAATATGTATTTTCTACCTCCTGTTTCGAAGATGTGCTGTCTGGGTACTGTTATGTTTTCAACCGTAAACCCATCTAATGTTGTCTTTCCTAATAAGAGTTTTTTATGATTTATAAACCTAACTCTGGGAAAGGGTAGTGTATTTTATCACTGTCCGTCTGAAAAACAATTAGTGCATGTAGACTTACACGCGTGATGGCAGCATTTGTGTATCGCGCGACGCGTGTTGCATGCGTTCCTGATTTTCAGCCCTCCCCTCTCTCTTTATCCTTTTGTCCATCTGTTCGTTCGTTTTGGTAACGCAGTGTAGAAAAAGACATGAATGGAATTTAAAATTTAGGTCAACTTGCATATTTCAAGGTTTTACTTAGAAAGGCAGCACATTTTATTGTGTGTTTGGGAAACGCGTGTATGTTGCAGAAGGCCTATTTAACGTGGAAACGTTACAATTTGCAGACGAAGCATAAAACAAAGGGGATTTCGAGTACTGTCATTGTGACAGCACTGTTCTTTACCATTCTTCTTCCTTTCTTTATTATATGTATTTATTAGGCTTTATATTTATTTGATAATTTATATATGTGGATTAGAATATTCCACGACACAATCCTACAGTTAAATTCTGATTCTAGTTTGTGTCAATCCTACAGTTAAATCCTGATTCTAGTATGGGTCAATCCTACAGTTTAATTTTTATTCTAGTATGTGTCCTTGCTGCAGTTTAATCCTTATTCTAATATGGATTGTTTCTACAGTTAAATCCTGAGTCTTTCTTTCTTCTTCTTCTTTGTTCATCCTGAAAAGGACGTTGGTTGCGTTGTGTCCGTTTACAGGGAAGCTGCGATATTTGCGCCTTTCGGCCGACGCATCCGACTTCAGCACGGCATTCTTGGGACATGGTTAGCCTTCCCTCTTCGATCCCTACTCACTCAGCCAGACTGCAGTGATGCAGCCTGTTTCCAGGACCACCACTTGGAGGTGGAGTAGGGTCTTGGTCAGCTCTGGTTCGCTGACCCTGACGCAAGCAGTCTAGCTATGGGTTGCTAATTGCATTCCTCACTGTTGACGCGTCTTAGGTCCCAATCCTGAGTCTGATACGTATCGATGTTACAGTTACGTCTAGATTCTGCTAGTTTTTCATCTGTCAAATTCCTCTCTGTTTCGACTGGAGACAGATTAATATACAATACTTCAGAAAGACAGAGACAAAAGAAATCACAAACAAGTGCGTCCTAATGAAACGGTAGTAGACAAAACAAGTGACTAAAAAACATTAAGCCTCGAACTAAATAAGTAAAAAATGAACCAAGAAAGAAAACTTCTGTATGCGTTATACACATAGATCGATTTTTCCACTAGTATTTCCCTCAACCCTTCATCACAGCCCGTACTGTAATAGGATTTCTCGTGACTACAAAGGTTTTTCTTTCAGTCCCTTCCTATCTTTGTCCAACAGATCCTAAACCATAGAAAAGCCATCTGTTGATATCCCAGAGTTATAGAAACTTAACACTGCTCATTCTCCGAGCCACTTAAACAACAACAATACTCATTTTAGATTTAATGAAGCCATAACACGTCTTATTCTCAGAGTTAACCAAGCCATAACAATACTCATTCTTCAAGTTTTTTTCAAGCCATAACCCAGTTACTTTGCAGATTTTCGTGACCTGATCTATCAGGCAGCCATCATTCTGAAGCGGATCAAATGACGTAACCGGATGCCTACTCCGCCTCTCTTATTGCCGCCATTTTGTTTGCACTGCACGTCTTGTTTGCTGAACTGTTCTACAGTTTCAAGATGGCGGCAGATCATACAACGTCGGGCGGGTAAAACTTCGTTCAAGAGTCACATGATAACGGCGTGGCTTGTGTGGGCGCTAATGTAGTCCAAAGTGTGATCTTCTTCTCTGCGCGTAAATGTGAGAAATCATTAAATTTTGTGATATTTTCTTCCATGCTTCTTTCTGCCTAACCTGTATGTTGGCTTGATAACATGTCTGAACTTCAAGCCCTCTCAGGCTCTAACTAGCAGAACAAAGTTTGTCCGTGTACTCATTAACCTCACTAGAACGACCAAATTACCTCTGGCAAAGCCACCTTGTCATGCAGTCACTACCAAAACTAGTTTGTCACGCCACTGCTTCAAGAACGAGTACTTCCACGTGTCCATCAAAAGTACTGCGAGTTCCAAGTACCAACCAACAGAACTAGAAGGTCCAAGTACCAACCAACAGAACTAGAAGGTCCAAGTACCAACCAACAGAACTAGAAGGTCCAAGTACCAACCAACACAACTAGAAGGTCCAAGTACCAACCAACAGAACTAGCATGCCCACGTATCAACCAACATAACTAAAAGGTCCAAGTACCAACCAACAGAACTAGAAGGTCCAAGTACCAACCAACAGAACTAGAAGGTCCAAGTACCAACCAACACAACTAGAAGGTCCAAGTACCAACCAACAGAACTAGCATGCCCACGTATCAACCAACATAACTAGAAGGTCCAAGCATCAACCAACAGAATTAGAAGGTCCAAGTATCAACCAACACAACTAGAAGGTCTAAGTACCAACCAACAAAAATAGCAGGTCCATGCATCAATCAACATAACGAGCAGGTCCATGCACCAACTACATAACGAGCAGGTCCATGCACCAACCAACATAACGAGCAGGTCCATCCACCAACCAACATAACGAGCAGGTCCATGCACCAACCAACATAACGAGCAGGTCCATGCACCAACCAACATAACGAGCAGGTCCATGCACCAACCAACATAACGAGCAGGTCCATGCACCAACCAACATAACGAGCAGGTCCATCCAATAACCAACATAACGAGCAGGTCCATGCACCAACCAACATAACGAGCAGGTCCATGCACCAACCAACATAACGAGCAGGTCCATGCACCAACCAACATAACGAGCAGGTCCATGCACCAACCAACATAACGAGCAGGTCCATGCACCAACCAACATAACGAGCAGGTCCATGCACCAACCAACATAACGAGCAGGTCCATGCACCAACCAACATAACGAGCAGGTCCATCCACCAACCAACATAACGAGCAGGTCCATGCACCAACCAACATAACGAGCAGGTCCATGCACCAACCAACATAACAAGCCCGTCTATGTATCAACCAAAAGAACTATTAGAATCCATGTATTAGCCCATGGAACTGACCACGTGTCACAGGTTCGTATGGTTTGGCTCGTGAGTTTTTTATATAGTGGTAGTAATGTTCATGGTGGTTAATGTCTGAGGATTCTTTCTCAGATGACATGCTATTTGATTATCATGAATATTGTGAAGTAACCCCAACATCGACATACCCAAGGCAGGAACTTGAATACAACCAAATTCTCAACTGCGAACCAACTAGAGATAATTCACTGGAAGACATTGTCCACAATAGGTTTTCATACTTTAATTGATTCTATCTTTAGAATCTTACACATTTTCTTTAAGAAATTCTGATTACGTTGATAAGTCAAACAAGGCAATGTCATCAATTTCAAAAGTAGTTACTTCTGCAAGTTCTAGCCAATACGTTAATAAAAGACGGTCAACCCAAGTAGATGTGATAGAGAAGAATTTAATACATGGGGCAGACTTCCTTTACTATTCCACTTCAATAGTAATTCTAAAATTGACGATTTAAGGATTTAAGGCTTCAGATTTCTGCCAGACCCACGCAGTTACCCGTGAAGGTACGTGCGAGATTGCCGCTTCTCAATTCCACAAGAAGTGAATTACAAATGTCTTCTTTAAGGTAGATAAGAAGCGCAGTTTCCATGTTAAGTTATATTTCTTAAAACTGACCTTAAGCTCCATCCATTGACATTGGTCGTAGTCATTTGAACATTTACTTCGACCCGTCATATAAGGTAGGCTCACCTTAATATTCGTTTCAATTTTTTCTTTGAATTCGTAAAAGATGTTCCACCATTTCTAGAATCTGTCAGTTATCAGTTCTGCCGACTACCATCTTGGATTCAAGGTCTTCTCTCTTGTTCTTCTTGTTGCTCTATTCAATTCTACGTCACTTGTCTCCAGTTGTTACGTCGTCTTGTTACTAAACAAAATCTTTTGCGTATCGCTCTGAGAGTGTAGTTTACATCCCTCTGCTCAAATTGCCTTAATTTGCGTCATCGCGATCTATAAATCACATCTCCTGTGACACATGTATCACACAAAAAAACGATATACATATACATATATATATAAAAACAAAAGTAGCAGGTTCATGCAATAACAATAATTGAATAACTAGAAGCATATGTGTACATGCAACGGTTTTTAAAAACACGTGTGTACACGAAATATAAGGCGCATATCTAGAGGTAGATTTTGTCTTCAGTGAAGTTACTTTTACTTAAAAATGGCATCGACTTGTAAGCGGTGGCAAAAATTACTAAGCAGCGTTCCTTGGTTTGTTTAATGACTTCTACAGAATCGACTTTTCTTTAGATACAAGAGCTTCGTCACTTGTAAACCGTCCTGCAACATTTTGTAGAAAACAGGAAAAAATGTTCCTAAATGATAACGTTTTCTCAACATTTTATCATCATTGTCTTCTATACTCTACGTCGTCAAGCGCCACAGATATCGTGTTCTCTAATGTTTCGGTCGATTCTTCTTCTTTGATCCTTAGCCGCCGACCTTCAAAGCAGTCAGTGCCCATTACGCCTGGTGGCGTCTTGTAGGGCAACAACAAATTGATTCCACTTTGCTCGGTCGGCGGCCATCCTTCGTACAGTGCCCCAACTCTGGTTCATTCTTTGCATCTCAGCCTCCACAGTCCTCCGCCAAGTTGTTTTTGGTCGGCCTCTTTTTCGTTTTCCTTCAGGGGTCCATAGCATAGCTGTTCTTGTGATGGCATCGGGGTCTTTTCTGAGGACATGGCCAACCCAGCTCCAGCGTCTGCCAGCTATGATGGTGTACATGTCCTCTTGCTTGCTCCGAGTAAGCAGATCTTGGTTGGTGATGGTATTCGGCCAAAAGATTCGGATAATTTTTCTTAGGCATGTTGTGTGAAAAGAGGACAATTTCGACATTTCCTTCTCTGTAACTCTCCAGCTCTCCGCGCCATAGAGAAGCACAGAAAGCACACAGCTCTGATATAATCCTAATTTTGTGCTCGTGCTGTACTGAGAGGACTTCCAGCTGTTGTTTAGACTAAAAAAGGCTGTTCTTGCTTTGTTCATTCTGTTGTTGATGTCTTTGCTTGCTCCGCCGTCTGGTGTTACTATGCATCCTAGGTATGTGAAGGCATCTGTCTGTTCCAGTAGCTGAATCCTTACTGATATGGGCTCAGGGTTGCTCACATTGAGCGTCATGACCTCTGTCTTCTTTAGGCTGATGTTCAAGCCCACCTGCTGGCTATACTTATTAAGTCTATCCGTTTTTTCCTGGATGTGTTGATGTGAATGTGCTAGCAGTGCAATGTCATCTGCATATTCCAGATCTTGCAATGTAGAAAATGTAGTCCATCTTATTCCTCTTGGATTGCCCTCTGTTGTCTGGCGCATCACCCAGTCTATGACTGTTAAAAATAGAGTGGTTGCTAAGAGGCATCCCTGTCGTACTCCTGTCTTCACTTCAAAGGTTAGGTTGCTCTGCCCAATGCTACACGTAAAGTTGGCATAAAGGCTTTTTATAATTGACACTATGCAGCTTGGAATTCCATAAGCCCTCAGTATTTTCCATAAACTGTCCCTATGTATACTGTCAAAAGCCTTTTCAAAATCAACGAAATTAATGTACAGCTGTCTTTGCCATTCTGAGCACTGCTCTATAATGTTCCTGAGGATAAATATATGATCTACACATCTTCTGTTCTTTCTAAATCCTGCTTGTTCTTTCCTCAGTTTGTGGTCTACTGCTTTTGAGATTCTCTGTATAATTATCCTGCCTAGTATTTTGCTGGGAACTGAGAGAAGAGTTATTCCTCTCCAATTATTGCAGTCTGCAAGATCTCCCTTCTTGGGCAATTAGACAATTATTCCTTTTCTCCACTTTGTTGGTGTTGTCCCTGTATTCCTGACTTGTGCAAATAGTGGTTCTAATAGTTCTGCTGCTAGCTCTGGGCCTGTCTTAAATAGCTCTGCATTTAAGTTATCATGACCAGGAGCTTTTCCATTCTTTAACCCTTTGATTGCTGTGATGATTTCTTCTTTTCGTGGGATGTCTGTATTAACATCTAGATCATTTTCAGCCTCATGAACATTCAATTGTGTCTCTGGTGGTTCCTTATTCAGAGTTTCTCTGAAATGCTCTGCCCCTCTTGTTTCTGTTTGCACCTCGTTTTCCACTGATGATTTTGGTTATTTTGTATACTGTGCTTTGTTCATTTCTCAGTGCTGCATCTTCTGCTTGTTTTGCAAGGTCATCCAGAAATGTCCTTTTGTTAGCACGGGTTTGACGTTTAACTTCCTTGTCCAGCTGACTGTACTGTTCACTATATACTGCCTTTAACCTGGGAGACTTAGCTTCTGTTTTCTTTCTTTTCATTTCCTTTCTCTTCGCTATGGTGTTTAGCGTATCTGGTGTTATCCAGTCTTGGCTCTTTTTTTCCTGGAATCCCAAGCATGACTTGCTGCTTTCCTTGTATATTGTTGAGATGGTGTTGAATCTCTGGTCAACATCATCAGTCTCTGTTCTTTCCTGGCTTTTGATAATCTCATATTTTCTCTTTATGTCGACCACGAAAGCTTTTCTGGTGGGGCATCCTTCAGTTTCGTGATGTTGTATCTTTTCTGTTTGACTGCAACTGGTCCAGCAGCTCTGAGTTTCACTTTCAGTCTTGCTACTACTAGGTAATGATCACTTCCCACATCTGCGCCTCTTCTTACTTTCACGTCTTGTAGTGCATGTCTCCATCTGCCATTGATCATTATGTGATCTATCTGGTTTCTGTCTCGTCCGTTTGGTGATTCCCATGTTAACTTGTGCACTTCCTTGTGTGGAAAAAGTGTTCCTCCAATGACCAGACCATTCGAATCACTGGGATTAAAATAAACGCTCAGGAAGGGTAAAATTACTGAGGAAATAGTGGCTGGAAGCGCAGGTCGCCTGATGACTGTCAGGAGACCCAATATTTAAAGAAAAGGATTTGTTTCCCTCTTAGTTTGTGGTACAAGTTGCCAGCAGTCGACGCTAGACACCAACATCAGACGGTTTTGAAGACGCTTGCCTGGAAAACAGAAGCAGTTACCCCTGCCTTGTGCAAGTAACGTGCTGCTGTCATAATATTTAACTTTTGAAGAGAGATACAGTCCAAGGCACCTGTGAGAACCAACAGCGGCTGAAGCAGACGCCAACTGACCCCATACCGGAAGCTATGTACTACAACAGCGCAGTCAAAGAAAATTTCAAAATTGTTCATGAAGTCCACCACAATTTAAATCATCCGATGCTGATAAATATCATCGCCTCTGTTTTATAAACAACTTTATTTATTTTACACAGTTAAACCATAAGTGATTATTAAACCTGTTTGTCTGTAACTGTAAAGCTATTGTTGGATTAATCACTATTGAGTGAAGTGTATGTCTGCACCCATATGACTCATATTGTTCTAAATACATAACCCGATAAAGCTATTAGATTAAGATTTTGCTGAATCATCTTCAGCTGGGTGCTCAGAAATACGAACTAAAATAAATTGCCTCACAAAGAGGGCGGGAGAATAATAAGTTCATAACAGCTTAGATTACCTCTGTTGTTATGCTTGCTTTTCTTTAAAATCCCGTAAGGCTCCCTTAAATAGAAGCATCTTTCTTCTATTTATATTTCTGCCAAGAGTAATCTTGAGTGAAGGTTAATACCTTTGAAGATCCTCATCATTATACTCTGATTTTGGAAATTATTGGACCACTACCGCGTAGCAGGGGAGACAATGTTAACTATAGAATCTCCTTGAACATGATTACAAGAAACTAAATCTCCCAGAACACAACTAGAACAAAACAGAATCTCGCAGACAAGAAATTAAAAATAAAATTTAACGCGTATCGCATTTGATTGCTTACCACCGCCACCAGGTCCTGGGGAGATCAAACCACTGACATCATTCCCGGTACCAATGGAGTCCTGGTAGTTGTCGACAGCACCACCCACGTCTTCATCTCCAACATCTGCGTAATCGTGGTCGTCATCCTCATCTTCATCGTCAGCACCACAACTGCTGCTGTTGTTGTTAGTGTCACTTGCAGGCTTATTGTCCACGCACCTTTCCCTCTCCTTCCTGCCACGTCGTTTGTTGCTAGTGGCAGCGGTGATAGAGCTAGCTGTAGCTGTCGTTGCTGGTGTGGTGGATGTAGGTCTACTGGGATTACGTTGTGACAACAATGCAGGATAGTCGCCAGTGGTCAGTTGATGTGTGTCTGAGTTGTCCATCTTGGGCAAGCCATACCACCCCAGGAGTTCGTTCATTGTCGTCTCAACGTAAACCTGGCAATAGATAGGAAAACAGAAGAGTCAGAAATATGAGCCAAACACACACTCACATACAAATGAGAGATTACATGACAGATAATATACAGATAAACAAACATCTTAACGTAAACCTGCCAACAGACAGTAAACAGAAAGATCACATAACAGATAGACTGGATACAGATAAACAGACGACTCAAAGTAAAAAGTAAACCTGGCAACAGACAGTAAACAGAAAGATCACATAAAAGATAGACTGTATACAGATAAACAGACGACTCAAAGTAAAAAGTAAACCTGGCAACAGACAGTAAACAGAAAGATCACATAACAGATAGACTGTATACAGATAAACAGACGACTTAAAGTAAAAAGTAAACCTGGCAACAGACAGTAAACAGAAAGATCACATAAAAGATAGACTGTATACAGATAAACAGACGACTCAAAGTAAAAAGTAAACCTGGCAACAGACAGTAAACAGAAAGATCACATAACAGATAGACTGTATACAGATAAACAGACGACTCAAAGTAAAAAGTAAACCTGGCAACAGACAGTAAACAGAAAGATCACATAACAGATAGACTGTATACAGATAAACAGACGACTTAAAGTAAAAAGCAAACCTGGCAATAGACAGAAAAACAGAAATGTCAGAAACATAAGGTAAGAAGGTAAAGGTAGTCCCATAGCATATACTGCTGTAGGGTAATGAACTGTTAGAGACTTCACTAAACTTGGTCCAGTATTGACAGGTGGTGTGACCAGATCCTTTTATTACAAATAAGGCTGAACTGCCCATGGAGGACTTCTGGTGTCGTGTATTGTGGTTCGCACTATTGACCTGCCATTGAAACATCATTTTTGATGATGCGTAGATGGCAGAGCGGATAGTGTGATTCGCTTGCATGGCTAGGCGGGGTTGTCGCACGGAAGGTCCAGTGTTCAAATCCTGGGTGAGCCACTCATGTCTGTTGTTTTTCTGTTGTCTGGTGTTCTACTTCTTTATTTCCTGCGAGTGCCTGATAACATACCTTTATATTTGTTTCATATTAATTTACTGTTTACAGGCCTCAGGTTTCCCTCCCTTATTTTTAATAAATGTTTGTACAATACCAAACCTACCCACTATCCTGTTCTCACTGTTCTAGTCTACTATCATTTACTGGACACAGTATTAAGGTCCTAAGGGTCTTGTTGGATTCGGCCTATACTGCTTGATAGAAATACAACAGAAGTGATTGCGTCATTAATAGGCTGAACTGCCCATGGAGGACTTCTGGTGTCGTGTATTGTGGTTCGCACTATTGACCTGCCATTGAAACATCATTTTTGATGATGCGTAGATGGCAGAGCGGATAGTGTGATTCGCTTGCATGGCTAGGCGGGGTTGTCGCACGGAAGGTCCAGTGTTCAAATCCTGGGTAAGCCACTCATGTCTGTTGTTTTTCTGTTGTCTGGTGTTCTACTTCTTTATTTCCTGCGAGTGCCTGATAACATACCTTATATTTGTTTCATATTAATTTACTGTTTACAGGCCTCAGGTTTCCCTCCCTTATTTGTAATAAATGTTTGTACAATACCAAACCTACCCACTATCCTGTTCTCACTGTTCTAGTCTACTATCATTTACTGGACACAGTATTAAGGTCCTAAGGGTCTTGTTGGATTCGGCCTATACTGCTTGATAGAAATACAACAGAAGTGATTGCGTCATTAATAGGCTGAACTGCCCATGGAGGACTTCTGGTGTCGTGTATTGTGGTTCGCACTATTGACCTGCCATTGAAACATCATTTTTGATGATGCGTAGATGGCAGAGCGGATAGTGTGATTCGCTTGCATGGCTAGGCGGGGTTGTCGCACGGAAGGTCCAGTGTTCAAATCCTGGGTGAGCCACTCATGTCTGTTGTTTTTCTGTTGTCTGGTGTTCTACTTCTTTATTTCCTGCGAGTGCCTGATAACATACCTTTATATTTGTTTCATATTAATTGACCAGATCCTTTCCTCGCTGCCTTTTCCTTCCCTAACTCAAATGCAAAGTCATTTGCATCTGGGTAGACTCAAGCGTGTCGATACCCTGATTCGAACCCAGCATCTTTGCCTGCGAGAGACCAGATGTAAAAATAAACTGCATTCCTTGCAGCAAACACAGCAGACATCAGGGCTTCTTACGTCAATATACTAAAACAATATTTTTAAAAATATTTTTAACACACGCTTTTAATGCACTAAAAATATTATTTTTATTTATTTTTTATTTCCTTCTTTTTAGAGTTAGAAAAATTATGACATACTAAAACATAAACAATATTTTTACTTATTGTAAATCTGGTCTAAAATTTCTTAAGCGATCCATTTCTTTTAGAGTGTCAATATTACATGGCTTTGTGCCTGTTAATTTGGTGCAATCAATTTCTTCAATTTGAAGGCCATCTAGAGATCGAACTCGACTTTCCCTTGATTCATAATGTTATAATTTGGATTGTTTCCCTTGATTTAGCTAGACACTTGTTTGAGTACTGCCCTGTTTTACCATAGAAAAAAAAATAAAACACTCTACGTACTCTTGAATTTTTAATTAACTTGATTATGGCCCCTGATTTGTTTACATTTCTTTACGAAAAACTTTAATTACTCATAATGTCATAATTACAATATAAAATTATTAAATAATTGACTGATTATTGTATTGTCATCGGGAATACACAACTATGCCAAGTTTCAGAGCTATTGCTCATCTGGAAGTGATTGAAAAATCCATTGCAAGATATGAAAGTGACATGAAAGTGACATACAAGTGAAGTTAAATAAAAGCGTGTAAAAACAGGAAAAACTAACAATGCGAACCAATGATAAGGCAGTTAACATCTATTTCTCTCATAAAGTTGATGTCTGTCTCACGCATCTCTCATAACTCTCACATAACTACATGAATTTCTCTCATAAAGTTGATGTCTGTCTCAAGCATCTTTCATATAACCACATCTATTTTTCTCATACAGTGTGCCGCAGGTTTTTCTCATAGTTCTCATTAAACCAGATCAATGTATCTTACACTTATAAAGTTGTAGGTCTAAATCAGGCTTCTCTGATCACCATGTAATTTCTCCCTCAAACGGGATGGTGCCGACAGACTTGGAGGACACGCTCTACTGCATGCATGTTGTCCCCGCCGGAATTAATATGAAACAAATATAAAGGTATGTTATCAGGCACTCGCAGGAAATAAAGAAGTAGAACACCAGACAACAGAAAAACAACAGACATGAGTGGCTTACCCAGGATTTGAACACTGGACCTTCCGTGCGACAACCCCGCCTAGCCATGCAAGCGAATCACACTATCCGCTCTGCCATCTACGCATCATCATAAAATGATGTTTCAATGGCAGGTCAATAGTGCGAACCACAATACACGACACCAGAAGTCCTCCATGGGCAGTTCAGCCTATTAATGACGCAATCACTTCTGTTGTATTTCTATCAAGCAGTATAGGCCGAATCCAACAAGACCCTTAGGACCTTAATACTGTGTCCAGTAAATGATAGTAGACTAGAACAGTGAGAACAGGATAGTGGGTAGGTTTGGTATTGTACAAACATTTATTACAAATAAGGGAGGGAAACCTGAGGCCTGTAAACAGTAAATTAATATGAAACAAATATAAAGGTATGTTATCAGGCACTCGCAGGAAATAAAGAAGTAGAACACCAGACAACAGAAAAACAACAGACATGAGTGGCTTACCCAGGATTTGAACACTGGACCTTCTGTGCGACAACCCCGCCTAGCCATGCAAGCGAATCACACTATCCGCTCTGCCATCTACGCATCATCATAAAATGATGTTTCAATGGCAGGTCAATAGTGCGAACCACAATACACGACACCAGAAGTCCTCCATGGGCAGTTCAGCCTATTAATGACGCAATCACTTCTGTTGTATTTCTATCAAGCAGTATAGGCCGAATCCAACAAGACCCTTAGGACCTTAATACTGTGTCCAGTAAATGATAGTAGACTAGAACAGTGAGAACAGGATAGTGGGTAGGTTTGGTATTGTACAAACATTTATTACAAATAAGGGAGGGAAACCTGAGGCCTGTAAACAGTAAATTAATATGAAACAAATATAAAGGTATGTTATCAGGCACTCGCAGGAAATAAAGAAGTAGAACACCAGACAACAGAAAAACAACAGACATGAGTGGCTTACCCAGGATTTGAACACTGGACCTTCCGTGCGACAACCCCGCCTAGCCATGCAAGCGAATCACACTATCCGCTCTGCCATCTACGCATCATCATAAAATGATGTTTCAATGGCAGGTCAATAGTGCGAACCACAATACACGACACCAGAAGTCCTCCATGGGCAGTTCAGCCTATTAATGACGCAATCACTTCTGTTGTATTTCTATCAAGCAGTATAGGCCGAATCCAACAAGACCCTTAGGACCTTAATACTGTGTCCAGTATGTTCTGTTCTCACTGTTCTAGTCTACTATCATTTACTGGACACAGTATTAAGGTCCTAAGGGTCTTGTTGGATTCGGCCTATACTGCTTGATAGAAATACAACAGAAGTGATTGCGTCATTAATAGGCTGAACTGCCCATGGAGGACTTCTGGTGTCGTGTATTGTGGTTCGCACTATTGACCTGCCATTGAAACATCATTTTATGATGATGCGTAGATGGCAGAGCGGATAGTGTGATTCGCTTGCATGGCTAGGCGGGGTTGTCGCACGGAAGGTCCAGTGTTCAAATCCTGGGTAAGCCACTCATGTCTGTTGTTTTTCTGTTGTCTGGTGTTCTACTTCTTTATTTCCTGCGAGTGCCTGATAACATACCTTTATATTTGTTTCATATTAATTTACTGTTTACAGGCCTCAGGTTTCCCTCCCTTATTTGTAATAAATGTTTGTACAATACCAAACCTACCCACTATCCTGTTCTCACTGTTCTAGTCTACTATCATTTACTGGACACAGTATTAAGGTCCTAAGGGTCTTGTTGGATTCGGCCTATACTGCTTGATAGAAATACAACAGAAGTGATTGCGTCATTAATAGGCTGAACTGCCCATGGAGGACTTCTGGTGTCGTGTATTGTGGTTCGCACTATTGACCTGCCATTGAAACATCATTTTATGATGATGCGTAGATGGCAGAGCGGATAGTGTGATTCGCTTGCATGGCTAGGCGGGGTTGTCGCACGGAAGGTCCAGTGTTCAAATCCTGGGTAAGCCACTCATGTCTGTTGTTTTTCTGTTGTCTGGTGTTCTACTTCTTTATTTCCTGCGAGTGCCTGATAACATACCTTTATATTTGTTTCATATTAATTTACTGTTTACAGGCCTCAGGTTTCCCCGCCGGAATACATGTCCGTCTGTCCTATTTTGTCGGTGTCTGTGGCCTAATGGATATGAACGCAGTTTCATAATCCAGATATACCAGGTTCGAAACCTGCTGCAGGCGGTTTGGTAGCAGATCGCTTTGTGTGGATTTTTAACAATGGTATAAGCGCCGTACCGCAGAAAGCAATGGCAAACTACTGAATGAAAAAAAATTGCCTAGAAAAATCACAAACAGCCAAATAAAAGCTGGGGTTGATTGCCACGTCCTGTAAAGGATAAGCAACTAACTAACTGTCCTATTTATAATTTGTTGAACAGATAGTATGACTCTGCATTGGCCGGTTCTCAGTCTACAAATTATCATTTGATCTCTTCTTGGCAAGTAGTAGTGAATATCGGATGTAGCTGGTGGAAGAGGGGCTTTTATTGCGTTGGGAAGTACATGATAATCAAAAGAAATAAAGTCCAACACACAAATAAGAATATTCAACTCAAATGTCGTTAGTCCTAATGTATGGCTCTGTGACATGGAGAACAATAAAATAAAAAACAACCAAGAAGTAACAGATTTTCATAACTGGGTGTTTTCATAGAAGAGAAAAAAGTTAAATGGTGCGGCAATGTCCCCAATGTGGAATTGATGACACGGTTCAGTCAAGTGGCGGTGAAACAAGAGTTGAGGAGACGACGCTGGAGATGAATAGGGCATACATTGAGGAAACCTGCTGATAGCATTACTAGGCAATCCTTGTATTGGAATCTCCAGGGTAAGGGAAGAAGAGGTAGACGGAAAAATACACAGAGAACAGACAGAACTGAAAATGATGATGAAGACATTGAAAAACTTTGCGCTGACGTCATACGACGACTGGTGGACTTGGCATGACTTTGTTGAAGTCCTATACTCCTAAGGGATGAAATGATTGATGGTGCTGCTACCACTACTGCATGGAATCTTCCTTTTCTCTTTGTTATGACACTAGGAGTTTTTCTAAGCCATATATATTCTCACATCATCATCATTTCAGTGTCTCCTTTTGACTCGGAGCATGGAATCATCAGTGTAACTGATCCCCTTGTATTAAATCTCCACCAAAGCAGTCATGAGCTCTTGTAGTGGTTGTTTCTGTAGCAACTTGTGTCACACGATGACGTTGCTAGCCACGTGCACAACATACTAATCAGCTCCTACGATAATACTGATGGGGTGGTAGACCTGTTCTTTCTTTGTGCACCTGTTAACTGCACGAGACTGACATGTGACAATGTATTATTGACATGATTCAGTAACCAATCAAAATGCGACACATCACAACACATCAGAAGTATATATACAGGACACAAAAAAGTATGATAAAGACTGATTTCTGACATGAGAAATTAGACTAAAAAAAGTCGAAACACTGCAGTACTGTATAACAACTGTTACACATCACACAAGTTATAAACATACTTTCACATTATGACGAAAGAACTGAGGAATAAAAAAGTAATAAATTCATGTTGTGGTATAAACGAAAGTAAAACTTCCATGTTATGATACAAAACTGACAAATAAAAGTAATAGTTGCATGCCATAACAAATACACTGATAAACGAAATGTAATGTTTTCAAATTATGATGAAAACAGCGATAAAATAAATGTAAAATTTTCTCGTTTTAAATGTAAAGGGGATTTCAACGAAGACAGAATACCAGAACTTAAAAACTCGGTAAAGACGAACAGAATCAAGTTCAATAAAATGAAGAATAGATGAAATTGTATACCAGAGTAAAAGAAACATCAAAATAACAAATAAGAGAAATCACATATAAACTTAAGGCACACATCGGAAAATTCACAAATCATAACATGGTAGATCACTGAAGCAAGGGGTCTAGTAAGTCACGCATCACAGAGGTCACAGAAAATACAGGCCACATATCACAGACGTCAAAAATATGAGACATCACATAGGTCAAAGACGAGAGAAGTCATATATTAGAGATTCACATATACAGAAGTCACGTATAAGAGATTCACATCTACAGAAATCAAATATTAAACATTCACTGATACAGAAATCACATATTAGACATTCTCAGATACAGAAATCACATATTAGACATTCACAGATACAGAAATCACATATTAGGCATTCACAGATACAGAAATCACATATTAGACATTCACAGATACAGAAGTCACAGATTATCTATTCGCAGATTCAGAAATCACAGACTCACTCATACATAAGTCACAGGTCCCAGAAGTGGTAGATCAGGCTGGGCAGAGATGAGACAAGTCACAGACCAAGTAAAGCAGAGATCACAAGAGTCACAGATCATACAAGCCGCAAATCTGACAAGCCAAAAAGTAAATTTACGCCTCAGCGTTTGTAAAGAAAAAAAGAAAGAAACAAAAAATACTGCAGAGAGCTCAGGTTTATAACCTGAATATAAAATGTTCCACGCAAAAGCCCCCATTCTTTGAAACCCAAGGCGCGTGCAGATGGCCGAGGGGAGATAACAAACGCCAGTCTTGTTCTGTCCCAGGCTTTCTCACGTGCATCTTTGGCTCATCTCCAGTGTCTTAAGACACAGCCAGTAGTCTCCCCTCCTCCAGATACGATTACCATCCGGTGTTTCGTATTTCAACATTTCCCTACCTCCCTTATAACTTTCCTCATTTGAGTGCGGGCTCACCCTTTCGGTGGTTCATGTTATTTTTATTTTCCTCTCGTGATCAGTGCATTCTTATTATTCAATTGTTAAAGCAAAATACGTTAACTCATCCAATCAATCACAAACTCATCCAATCACTGACAAACTCATCCAATCATTCACAAACTCACCCAATCAATCAAAAACTCATCCAATCACTGACAAACTCATCCAATCACTCACACACTCATCCAATCCCTCACAAACTCATCTAATCATTCAAAACTCATCCAATCACTAACAAACTCACCCAATCACTCGTAAACTCATCCAATCACTCATAAACTCATCTAATCACTACAAATTCATCTAACCACTCACAAACTCATCCAATCACTCACAAACTCATCCAATCACTGACAAACTCATCCAATCACTCAAAAACGCATCCAATCACCCACAAACCCATCTGTTAATTCATGTACAAGTACATTTATTCAAAAGTAAGCTCATCATCCTTTTTTCCTTGTTGTTTGGCATATAACATGGAACTACTACTGCAACTGGTCCGCTTGCAGGAATCCTGTACCAAGCAGCCACATGTTCTTGCAGATGTGGTTTATGTAGCACTTTCTTTGACATGATGAGGTTGCCAACCTCATGCTCAAAATCACGGTAGTTGCATCCTACGACATGCCTGACCGAGTAGTAGGCATATTTTTTGTTTGTATCATCACAGACCACTGGGAACTACGAGACATGCTGGATGAAACGCTCGATTACAAGCGTGTCATTCTTTCAAACACATTCATGTATTGTCTCTTGTCTATTTCTCCACTCTCTTGTCTATTTCTCCACTCTTTTGACTATTTTTCAACTTTTGTATGTTTCTTCACTCTCTTGTCTATGTCACCCTCTCTTGTAAATTTCTCCACTCTCTTGTCTATTTCTCAACTCTCCTGTCTATTTTCAACTCTCGTCTGTTTCTTCACTATCTTGTTTATTTCTCCACTCTCTTGTCTGTTTCTCCACTCTCTTGTCTGTGTCTCCACTCTCTTGTCTGTTTCACCACTCTCTTATCTATGTCACCCTCTCTTGTCTATTTCTCAACTCTCTTGTCTGTTTCTCCATTCTCTTGTCTATTTCTTCACTCTCTTGTCTGTTTCTCCACTCTCTTGTCTATTTCTTCACTCCCTTGTCTGTTTCTCCAGTCTCTTGTCTATTTCTTCACTCTCTTGTATGTTTCTTCACTCTCTTGTCTATTTCTTCACTCTCTTGTCTGTTTCTCCTCTCTCTTGTCTATTTCTTCACTCCCTTGTCTGTTTCTCCAGTCTCTTGTCTATTTCTTCACTCTCTTGTCTGTTTCTCCACTCTCTTGTCTATTTCCTCCCTCTCTTGTCTATTTCTTCACTCTCATGTCTATTTATCCACTGCCTCCCTGTTTCTTCACTCTTGTCTATTTCTCCGTTGTCTTGTTTTTTCTTCACTCTCTTTCTGTTTCTTCAATCATGTGTCTGCTTTTTCACTCTCTTTCTATTTCTCCACTCTCTGTTCTATTTCTCCACTGTCTTGTCTGTTTTTTCACTCTCTTGTCTATGTCTCCGTGTTCTTGTCTGTTTCTTCACTCTCTTATCTATTTCTCCACTGTCTTGTCTGTTTCTTCACTCTCTTGTCTATGTCTCCACTGTCTTGTCTGTTTTTTGTCACTCTCCTGTTTCTTCACTCTAGTCTGTTTCTTCACTCCCTTGTCTATGTCTCTAGTTTTCTCTGTTTTTTTCACTCTCCTGTTTCTTCACTCTCTTGGCGGTTTCTACAAAGTCTTACTTGTTTCGTCACTGTCTTGCCTTTTTCTTCACTCTCTTGTCTGTTTCGTCACTCTCTTGTCTTTTTCTTCACTCTCTTGTCTATTTCTTCACTCTCTTGTCCGTTTCTTCACTCTTGTCTATTTCTCCACTGTTTTGTTAGTTTCTTCACTCTCCTGTTTGTTTCTTCACTCTCTTGTCGGTTTCTACAATGTCTTGTCTGTTTCGTAACTGTCATGTCTGTTTTTTCACTGTCTTGTCTGTTTCTTAAATATTTTGCCTGTTTCTTCACTGTTTTATCTGTTTCTTCAATGTCTTGTCTGTTTCTTCACTGCCTTGTCTGTTTCTTCCCTGTCTTGTCTGTTCTTCATTCGCTTGTCCGTTTCTTCAATGTCTTGCGTGTTTCTTCACTATTTTGTCTGTTTCTTGTACTGTCTTGCCTGTTTCTTGAATGTTTTGCCTGTTTCTTCATTCGTCCACTGTGCTCATTAAGCACCGCTTCCTATATCCTCATGTGTCACTCTATTCAAATATATCACACCATTTCGTCTATCCTCATCAGTCACACCATTTCCTCTATCCTCATCACGCAATCTATGAAACATTTTCCACTCTGTCGCTGTAGTATACATAAACTAACTGTTCAACAAACTGAAAATCGGACAGACAGATATGTGTCCACGTGGAGAGGACAAACATACAGATATGTGTCCATGTGCGGAGGACAAACAGACAGATATGTGTCCATGTCGGAAGGACAACAGACAGATATGTGTCCATGTGGGGAGAACAAACAGACAGATATGTGTCCATGTGGCGAGGACAAACAGACAGATATGTGTCCTTGTCGGGAGGACAAATAGACTGACATGTGTCCATGTTGGGAGGGCAGACAGATATGTGTCCATGTCATGAGGACAAACAGACAGATATGTGTCCATGTTGGGAGGACAGACAGATATGTGTCCACGTGGGGAGGACGAACAGACAGATATGTGCATGTGGAAAGGACAAACAGACAGATATATGTCCACGTGGGGAGGACAAACAGACAGATATGTCCATGTGGGGAGGACAAACAGACAGATATGTGTCCATGTTGGGAGGACAGACAGAAATGTATCCATGTGGGGAGGACAAACAGACAGATATGTATCCATGTGGGGAGGACAAACATACAGCTATGTATCCATGTGGGGAGGACAAATAGACAGATATGTGTCCACGTGGGGAGGACAAACAGACATTAGACCATGTCACCTACGATTGTCGACTCCATGAGAGGAGCAGGACGAGACCTTGGCATTCTCCATCAGAGAGAAGGGAGAAACTATGTGGTGACAAGAGAAGCCTGAGACGGGCTGCCAACTTTATAAGCGAGATAGATTTGGTTGTTTGATAGCGAACTAAGAAGAAGAAAAGAACTGTATTGTTATTATATCAATCTATTCCAATCTCCTTATCAGTCATTCTATAACACATTTTTTTACTATGTCACTCTATATATAAAATCATCAGTCACTCTGTTCCGTATATTCTCATCAGTCATTCTATTCCCAATCTCACTATCAACCACTATATTCCTTATCTGCGCATTAACCACTCCATTTATCATCTATTCATCAGCCCACCTCATAATCAAACACCCAGTTCCTTTCACCTCACTAGTCACTACTCTCCATCTGTACATCGACCACTATATTCCCCATCTCCTGGTCATTCACTCACTTTTCCTTCTCCCGAGCAAACATTTTGTCCCTATCTCCGCATCCGCTGCTCTAATTCAACATTACATGATCAGCTGCTAATACTCTAAATCCTCTACAGTTACTTTATTTCCCTTTTACTCATCAACCCCTCTATTTTTCTCATCAATCACAATATTCTTCTACTTCTCAGCAGTACTTTATCCTTATCCCCTAATCAATTACTTATTCCCATCTCCTCGTCAGCCACTCTTTTCCCTTCTCATCAACCTCTTAAGTTCCATCTCCTCATCAACCTCTTAAGTTCCATCTCCTCATCAACCTCTTAAGTTCCATCTCCTCATCAACCTCTTAAGTTCCATCTCCTCATCAAAATCTAAAATATGATCTCCTCATCATTCAATCAAGCTACTCCCCTTTTTTCATCAACCACTCTATTCCTCATCTCATTATCATGTTATAGTCTCCTCAACATTTACTCTCTTTCCAGCTCATTAGGAGTCGCTGTATTCTCCTGTCTCTCCTCATCAGTCACCATATTCCCATTTCATTATCGGTTACTCTAATCCCCATGTCCTCAACAGCCGTTCTGTTTCATGTTTCTTCATTAGTCACATTATTTCCCTTCACGGAAACAATTTTATTCGCCATATATCATCTATAACTCTATTCCCCATCTCCTCATCAATCACTCTATTCCTCATTTGCTTATCAGCCACTCCATTCCCCATATCTTCATCAACAACTCTATTCCCCATATCCCATCTCCTCATCAGTTACTCTATATCGTATTCCCTCACCTTCTCCCCCCCTTCCCCCCTCCCCACTCTATTTACACTTCCTCAACAGTAACTTCATTTCGCCTTCTCAGAAACCAAACTATTCCCCATTTCCTCAACAATCCATCTATTCCGACTCTCCATCAGCCATAGAAATTTCATTTCCTCATCATGCAAGATATTCCCCTTTTCCTCATCAACAACTCTAATGACCATCCTATCATCAAACTATTCTCTAGCTTCTCTAATAATTAATCCTCATCTCCTCTTCAACTACTCCTTTATCCTTCACAACATTACCCTTCTCCTCACTGACACTGAATTCCCAATCTCACGATCGCTCTCTCTATTCCCCACCTCCACAACAACTCCTCTGTTCCCCATGTTCTAATCAGTCCTTGAAATCCTATCTCCTTATCGGCCTCCCTCTCAAAATTGATATCATATGCCACTCTATTCCCCATCTCCTCATCAGTCACTATATTAAATATATCTTCATCAGTCACTCTACTCCACATCTCCTCATCAATCACTACATTAAACAGCTCTTCATCTGTCGCTCTATTCCTCATCTCCTCATCAGTCACTCTATTCCCCATTTCCTCATCAGTCAATATATTCCCTATTTCCTCACCAGTCACTCTATTACCCATCTCCTCATCAGTCTCTCTATTCTCCATTTCCTCATCAGTCACTCTATTCCCCATTTCCTCATCGGTCACTCTATTCCCAATTTCCTCATCAGTCACTTTATTCCCCAGTATCAGATACTCTATTACAACACATCTACACTCACAATCCCGAACACTGAGATTGAAACGTGATGATTCATGGAAACTCAATACTGTAACTCCAACATACAACAGTCGAAGCTGACAAACACCAACGATGTCAGATCTCCGAGACATACAACAATCAACATTGAGATGTTATAAATTATGTCTGAAATATACAATAATCGTTGTCCTCATAAATCAATACTGACAAGAATACCCACGCACACAAATCAAAGAGATAGGAAATCGAATACCGGATTATCTGATCATCAATGACGTCAAAGCCATTTGACTGGGTCATCACTGACGTTGCTGCATCTCAAAGGAGAAGGTTAGTGTTCGATTCAAACATATCCACACCCTCATCCAAACACTTCAGTTGCTTCTATTTGTGGTTGTTTTACCCCTTATCTTTTACATAATTCTACGATGGATGGGCATGAAAAAAAAATTTGTAAGTTCATTCGTCTTACGAGGACAAAGGACAAAGAAAATAATCAACGTTGCGACCACAAGGCCTTCGTCAGGAAAAGGAAAGAAACTGAGGGTTAAATAGAACACATAAGAATCTAAATAAAAATAAATTTAAAAACTGGGTACTTCCCTAAAGGCAGCTAAATCCTTGCAAGCCCGCCGAAGGGAGAGCGCGCCACAAGCATAATTCTACGACATGTTTTGGACATTGTTTGTGAACATAACTATATAGGAGGAAAAACTGAAGGCAAACGGACAAGAGAATGGCAGTGCTAAGCGTGAGAAGATCATATCTGGGAGGTCTTGAAGATGTCTCTCGCAGTGTAAAATCAAGGCAGTAACCAAAAATAGTTCTACTGCAGCCAACCAGGCGGTACTTGGTCTGATCTTATAATACTACAGTCAGCGGTTCTCAATCAGTGCGCACTGAGGGATAATTAGGTTTGTCCCTAAATTCGATTAATCCTCTTTACGAAATACAAAGCATGTAACAGTGCCCTAAAGACCTAACTTATAGTTATAGTTGTTAACAACAACCTTAAGTGGAGTTCGTCCTTGCTTTGTGGTATCTACTGTAGGAGAAGCAAATGTAGACAGATAAATAATTGGAGAACAGAACTGGAGACAGAAATAAAAATAGTGAGGTTGACAGGAGAAAATTGTGAGCTGATGGCACGTGTTAGGAGAACTTGATATGTTTGACAGGAGAAAACTGTGAGCTGATGGCACGTGTTAGGAGAACTTGATATGTTTGACAGGAGAAAACTGTGAGCTGATGGCACGTGTTAGGAGAACTTGACATGTTTGACGGGAGAAAACGGTGAGCTGATGGCACGTGTTAGGAGAACTTGACATGTTTGACAGGAGAAAACTGTGAGCTGATGGCACGTGTTAGGAGAACTTGACATGTTTGACAGGAGAAAACTGTGAGCTGATGACATGTGTTAGGAGAACTTGATATGTTTGACAGCGAAAAACTGTGAGCTGATGGCACGTGTTTGGAGAACTTGATATGTTTGACAGGAGAAAATTGTGAGCTGATGGCACGTGTTAGGAGAACTTGATATGTTTGACAGGAGAAAACTGTGTGCTGATGGCACGTGTTAGGAGAACTTGATATGTTTGACAGGAAAAAACTGTGAGCTGATGGCACGTGTTAGGAGAACTTGATATGTTTGACAGGAGAAAACTGTGAGCTGATGGCACGTGTTAGGAGAACTTGATATGTTTGACAGGAGAAAACTGTGAGCTGATGGCACGTGTTAGGAGAACGTGATATGTTTGACAGGAGAAAACTGTGAGCTTATGGCACGTGTTAGGAGAACTTGATATGTTTGACAGAAGAAAACTGTGATCTGATGGCACGTGTTAGGGGAACTTGATATGTTTGACAGGAGAAAACTGTGAGCTGATGGCACGTGTTAGGAGAACTTGATATGTTTGACAGGAGAAAACTGTGAGCTGATGGCACGTGTTAGGAGAACTTGATATGTTTGACAGGGGAAAACTGTGAGCTGATGGCACGTGTTAGGAGAACTTGATATGTTTGACAGGAGAAAACTGTGAGCTGATGGCACGTGTTAGGAGAACTTGATATGTTTGACAGGAGAAAACTGTGAGCTGATGGCACGTGTTAGGAGAACTTGATATGTTTGACAGGAGAAAACTGTGAGCTGATGGCACGTGTTAGGAGAACTTGATATGTTTGACAGGAGAAAACTGTGAGCTGATGGCACGTGTTAGGAGAACTTGATATGTTTGACAGGAGAAAACTGTGAGCTGAAGTAACGTGTAAGGAAAGAACCTGTCGTGGTAGCCGATCTTCTCCCATTCTACAGACATGGCCAAACCATATTAGTTGGGACTGTTCTACTTGGATCTGCAGGGGGTGGGATTTTAGGCCTTGACGTATCGTCTGGTTGCGGACCATGTCTCTTCTTGTTACTTCAACCACCTTCCTCAGATACCTCATTTCTGAGGTTTGGATCTGGCTTTTGTGGGTTGTAGTCATTGCCCATGACTCGCATCCATATGTCAAGCCTGGGACATAGGTGGAGCGGTATACAGCCATCTTCGTTTTCTTACCAACTTCTCTCTTGCTGAGGAATCCTCAATTTATGGCCTGAAAAAGTCTCCCAGCTGCTGCTTTTCGAGTGACCAACTCTTCTTTGATGCCTCCCTTTCGGTCTATAATACTATAGCTCCGAGATATTTAAAGTTGTTGAACATCTCCAGGACCTGTTCTCCCAGCTTATTCTGATGTCTTCTTTCTTCTCGTGATATCACCATGGATTTTGTCTTAGAGCTGCTTACGACCACCCCTCTCTTCTCCAGCTCTTCCTTCCAGACTTGCAGGTTGGATTGGAGATGTGCCTCTGATTTAGCAATCAGGGCAACATCATCAGCAAGTGCCAGCTCTGAAATACAGACCTGTCTCATCTTCCAGTACCCCACTGAATACTTTTTTGTCCTCTCCTTACATGCCTTGATGACATCGTCCACGAGGAGTATGAAAAGATAAGGTGACAGGATATCACCTTGTCTTACACCAGTGGTGGTCCTGAACTCTTCTGACTCATGGTTTGCTGTTCTCACATAATTTCTGCAAGACTTGTAGAAGCTCTGTACAGCATGATTCAGAGGTGCTGGAATGTTCTTCCTTGCCAAACAGTCCCAAAGTTTGCTCCAGGGGACCCTGTCATACGCCTTTTCCAGATCTATGAAACAGAGATGGATCTCACTCTTATACTCAAGGGCCTTTTCACTCAGCTGTCTGAGTGTAAAGATTAAGTCTTGAGTACTTCGGTTAGCTCGGAATCCGCACTGGACCTCATCCAATTGTGGCTCAGCTAAATATAGTATACACAAAAAGGAAATATGTTGACAGCCTTTCAAGGCAGTCTTTGTTCTAGAATGCCCGGGGTATGACAGGTAGAGGAAGACTAAAAACACATGAAGAAGAGCACTTTAGACAAACGACAATGGCGAGGAAGGCATGGACAGAACTTGAAGTCATGGCACGGGACAGGAGGACTGAAGCGTGAGGCCACCGTGTTTCAAACCCGGTACCTTTGCCGCGAGAGACCAGAGCTCTAGCCACTCTGCCAATTGGACGCTCCTTATAAAGGATGTTGAATAATGTGCACATCTGGGTTTGCCTTGCTGTGAATGAGGTGTGTGTGTGTGTGTCTGCGTTTAAAAATGGACAAGAAAGAAAAAAGATATTCGTACATATAAACCTTGCAAGATGAAGCACACAACAAAAGAAAAAAAACAGAGAATAAAGAAGCAGACTGTAGATTTTTTGGCAAAGATTTAATGACTACAGCAGACCTAACATCTGACTGGGAGAAAAACAAAGAAATGACGAGCAAACGAAGGAGAAAGGTGTTTTAAAAAATAGGAAGAACGACACAGAAAAATTTAATTATTACAACAGTTGTAACATCGAAATCAGCAAGCCGTGATCAGCAAGACAGTGACTTTCCGTTAAGAAAGTAAAAACAATGGTGCTAGAGAAGTTTTATAAATGAAAAATACACTAGAAACATGGCATGTTTCGGGGTTACTCTTCGTCGGCTACAAACACGAAGAAAACAGAATAGGACAAACATGAAAAAAATAAATAAATAACTTTTACAATGTACAAATAGAAACGCTACGAAAAAAAGGGTATCAGTAAAGGGTGTCATACAATATGTGTAAATAAAAGTAATGAGGCCGCTGTAAAACTGATACCGGCAGCAGATTTAAAAAAAAAAAGTTTACAAATTAACATTATACCGGAAACACGAGCCGCTTAAGGATTACTATTCGTATTCCACAGTCACAACCAGGAAACAATGATAGCTAATATATGCAACATAGAAATAAATAACTAACAATGGCTAGAAAAAGAACGCAACGAAAAAGGGGTTGCAGCAACTGATGTAATACAGTATGTGCACATAATAATGAAGGATGCCGATGTGAAACTGATAACAGTAAGCAGAAAAAATAAAATATTATATAAGAGTCAGTTTTACAAATGACCAATACACCAGCAATATAAGACGTTTCGTAATTAAGTTGTGTCTGCCGTAGTACCAAACAGGAAGCACAGTTGATAAAATGATGAGGAACGTGGCACCAAACGTTCACATGTCCTTACAACAGTTGTTTATGTGGAAATATGTTTGACATAATGAGGTTGCCAACTACAAGCACAACCTCATTTAGTCGCATTGTGCGACGTGTCTGAGACAATACAATGGACAGCTAATAAATTAAGATGCACTAAAAGAAGCCGATGCTCAAATGAGGCGTATTATTTACATTAGAGGGATACGATCAACTTTCTTAAGGCACGATCAACTTTCTTAAGGCACGATCAACTTTTTTAAAGCACGATCAACTTTCTTAAGACACATAACGAGAAGACAAAATCTTCCACATATTGGGAAAACTGCAAAGATTGTAGGAATAAGAGATAGCGGACGACAAATACTGAAGACACTTAACAGTCAGACATCATGGCGTGGACATAAATCAACAACGGAAATGATAAACAGCATTAGGGAAATGAAGTTGTGGACAGACGTGATCACCTATGCCCGCGGACATGATACCTGAAGAAGATCATTGTAGCTCTAACACTACAGATAACAGTATCCATGATGTTTCGCGTGATGACGCACAGCGAAATACCATTTGTGATACTTCAAACATTGTGAAGTATTCCGTTCTTCCAAACTGAGAGAAAGTCCGGTAAATTCTGGAGGTTCTAACGTTTCGTGTCTGTTTATGTATTCACCACAAGTCAGGGGAAGAAATGGGACCCTGTACTTGCAGTTTACCTGTGTTTTTCATTAGCTCGCTGTGGGCTATCACAGAGGCGCTTCTATTTTTGAAACACGCGACTCACCCTCAAAGCTGGGAGATGTGCGAGTAGTGCGCACAGAAATTTGAGAAGGGTAGATTTTTGTTTAAATTCTGCACCCGTTACCTGATCTGTGATACTCTCGTATATGTCTGTGTGTGTGTGCGTGAAAGAGGGAGAGGGTGAGAGGATAAGGCATGGGAGGAACAGAGGGAATATCCGGGAATATGAGTTAAGAACACGGAAAGAAGTCCAAACAGAAATGAGGACAAGAGATTACGTCCAGGAGTAGAAGATGTAAGTGATTTCTCATATAACATGGGATGTGGCATAAGCAGTGGCGTAAATAGTAAAGGAGCGATTCGAGAGTATGGTTATATATATATATATATACAACACTTATTGTCTGCCCCGTGTTGATCCCGAAGGTGTCTGAGATTACAAATAAAGAATAGATCTCCTACTACCTTAGCTATGTCGATGAATATGTGGTTAGGTACAGAGAGCTGGCAACTGCATCTTCTAAACTTTTTACAACAACCAACGCTGTATGATGACATGAATGATTTGGTGTAGGCTCCCTAGCGTCAGTAGTGACTCTTGTTCCATACGGAATAAAGGGAAATATTAACGCTGATAATATTATTGCATACTATCTGTTCCATGCATATAATCTCAAATATTCACAAACTCACAACACTGTCACACAAAAACAGATTATCCTACATCAGATGCGATCTCTGCATCAAAAGTCGGCTTCAATAGATGCTCAACGTCTTCTGTCTCTTGTCTTGATGGTATACTTTGATAGACTCTTTCCTGTCTCTTGTCTTGATGGTATACTTTGATAGACTCTTTCCTGTCCATTTCTTGATGTTATCTTCTCACTAATAGTGATGTCTTCCTCTTGCGCGTTTGTCTTCAATTCTTCCTTCAAGTACGGTCTTCAGTGTCCGGTGTTATGTCTTTTTACCAGGTCACAATATTTTAGCTGTCTAATTTTGATCTCCTTCATTAATCCTCTTTTCATTCCTAAGTATTCTAGGTATACATAAATATACACGAACACATAATAATAATAGCCCCTTCAGTCATATCTGACTATAGGAATGCGCCCCTGAGGTGACAACCCTCAGGTGCTTACTTTCCTGGTGTAACATAATATATGTATTTCTATTGATTAATTCACTTGTGCGTTAGGAAGTGTTAGAACCATTGTGAAATTTCTGGAGGCAAAACACTGCCAAGATATATATTCAAATAATTGAGAATGGTGGTAAAAGTGTGTCTGTAGGTTTAGAAAAGCATTTAAACAATTATTTCTTGATGGAATGGAACACACATCAGGAACGTAAGGAAGAATTAAAGCGATTTAAAGAATATATATATATATATATATATATATATATATATATATATATATATATATATATATATATATATATATATATATATATATATATATATATATATATATTCTTTCTTACCCTCAGGCACATACAGTCGAGCTGTTAATGGTTGTAATGGTCTGCTCTCAGTTACAAAAGGCAAAGGCACTATTCACTAACACTTTTTGCGCTCGCTGTAATTTTCAAAATATGACTGGCCTATTTCCGTTTAGAACACATGCTATATATTGTCCAAGGTCGGACGCCCGACGGGGTTTCCTGCTCACTAGTATTTTGCGTTCCGAAAATGTATGTAAGATCTGCCTATGTGTACAAATCAGGAAAACTAAGATTTTAATTATCTACGTTATTCCTGGAGCGATTTTCTTCATCTAAAGCTTAAAGCACGCCCTGTATTATTCTACATCTTCCTAGCTAATAGTCTTTTACTTACCTAAGTACATTTTATTCTATGCGTACTATAAACAGCAAAATTATGGACCAACCTGAGGCTTCGATGCATTCAACCAGAGATTTATCTCTTAATATACTACTGGTCGTAAAAGTCTCTGCACAGACGTGTAGAGCAATATTTCCAATATCGTACTGGTGACCTCTTCCAGGTGGTACTTCTTTCCTAAGTCTGTAATTAATTGTCATCCTCCACTCGTTTGCACAGATTAGTCCTGGCCATTTTGACTGTACAATGCTTTAGTAAACAAGGCATAAAGGTACCCTCTGATTGGTCCGTGTATCAAGCAGTTCTTACAAAGTATGGCGCGCGGTTTTGTTAGAATTACTCAGAAAGACGTGTTGTGAAACAGACCACTTCACGACACCCCCACCCCCCTCCTTTTTCATCCAATAGGCAATCATTTTAATAGTTTTTTTTTTTTCAAACCCTTAGCATGGTGATGGTATATACTAGTATTATTAATAGACTGGTATGTTAGTTTGTTAGCATTGCTTACCTCTTTTATTAGTAATTAGTTTTTTTTTATTAATGTTCATTAGTATTTATTTTATTATTAGTAAGTTAAACACAATAAACACATTTTATTGACAAATATATGCATTTTTTATATTTTTTACCTTATGCACGGGCCCTCACGAGCTCCAGGCCCCTAGGCTCTAGCCTACTTAGCCTAAAGGAAAATCCTGCCCTGCAGGGACTAGGGCACTCACTGCCGTTTTGGTGAACAAAGGCCTTATCTACGCCACTGGATAAGACACAATCAGAATAGATAGTACACCACACATAAAGAACAATAAATCCAATAAAGAATAAATAATAACAATAACTCTCCTTTTAGCGCATCATTAAAATAAAAATTATGATTATTTACCTTATGTAGTATATGCTATGCTGTGCTTCACTTTAACTATCTCTTTTTATTACTAGCAGAAAATATCATTTGCAGTGTAGTTATCCCCAAGGTGATTGGTTAATAGACTGTGTCGTACAAGCATAACAATATTTTTTTTTATTCGTCAGCAAGCAGTATCCTTTCCATCATTTTCCAGTGTAGTTCACCCATTTGTGGGACTGAAGACTTTTCGTCACAGCTGTGACCGCTGTGACCAGTTCAGTCTCAAGTTAAGAGTAATTATGTTGTTAATTAATTAAGTGAATTTCATTTTTTTAAAGTTTGTTGATTGCACTATCTTGCACCATATTTATTTTCAGTTCTGATATTTATATAGGTAAATAAATTTACAGCTTAGTTTATCCCTTATTTATATCTTTTGTGATGTGAGTGTTCCAGTGTAACATTGTTTTCTTCTAGGTAAACCAGGAGTGGGGGCTCTTGTATATTTTGGGATCCCAGAGTGGTGCTGTTGCTGGAGACCATAATACCTACTGAAACCTACTTTTTTCAGTGAAGATTCACCTTCTCTCATTTACTCTTGGTGTCCTAAGTAGTCCTTCATACCTACGAGTCATTACCATAGGGAGTTTATCCCACATTCATCCTTGTCATTTGACAAAACCCAAATCACTTTGCGACAGCAATCTTGTCAATTTATTAAAGAACCCACCCTAGCATGCATTTCTATTGAAAATCCATCGTATTATTTCTGTCTTCGGAGAAACCATCCTATCATTTCTATCTATTGATAGCCCACTGTGTTATTTCTATCCGTTGAGAATCTCTCGTATTAGTTCTATATGTATGTGTTGCCGAAAACGGATGTGTCGGGCCGAATGGCGCAGATATCGCAGCTTTGCTGTAAAAGGCGACACAACGTAACAAACGTCCTTTTCAGGACGAACGCAGAAGAAGTTCTATATGTTGACAAACCGGCGTTTTATTTCTATCTTTTGAGAAATCTATGTATTCTTTGTTTCAGTTAACATGCCGTGAAATTACTGGTTATTTGCAAACGTCGTATCATTTCTATCTAGTGAGAAACTATCGTATTGTTTCTATCTATTCAGAAACCCTGTATTATTTCAATCATTTCAGAAATCGTCCTATAATTTCTACCGATCGAGAAGCCATCATAACCTTACTGTCTACTGATAAATCCTCGCATCATTTCCATCTATTGAGAAAGCGTTATATTAGTGTGTCAGTGTACACCATGCTCCTCTTGCATCATAAGTCTGTATGCGTTGCAAATACTCCATCTGGGCCATTATTCTCGTAGGATAGAGAATTTAATGTATATGTTATAAACTTAAGAGCTAACTCATAACGCACAATGAAAACGTTATTTCTCGCATTCATGTTTACAAAATTAAAACGTAGTTCACTTTTAATGACCCTCAGGTCAGGAGATGTCAATCTGGCTACAAGTGATAGACAAAACAAATGCATCACTGCCGTGGTTTAGTAGAATCACGTGAAGTTCACTAGGTACCTTTGAGTGACACCTGTTGAAGCCCTATTCAGTAGTTCTCACACTTGTAGAGAGCTTTCTAAAATAGTTCTAAAAACAAAGACAAAGTAGTAAAATTTTGAGTGGCGGTTTATTACATTAATAGGAAAAAGAATGTAGATGTAACTATAAATAATGGACATCTGTCCATGAGAACACTCGCAGTAGTACAGTTAGGTTGCTTAACTGGGACGTGAGTAGAGACAAGATACGTGCTGAAATCAGAATTTGCTCTGTTGTCAGGATTAGGAGATCATGAACTGACTCTTCGTCAGTGAAACAGTTAGTTATCGTGATGGCTATGTTAAGTGTCGTCAATGACCTGGTGTGTGCGACTGAAAGATGAACTGTGTCAACAAACTAAGATGAGAGATACCATTACATTATACCCGACATCACGAGCCATGAAACACCAACACGTAGCCGCATTCTCATCCGGAAGAACCTACCTGGGTTGAACAAGATTGCACGTAATTCTAGAGACTGGTGAAAAATAAAATCTAGGGCGTATAACCTTTCAGACCACTGAACACAGACATGAGAACTTACATTAACATAAAACCTGTGCGTTGTCACTTAATTGTTATTTAGTGGAACCAGAAATGAACATTCTTGAACAGATTAACTTGAAATTTCAACAAGCTTATTTACAAACACCAAGAATGCTGTCACATTAGTTCTTATATTTTTTAAACACTTTCTATAATTTCTCTTTATTGACACAATTTCTATACTTTCTATTTTAGACAAACTATCCAATCATTTCAATTCACCCACAAACCTTCATATTGTTGTTTCTAGTTATTGACACATTTTATACAATCGTGGCTTTATAGATTTGCTAGGTATGAAATTTCTCTTCGTGTATTACATCCTTGCGTCTGTTAGTCCAGAAACATTCTCACCATCTTTCTGGGAAAGAAATGCAGAAACCGCGCGCATCTGAGAGAAAATTATCTCGAACACCGTTAGAATTATTCTATGTAGAGGCCAAAAATGATTTGTATTTGGATTTGATAGATCTCTTCGCAAGTAACCCGCCTAAATGAAGTAGAGGTTTAATAATTTAGTTTCATTACAAAAGAACCGCCCAACAGCACGTCGTGTAATTTTTCAATATTTTATTTTGTTAAAACTAAAGACGATGTACTGAATTTGTTTCATACAAAAAAATCATCACCGGCAATAATTAAGGCGGAAGAACTTTCAATCCACGCATCAATTTAGGACCGAGCGATACCAGTCTTCCCTTCAACTAGAAAAGTCAGTTTCCTGTAATTTCAGCTTGTTCCAGGCCAGTCAAAATAAAAAGCACAGAGACAATAATTTGATCATACAGAAGCAGGCTGTGCTCATGCTCAACTTTACGTTGCGCTCACGCCAGGAAGGAAACCCAGACAATCTTGAAGTATATATTCAACAGGCTATCAAAGCAAGAATTTTAAAGATAGCTGTATATTTCTCACACACACACACAAAATGTTGTGAATAAATGGCTGTTACAAAATTAATATAATTACACTCTATTTCCACCTCTCAGTCTTCTAAATGTGCTGCAGAGGCTGAAGTTTAAGATACTGTCTTTAATTATTCTCCAGTCATTGTTTTGACGGGTATGCTTGCTCGTTTGTGCATAATCATAAAGCACTCTATAGTTTATATGTATTGATAAACCATTCTATGATACGATGTTTATTCACAAACCCCCTTATCTTTCTATCTACTGGCAAACTGCCATAAGATTTCTATCTTTTAATAAAGTCATCACTATTTCCTATCTATAGACAAACAATCTACCATTAGTCTTCCATCTCCTGGCATAAAGCCTGCCATTATTTCTATTGACCAGTCATTTGGTTCCAACTTTCGCCCTTCCCTCTGGATTTTCCCTGATCCCATTTTGCCTTATTTCAAGCTTTCTACACTCTGGATTCAATAGTTTGACATTTGACATTTTCTCATAACATTGCGGTCAAAAGTCTTATACCAAAAGTGAGTTTCTAATTTTTAAACATTAGCCGAAAGTCTCAAATCAACACTGACTTCGTCCACATTAGAGTACATGTAACTTAACACAGACCGCAGGCGACCTTTGTCTTTACTGACTGTGTGTGGTACACCACTCTGAGTGGAGACTTCCCAGTAACAAAGACTGCTGTGTCCGTCACAGATTTTGCTCTTTTCCTCAGACCTACGGGTCCTGAGTGTTCCTCTATAAATGCCTTTGTGCAGATGAGGAAGGACATCCCTCGAAACCTTCGGGTATATGAGGCTTTGTCCATTTTGGCTGGAATGACGTCTCGAGTGTTCGGTGGTTTTATAGCGAATATGAGTACACATGAGGGCAAGTCCGGGAACAATGGGCTAATCACCTGTTTGCCATGTCATTTTGATTACATGTCCTGCCCATGGGCCTTGTGCACTTGGGTCCCCTCTACACCTCGTTTCACGGGGTAGAAGAGGTTCCGATTATGAGATGAGATGAGATGAGTAACTTAACACAAGAACCAACTTTGTTTGAACAGTCAGAAATTTGAAATCAGAAATGTTCTGAACCAGTAATTCCATATCACTGTTCTCAACCATTGTTTCCGTATTACTGTTCCCAACCAATTTTTCCGGGGAACTGTTCTTCGAGCGCGCGTGCGCGCACACACACGCACACACACACGCACTCACACACACACACACACACACACACATATATATATATATATATATATATATATATATATATATATATATATATATATATATATATATATATATATAATATATATATTGACATATATTGAGGCGGCTCCAGTCCGTTTTGGCCGGTGGGGAAACCTATAAAATAATGTTGTAGTTACATATTTCAATCACTCAATACCCTTTAGCTCCCCAAGGAGCATGGGGGGCCGCGGAAGCGTAGTGGTTAGTACACTGGCTTCCTTACTCGGTGGTCCATGGTTCAATCCCCAGTTGCGGTGGGACTTTTTAGACCACGGCTTCGGGGTCGACCCAGCCTCAAAAATTGAGTACCAGAGCAACTCTGGGAAGGTTAAGGCGGCCGGCGTGATGCTGACCACTTCACTCCTAGTGCGCCGATGGTCAAGAAAATATGGGCCTAACACCGTATTCCCAATATGCCTCAATGGGCGTGTAACGGTATCTTTTCCTTTTTTTCCCCCAGGAGCACAGGCGGTCAACTAACACATGCTAAGTCCTGTCACGTGCCATCAGCTCAAGGTCTTTCAAGTTTTCCTCATCATTTTCACTTCTGTTTCCAGTTCTCTTCTCCAGGTGTTTTTTGGTCTTCCTCTGCTTCTCTTTCTCTGTGGATTCCAGAATAAGGACTGCCTTGTAATGCTATCAACAGGTTTCCTCAATGTGTGTCCTATCCATCGCGAGCGTCATCTTCTCATCTCTCGTTCCACTGGCACTTGTCTGGTTCTTGTTATCAGTTCCACATTTGTGACTTTGTCATCCTTCTATTCTACGCAAGCACCCATTTATAAATGCCTTTAACCTTTTTGTTAAATCTTCAATGGATGGGTCTGAAAAAAAAATCGAAAAAAGGTGATTCGTCTTACGAGGACAAAAGACAAAGAAAATAGCCAACGTTACGGCCACAAGGCCTTCTTCAAGGAAAGGAAAGAAAGTGAAGGCTAGATAGGACACATAAGAACCTAAATAAATATAAAAATTAAACCTAGGTACTTCCCTGAAGGAATCAAAGTCCTACCACTTTTGCTTCCCGCGAACGGACTGGCGTGCCCGGAAAAGGAAATGACTGTCACTACCGGATGTACACAATACATACTAAGAAACTAAAAAACGAAACTGAACAATAAACTACCCAAACGTGATATAAGTGGGGACTGGAAATAGAAGAGGACAGAATGAGTTGGAGATAAATAAATATGAAATAAAAAATCAAGACATATTAAAAACAGTGCATTATATATTCATACATATTATTAGAAGGCGGCAGAAAAATTGGATAAGAGTGGAAAGAGTCAAAATGGAACAAGAGAGGAAAGGGTGATCTCAGACAAAGGTGTGCAGAGTGTTAAGACCGGCTGGTTTTAGACACTCCATGCGATGGATAAGACGGTTCTCAAGCTGTTCTAGGCTAGCAGTGTCAGAGGAGAAGGATCTTATCGCCGTGACCTGGATGTCGATGGGACCATGGTGGTCAGGACCATTAAAGTGTATGGCAACTGGTGTGGATTTTTGCTGAGATGTCATTCAAGTGCTGGCTGAATTTGTCCCCAAGTCGTTTGCCTGTTTGGCCAATATAGGTTTTGCAGCAACGTTTACATATGATCGTATAAATGACATTGCGCGACTCACACGTGAAGCTACTGGTGATGGTGTACGTAGCCTCAGGAAGAGACACTTTGTGGGTTGAGATGACATACTTGCACGTGTTGCATCGTGTCCGACTACAGGGTAGTGTGCCAAACTGAATGGCATTCTCCTTTGGAAGACGGCTGCGAACAAGAAGATCCTTCAAGTTCTTGTCGCGCCTATATGCCACCAAAGGTGCTTCACCGAAAACTTCCTGGGTCACACACTCTGCTTGGAGTATTGGGAGATGGCGGAAAAGGATCTGTTTGACTGCAGTACTGTGAGGGTGATAGGTCAAGATCAATTTCACTTTATCCGAAGTGGGTTTATAGTGAGGTTTGAGGGCCTCCTGACGAGAGATGGGGAGCACACGTTGGAGGGCAGAGGTGAGAACATGTTCCCGATAAAGTCTGCTACGGAAGAAATCCAACATCTCATTGGCTCGGAAGTGGAAGTCATCATCGTCTAGGCACAGACGGCGGAGGCGGAGAAGTTGTGAGAATGGAAGGGAGTCACGACAAGCCCGAAGATGAGAAGAGGTATACAGAAGGTAGCTATGGGCATCTGTCTTGCAGTATAATGAGGTATTAAGGCCGGAAGGCGTGATAGTAATAGTAATGTCAAGAAAGTTGACAGATACTGTGGAGATGAGGGAGGTGAACTTGATGGTGGGTTGGAAGTGGTTGACAAAGTCGATGAAGCGGAATAAATCAGTCTCGGACATATCTGTGAGACCAATGCCATCATCGACATATCTGCGGTAAAACCCGGGGAAAGGACCAGAATATTGTTGCCATATCTGATGCTCCAAGTGGCCCATGAACAGACAGGCATAGCTAGGACCCATCTTCGTTCCCATGGCAACACCACTAATTTGGTAAAAAAAACTGACCATTGAATTCAAAGGAATTAAGTTGAAGGACCAGTTCAGCAGGACGGAGAAGAGTGTCAGTGGATATAGAAGGACAAGTGCGCTGGTCAAGAAAAAACCGAAGAGCTCGGAGACCATCAGAGTGGGCAATTGAGGTATACAGAGAACAGACGTCTAACAAGAAAAGACGGTAGGAGCGGTCTGCTGAGAGTCGGATAGAGGAGAAAGCTAAAACAGCATGATTAGTGTCTTTGACAAAGGAGGGAAGATTCTCAACGATAGCCTGGAAAATGCTATCGAGGAAGTCAGAAATGTACTCAGTAGGACAGGAACAGGCCGAGACAATAGGTCTGCCAGGGTTGTCGATCTTATGAATTTTGGGGAGCATGTAGAATACAGGCTTGCCCAAAGAACTTTCATGAATCCTAAGATGAGATGCGTGGGGAGGAAGAGCATTACTGGTGATGAGCTGTTTAATAGTGTTGTGTACAATGCGATTGTTAGAGACAGTCGCATCGCTGGTCCTGGGGCTGTAAAAAGAGCCATTGGTCAACTGGTTATTACCTTCACTTAGGTATAAGTCCTTCTGCCAGACGACAATGGCTCCTCCCTTGTCAGCCGGTTTGATGACAATGTCGTCTCTACGGCGAAGAAGGGAGAGAGCACTAGACTCTGCAGAAGTCAGATTGGAATAATGCAATCTACGAGGGCGGAGCTGCTGAATGTCATGGATGGTGTTCTTGATATACAGGTCCAGGGCATGAGAAGCCCCAGGTTTAGGTGTAAAGGGAGGTTTCGTAGAGTGAGTAAAACGTGCGAAGATGTCGGATTCAGCCTGAGACTGCGGAGTGCTGTCTTCCTGCCTAAAATGGAACTTCAGCCTCATGCGACGGTGAAACCGATGAACATCCTGGAGGAGATTGTATGGGTCTAAGGTCGGACGAAGAGAAACAAATTTTAGGCCCTTACTGAGAACAGAGCGTTCTCCCTCAGAGAGCGGCAGATCTGAGGGGATGCAGACTACCTGAGTGCAGGATGGAGTGGAGGATGGAGGGGCAGCTTTAGGGGTAGGGAGGAGACGGGATAGTTTGTGATGTTTAGTAGTGGAAAGGGACTCATGCAGCTGCCGGTTCAGTGTGTGGATAGTGGTGCGTATCATAGAATAGAAAGGGAAGTTCTTGGAGGTTAGACAACGTAAGTGAAGCAGAAGCTGGGATTGTTGGGCACTGAGATCCGATAAAAGGCGGGAGTGACTGGCAGCCACTACGCGCATACGTTGAAAGCCACATCTGGTCTCAATTCGTTGTAGGAGACGTTGTTCCCTTGGATTGAGTGTACCAGCAGATGGATGAAAATTGGAAGAGAATCCATTAGGAAGAATTTTGTGGTGGAGGCAGGTATGAATAAAGTGGAGATGAGAGGTGAATCTGGTTTTATTGAAAGTAACGAATGCAAAGTCAATAGCGGCACGGGATATATCAGGAGGCAGGGAGCTAAAGCTGGTGGTGACCGACACACGGAGAGAGTTGATGAAATATTTCAGAGAGGGCATAGTTGGGAAAGAACCAGGAGAACAGTGAATCGCTCAGAAAATAAAATATAAAATAAATAAATAAAATATAAAACACGCTAAATGAAAACAGAGATAAATGAAACAATAAATAAATAGGATAGAGTGCAGTAACATAAGGTATGAATGAAGAGTAGGGAAATAAGAAAATAAATAAATAGGATATAAAATGATATGCAATACTGAAAAATGAGAGATAGGATAGGATCGGGGGATAAGCAGGATAGGTAGATAGAGACACGAGATAACAGAGACACGGCGCAGTTAAAAAAAAAAAATATATATATATATATATAAAGTCGAGGAAGTTGAGGGAACTGCTGTAAGACGTGGGGTACAATGGATAGGTGTGGGAAAACAATCGAAAAAAGGTAATTCGTCTTACGAGGACAAAAGACAAAGAAAATAGCCAACGTTACGGCCATAAGGCCTTCGTCAGGGAAAGGAAAGAAAGTGAAGGCTAGATAGGACACATAAGAACCTAAATAAATATAAAAATTAAACCTAGGTACTTCCCTGAAGGAATCGAAGTCCTACCACTTTTGCTTCTCGCGAACGGACTGGCGTGCCCGGAAAAGGAAATGACTGTCACCACCGGATGTACACAATACATACTAAGAAACTAAAAAACGAAACTGAACAATAAATTACCCAAACGTGATATAAAGTATTTTTAATTTTACATTACATTGTTGTTGTTTTTTTTTTTTTAGACCAAACTCTACTGCGCACTTAATAGACATAGTGTAATCATGATTTTAGGCTTTTATATGCACTGGGAAGCTAAAAAAAAATTGGTGTGATTCGCTTTATTGCGATATTCGCTTTATTGCGGTGGTCTGGAACCGAACCCGCAATATCTTTGAGGATGCCTGTCTCTTTTTTTATGTGGCCAAAATATTTAAGCTATTTAATTTTGTTGTTCTTCATTTTCTAGCACCTCTTTATTTGTTTTTGCTCTCTGTCCATGATATGCGCCGCATTTAACAATATGAATCGCTAAAACACCAGCTCGCCTAGGATCTACTTGACAACGCTACCATCAGGTTTGTTCACAGCGTACAGTTGTGTCTGTCGCTGGACATATCTCGTGACTCTCCTAACTTGAAAACGATGGATTACAGTATTATGTTGCACGTAACTGATCTCAGATGCTCAGTGAGATGGGAACGAGGGCTTGTGGGTTCTATCCATTGCGAATTTTGTGGGAAATTACAGAACACATAAAAATGGCTGGTGTCATATATCCCTTTGAGGTTCTTGCTGATGGAGGCCTGTAAAGGTCAGCGGATGTTTATGAGTCCTTGTGTGAGTATGTTTGTATGCATGCAAATTTTGCATGGATGTATGTATGTGCATATCTGTGTCCACGAGGGTGAGTCTGTCTGTAAAAGGTAGTCCCATATTAGATACTTCCGTAGGGGAGTGGAGTGTTAGAGACTTCATCATACTAGGTTCAGCTTATTTGTAGGTGGGGGTGACTAGTTCCTTTCCTTTCTATATTTTGCCTTCCCTAACTCAAGAGAAGAGTCAGGTACCCATTTAAAGTATTAGCCAATCAGATGCCCAGTCTGTATGTATCATTTAATTAAGCTTTGGATCCATCCATCTATCCGTCTGTCTATGCCTACCTGTGTCTGCCTGTCCATCTGTGTTCATGTCGACAGCTGCCTACTTATATATGTCAGTACATGTATGTGTGGGTGTCCATCTATCTACGTATTTATGTGTGCCTTTGTGTATTCTTAAATGTACGTATGTCTGTCTAGGTGTATGTACACATATACTAATGTATGTACTTACATATGGGGTGCGTGTGTGTGTATGTACTTATGTGCGCACGCATGTATATCTGTCTGTGTGTATGTATACATATATTAATGTGCGTACTTACATATTTGTGTATGTGTGTATATATGTACTGTATATGCGTACGTACATGTCTTTCTAGGTGTATGTATGTATGTATATATTTATGCGTGTATTTAAACAGTTTCCTTCTCCGCTGTTTATAACGCAAGTTGCTAACACGCTCCATTTCAACGGTTTAGGGCAGCCGTATTATTTGGCCGGTTGCGGTGCAGTTTAGTGCACACAATTGGCACATGCCATATTTGAAGTGTGCAAAATTTCATGCTTCTATCTTCATTATTAGCTGAGAAAAACAATGTGATGCATTACTTTCTGAACGCCCCTCGTATGTATGTACTGTAATGTGCGCAAGAGGATACGTGAACGTTTTTCTACGTTTAAAAGAACACAATCATCATCATCACATTTCCGTTCCCCACAGACCATAAGCCATCAACGAACTTATGCCAAGTCCTGTCCTGTGCTGTCACCTCAAGGTCCTTTCATATCCACTTTTCTTCTCCGTGTGTTTTTCGGTCACTTTCTACTCCTCTAATCCTAGAGGTTCCAGAGCAAGACTGCCTTGTAAGGCTATCAACAGTTTTCCTCAAAATGCATCTTATCTATCGCCAGCAGCTTCTAAGAACACACAATGCAAGATGCTAATCTGTTGACATGCATGAGTCACGTGGACACTGCTGGAAGACAAAACGAAAGGTTACTATAGGACTTCCTACAAGAAGGCCAAATGCAGTGGTGGTCACAAGAAAGATTATATATGTATGTACTGGCATCTGCGTTTAGGTTTCCATGTGTTTACAACAGCACGTTCTGTGCAGGATGTCGTGTACCTGTGCTCTGGATGACCGTATCGTGAATGTCAGTAGTTGTTAACGTTTTGTGAGTTAGGTGTCAGTGAGGTAGACTCTGATTATTTACTGTGTGTAACTGGCTGGGCTGAGAGCGAAATAATTTACCGTGCAGTTTAGATTCTCGTGTGTGTGAGTTGATCATGTGATGGAAAAGAGAAGCGATAATTGGTTGTATAATCAGAGGTCTGAAAGTGTTTGAAAACGTTGTGACGTTAACACGTGTGGAAGGTTACAAGCTTTGTGAAGAAAGATTGCAAAGTTTTCTGAGTCGATTCTATGAAGCTTAGTAAAGCTTGATCATCTTAGGTTGCTCTAATTAGTAGACAGCTTGGGAGACTTTCTTTTCTAACAAAGGTGTGAATTTATGCGATTGGCAGAGTGGTTAGCGCACTGGTCTCTCGCGACAAAGGTGCCGAGTTCGAAACATAATGGCGTCACTTTCCAGTTTATCCAGCTGTAAATGGGTATCTGGCTCTGCTCTTGAGTTAGGGAAGGAAAAGGCAACGAGGACGGGAACTGATCACCCCACCTCTTAATGCTGAAAATCATATAGTGAAGTCTCTAACACTTGACTCCCCTGTCTCTGCATATCCATCCTACAGGAGCACTATACTTGTGTTTCTATGATCGTAACTATGTCTATGGGGTAGCTGATAGAGATCGGGGTCTGCGCATGACATCCGGGCATCTCTGTTGGGAGTCGGGGCCTGGGGGGGGGGAGCGGTGGGGGGGGGCGGCGCGAACACTGGAGGTGTCGGGTGGCCCGGGGCGACAGTTCGTGAGTGGCTCGCTTTGTCGGGAGTAACACATATGGGGGAGGAGGCGAACATGAGTGTCATGTGTGAGGACACATAGCGAGACTCAAGGGCAGGACCGGATTTACGTGGGGTGCCGTCACGGTCCCATAATGTACTCTAGGGGGGGGGACACATTACTTGTTTCAAGTTGGGGGGTGATCCGGAATTGCATAATTTAGGGGGGTGTGGGATACGGGTGTGTGGGAACAGATTTTGTGATCACACAACTGCAGTACTTTTAGATATTTAGTCAATTTAGCGATCTCATGAAGATATAAGCTGTCAATCGTCCGCTTTACTATAAATACTGGCGTTAGGTGTAGGTTCACAACGTTTAGTGATAATCTGCTTGAGAAGATGAACCGAGATTAAAGCAGAGATGCAAACCAGCTACTGAGTCTCCGTACGAGCAACGGTTTTGGGGTTGAGAGTGTCTATAGAAAATAACACAGGTGATAAAACCTCAATAGCAGTTCGATAGTAACGACATGTGATGCCTCGGTTCTTTTATTATTGTTTAAGGGTGAAATCCATTAGTTTTTTTCTTTATACAACAGTTATTAGTCCTTGAGTATGTCCCTCAGTTAGTAGGTGTCTGATTGTCATGTTAGTTTTTCATGATATTATCAGCATAGTAGTTGACAGGTGAGTGTACGTAGTCCTAGTATACTGGGGGATAGTTCTGACTTAAGATTTTTTTTGACGTTTTTGAGCTGTTTCGATGAACCAGTCTGAATGCTTGAGAGTTCTATATAGGGGTTGTTGAGAGCTATGGGTAAAGGAGGGACACAGATTTTTTTACTATAGTCCAGTTCGTTATCCTTAAATGATGTCAGTAGGGATAGGTGGTTTTGTTGTTTGTGTTATTTAAATGGTTCATCTTAGTCAACTTGTGATAGGGCAATGAGAGGTGTGAGACGTAGATGACTGTGTAGATCTCCTGGACATATTATGATATACTGGTCTGAGTGGGTTAGTGGAGGGGGGCGGGTGCAGGGTAATAATATTTGTTTGTTAAGAAGAGATTAAGTAAAGGTCGGTGGTGGCTGCGGGGGGGGGTATATAGAAGATGGCATAGACAATGTTAGTGTTTTGTTAAATATATCTAGGGGATTAGTTTTAGCATGCAGAAAAGTGCGGGGGGGGGGATCGACGTTTACCGGAGGAGTACAGGGAGGTTGCGAGCAGTAAGACTGAGGAATGACGTGAGGCAGGTACAGGGATGGGGAGGCCAAAGCAAGGGGACATGTTTTTGATCGATGGTGGGCGCACATACGAATTATTGTTGATGGTATAATGAACTATGATAGTCTATGTCTAGGACACAGACCAGGTAAGATAAAGTTGAGCGCGTTTAAAAATTTTGTGTAGTTGTGCCACACGAATGACTGTGGGCTGGAGTGGGCGTTTCTATTAGGTGGTGAGTGGGATGGTATGGTGGATGGGTGGATCCGCGGGAGAATGGGGTGTGTCTGAGTGACGGGCAGCGCAGAGGCCTAGGGCGATGACGACGGGACGTGATAGGATTACACGAGGGACGCGTCAGGGGTGTTAGGGGGACTAAGGATTTTACATATGTGGATAGGTATTGGGATGTGACGTTCGAGGTGTCACAGTGTTGATGACGGTAGTGGTGTGGGAGAGACAGCGCTGGTTGAGCGGTGTGAACGGCCAAGCTCTCTGAGGGTTGGGTTTGTGAGGGAGGTGTTGTGAGTGGTCAGTATAACGGGGGGTGAGCAGAGTGATTGTGATTGTGTGACAGGTACAGTAAGGATGGAGGGGGGGTGTTTTGTTGTGTTTTTGGGTTAAAGTAAAAGTATGTAAGGAGTGGGTAAAGATTTTGATCACTGTGGCATGGGGGGGATTGGGGTTTACGTGCAGTTTGTCCATTTCTGTTTTGTTCTGTAATTGTTTTGGGGTTGGGGGGGTCAGACAGTATGGGGGTTGACTCATCATGTGCAATGCGTAGGATGGGGGTTCGGAGGAATTGGGTCGGGTAGGGGGGTGGGGGTGGCTGGGGGGGGATTTGGGGGTGGGGAGTTGAGGGTGGGGGTGGTGTGGAGGATCAGGGGGGGGGGCTTCGGGTGGGGGGGGGTGCGGGACTGCATATGGGGGGGGGGTGGAGACAGGGGTTTCGTAGGGATTGTTTGGTGGGGGGGGGGGGGGGTGGGGGGGGGAGTGGTTTTTAGCTTCCAGGATAGGGGTCGGTGGGATGTATTGTTTATTGGTGTGGAATAATTTTGTGGTGAAGGGGGGTGGAGAAGGGGGACAGTCAGGGATGATACCGGAGTGTGGGTGAGGGGTAGGTTTATGACTATTGCAGGATAGGCTGTGGATATGTTTTATGAAGTTTGGTTCCGAGGTGGGGGAGGAAGGAGTAGATGAGTACTGGTTATGATGTTGTTGTTTTGTGTGCGATAACGTGACGTTATTATATGTGACATAGTGGATGTAAGGATGGGCAGTAGTTTATCCATTTGGTTTGGCAGAATAGTTTAGTAGTGGAGGGCGCATTTACTACGTGAGCCCCAATTGGTTGGTAAGTGTTGTACAATGAAACCCCCCCCCACCCCCCACCGCCCACCCCAAACAACAGAACTCACGACCCAAGTTGCACATTTGACCATTGGGTTTGGTTGTATACCTGTGGGATTGTTACAGGTGGGTGGATATATGCGATGTAGAGGTGGATGTGTTTGGTTGATCATATGTGTGGGAGGTAGAGGGGGGCCGCGGGGGTTGCGTTTGATCAATGGGCTTTGTGTGCCTAACTCGATCGAGTTCGTTGTTTGGCGGGTGGGATATTGGTTTGTAGCGGTCCCCCCCGGGTTCAGACGGGTGAGTGTAATGGTTGGTATGTTTAGTGTGGTGGAACAAAGGTTGTGTGTTGTTGAGTGGCCCCCCGTTATTGTAGTGTGAGATAACGTACTATGGTGAAAGAGATGGTAGTGGGGGAATAAGTAAGGCTCTGGTTCTCTAATTGATTGCGTAGGGATTGATGAGCATTGTGTCTATATAGAGCGAGATAGTGAGTAGGGAGGCATAGTCGAGGGATATTATGTTCGCAGGATCGAGTGATGGGGGGAGGGTGGAGTGTAGTTAAGTGTTGGGTGGGTGGGGGAGAATGAGGGTGGTTTATTCTGAAGTCTTATAACTGATGAAACGGTGAGGTCATTGCAAGTGAACTTATTGGTAATGAGGAGTGGCTTGTTCCTGATGATTGTTGGTGGGAGTTGGTGTCACTTATGTTTGACTGCAGATCTGGGGGAACTATGTCTGGGGATTGATAAGATTGTTGGTGGACATGTTAAGGCAGTGGGGGAAAGGAAAGTTTTGTGTGTAGAGAATGATATGGAGTTTTATTGAGGGTATGGAGTGATGGATTTAAAAAGATAAAATGGATGAGGATTTTTTTACGATGTGGTTTTTGGGTAGGGATGTACAAAGGGTAGAGCTGGAATTAGTGATTATGGTGTGGGTTTTGTGAACTTTAGAAAGGGGGGTTATGGGAATAGAAAAGGCTTTATCCCAAGTTGACGACCTTTATGAAGGGAATAGAAGGTTGGCGAGGCGTCCATAAAAGATAGAGTCGAGGGAGGCACAGGGATAAGGGATAGATCGGCATAAAGGGGGAGAATGATAGTGGGGTTCGAATGTCGCGAGCATTATGAGAGGAACTGTAATGGTTGCGTAGGTATAGTTGGGTGTGCGAGACGTAAATTTTTATTTTTAGGCTTGTGAATAATTGGGTAGTCGCGGGTCTGTAAGGGTCATGATTGTGATATAGAGTTGGTAGTTGACCATGGTAGAGATTTGGTGAGATGAGTTCATGGAGATTTGGGGGAAAGAGAAATGGGTGGATGTAAGGTAAGAAGAATCTTGATCGCAGGGAAACATCAAACTTGATTTGAAGCCTAGTAGGAATATTGGACAGGTTGCATCCTCAATAGAGCTATTTCACTGAGAGGGTGGATATTGGAGATTCGGTTTTAAGGTTAATTTAGATTGCTATATTTATTCTTGTTTTAGGCTGTTAACATTGGAGTGATGGCGTTATGTGACTTGTTTAGGCTTTCAATAAGATAGTTAGTGAGATGGATGTTTTGTCACGGAGCACGCTATGGGATATGGAGTAGATGGAGGTTGGTAGTCTTGAGGGGCGAGGAACACTCGTCTTCGATCTTAGTAGTAAAGATGGGAATGTGTGGGTAGAATGGAATAGGGGTGGAGTAGTGGTTGACGACAAATATTTTGGGAATATTCTGTAGGGTAGGGGTGATAATTATGTAGCTTGAATTGAAAGAGGGCTCCAAGTAGACTAGTTGGTTGGATGTACGGTAGATGATGGGTTTACAGGGGGATGATGGGGGTGTTGTAGTGTGGTTGAATGTAGGGGGGGCCATTTGGGTGTTGTGGGTCGACATGAAGGTGCAGTCTGCTGGTGGGAGATAAGGTACTTGTGAGAAGTCTTGAGGGTGTGGAGAATATGACGGTTACTCTTATACAGAGGGTAGACGTAGGGATGTGTAGGGGGCATGGTAGTAGTGATAAGAAGTTCTAAGTGATTGTGGCATCTGTGCAGTTATTGAGGAGGTTGACAGGGAGTTTGGAGTGGAGTGTTGTGGACGTAGTGATCATGGTACTTGATCTGAGAAAGGGTAGAAAAGACTGTTCTTAAGTGTGAGATTAGTCTTTGAAGAAAAGTATTATATGAGGAAGTTAGAAGATGTACTCTGGACTTGAAAGAGTTTTTTTTTTGTGGGATCCTGGAGTTATTTGAGTAATTGAGAGGGGTGTTATAGGGATGGTGTATATGGGTTGTGGGGCATGAAAAGTATGAAGTGAGATTAGGAATCTGTTTTATGGTGAACGTGGTAGTCCGAGTGATAGGAAGAAGGAAGGGAAGTAGATTTTAAAATGATAGGAAAAGATTTTGTTATAGGTGCTCTAAAAGGGAGGGGGGGATGCTTAGGTAATCTTGGGAGTTTCGTCTCTTTGGTTTCAAGTATTCATTATAAATGTAAAATGGTATGTTTTATGGGGAAAACTTGATATGTAGCAGTGGAAAGGTGGCACTTGTCTGGTTGGTAGGTTATTGGGTGTGGTCTATGTTTGGTAAGTGGTCATCATGGTGCAGTTAGGGTGTAGTGAGTGTGTTGAGAGAGAGGTATGGAGGGAGTGTGTTGACTACACAGAGTGTGGTCTGGTATTCGTTATTATATTTAATATAGAAATGTTTATTGAGGTGGGGAGGTTGTGTGACGGGAAGAGTATGTTTAAGGGTGAGTGACGGACGTGCGGATGGGGCAGGAGTGTGTGTAGTATGGGGGTATGAGGGGTGTGGAGGGTGAGTGGGGGATGATAGAGTAGGTAGTTCATACGGTGAACTGTTAACAGTAAGAGAGTATGAACATGAAGGGTCTGTGTGATTGGCATTGTGATGGAGTAGGGGATTGTTGAATTGTACATGTAGTACGAGGGCGTAGGGATTGGGTACGTGGGCAGTGGTGTGGGGATGGTGGGAAATGGGGGGGGTAGTTACATAGCTGATGGCGATTTGTAGGATCTAGGTAGGTTTAGTTTTAGTATTGGTGTGGACTCTGTTACGGGGTTGTAGGGGGTGTTGAACGGGACTAAAAGGGTTGAATTAGTGATAGGGAGTGTTGGTGTTTTATCTGGAGGGTGGTGGTAGTTGGGGTGGGGGGGGTCTGGTGTGGTTGATGTAGAGTTGAGATGTTGATGGTGGGAGTGGGTAGGTGGAGGCGTTTGGGGTGGCACACGGGGCAGTATTGCTACGATTTGGAGGAAAACTATCAGGGTCAATTATATTAGGCGGGTTGGGACCGCCTCCACTTATGATGTGTGTCTGCCAGGCCAATGATTGAGGATTATGATCCGCCCCTTTGCCTCTGTTGACCATTGGGTGGGTTGGATTGCTACGAGTTAGCCCCCCTCAGAGAGTACCCCCCCCCCCCCTCAAGTACTTTCTCAGACTTGAGTACGGCAATGAAATTTTTTGATACTTGTAGGAGCATTTGTTGTCTTCTGTGAGGGGTAAAAAAGAGATGAAATGAAGTCTGATATAGACGAGACCCCCCCCCCCCCCCCCCCCCCCCCCCCCCCCCCCCCCCCCCCCCCCCCCCCCCCCCCCAGAAAAATGCAGGAAATAATAAAAAGGAGTAAAAGATGCGAGTAACAAAATCGAGTGGCAGAAATACCCATAAGGATACAAAGTCATATTACAGAGGACGGTGAAATAAAGAAAAAAGTATAAGACGAAGAATAAAAAGACACGAAGCAAGCAAATCTGTGGTTTTTAATTTTTTGTTTTATGTTGTGATTCTTATTCTGTTTATTTTGTTTTTAGTAGGTGATGACGTTGGTGACGCGTTTTTTTTTATGTTTTTTGAGTACATGGCGGCGAGAGTCGACTTTTGGTTTGGGTAGGGGTTGGGGTTTTAGGGGGTGTAGTTTGTTTTGGTAGTGAGGAGCAGGAGGGTGTGGTCTCGGGGACAACATGTTAAGGGGTGGTGGCAGGTGGGTCTCTTATAGGCAATAGTGATAAGCGTACTGTGTTTAGGGGGCAGCCATTTAGAAGTGAGCAAGGTGTGGAGAGCACGCAACATTGGATCTGTACGGGGCTACGTGAGGCGCCTTATATAGTGACTCAGTGTCGAAGAGGGGGGTCGCAGGCAGTGGGAACGGGTAATGTTTTATCCGAAGGCGCACAAGGTGGCTTGAGGGGAGATGTGTGCAGGAGAGCGACGGGTCAAGCTAGGTCTCAGTGTATATCTACTCTATTAACTGAGGCTATCTCTCAGGTGGTTTCTAGGCTATGATTTATTATCATAATGTCAGATACAGTGGGAATGCAGTAGTTTGGATGTAGATGTTCGTAGGATTGTCTCTATCAGCAATCGATCTTGTTGGGAGAGGACACGAGCGCACAGATGGAGGGTGTGATAAGTAGCGAAGACACATGGATAATGTGGAGAGGACGCAGTGAAGTGTGTGAGGTAGGCGGGTCAGGGCGGACAGTATGTACAACTTGTGGGTGTTGTATCTCTGCAGAGGCACCATAGTGACTGGTCAGATATGAGTTGCTGAGGGGAGGATGTCTCTTAGCGGCGGGCGGGCGGCTAGGTGTAGGATGTGAGGCAGATGCGGTACATACGAAGGCTTATTACAATGAGGTGGGGGAGTGCGGTGGGGGGGGGGGGGGGATTGGGGGGGAGGGGGGAGGGGGGGGGGGACATCATTGGCACGAGACACAGACTAGGATAGGCGCTAGTTAGTGACTAGGGCTAGTGGAAAGTCAGAGGGATAGATAGAATGCGTAGGATCGTGTAATTTGGCGGCGGCGGAGTGGTATGTAGTGTGTTGCGGAGAGCAGGTGCAGTGGACAGTGGGAGGAGGTTACTGTGCTCTGTCAGCGTACTGTTCTAGATCATAAGGTGGGAGCAGATGACACTGCGCTAGTCTTGGGTATTATTGACCTGGCGGTGAGAGGGAGGAGATAGCGGGTTGTGATTAGATATGAATTGTAACTGTGGCAGGCGTTCTTCTCGGTGGAGGGTATCTTACTTACTCACTTGACTCACTACTGTCCTGAGAACATTATTATGATCGGATGCGGGTGGAGTCGGACGCGGTATGCAAATGACTCAGTGAGGGCAGTGAACAGAGGGTAGGATGTGCTTAGAGAGGGGGCAGAGTGATAGTAAAGTACACTGTGGTGAGAGTCGCATGGCTCGTGAGGGAAGCATTTCTAAATTATGTCTTAACGTGCTAGTGGGATCTCGAGGGTATCATTGGGATCACGTAGGGGCGCACGGGATGGAGTGGGGGGATAATTACGCGGTAGGGTGGGGTGGGGGGGGGGAGGGCTCTGCGTGACTGAGAGTGAAGAGCGGTTGGGTGATGCCATAGGTTAGTGGCCGTGACCATATGAGGGGGAGGGGAGTCTGGCGACACAGTCTGGTATCTCGTTTATATCATACTATATCTGATAAAGATCCAGGCGTGGGCATGAGGTTAGGTAGTCTAAAAGAACAGATAGGAGTACGTGGTACATAGTCAATCAGGCATGCGGCTCTGAGTGCTATCAATGGGGTAGGAAGGCAGAATTTCGAGCACAGCAAGGAGGTACAAATGGCGTGATACTGATAGTTGCTGGATGAGGATCGACACCACGGAGACAGGGTGAAGATATGGGAGGGAGAAGGCGGAGAACGGGGGTACTGGGGGTGGGGGGGGGGTGAGTGTGTGGATAAGTAGGACACGCGTAGGAAGGGATGTTGTCGGGGGCGGTCTTGGGAGGGGCTAGGGGGACAGCTGGGAGGAATGCTATCAGATGACACGTCTAGAGCTGAAGATACAGGTGTGTAGGTGTCACATGAACGTGGGGTCACATGATGTTAGAGACGGGGAGTAGCATAAGAGGGGTTGTAGGTGGTGATAACCGGTAGTGAGGGGAGGATGTTGGTCGTGAGTGCCTGTGGAGGGAGAGACTGTGCGTTGTATCTGAAACAGTTAGCGCGCTGGGGTATACAATTCTGGGCGAGAAGCTGTCATCTCGAACACAATCTGTAATGAGATATCTATATCACGCACAGATGCGTGAACGAGGGAGGGATAGGATAGAGCTGTGGGATCTTGAGGCGTGGCGGGGGAGGTAATATCTTTCTCTGTGACTCTTTATGGAGTGAGAGTAGGGAGTGTAGAGTTTCGATGCGGTAGCAGCAGAACAAGGCGACAATGTATAATCACAACTGCGACAGTCTTTTATGCGCACAGGGCGAGAGCGCGAAGCAGCGGAAGATGGAGCAAGGGACGGTGGCTAGGAGGCTACAGGGAGGTAGGCACGGGATTTGCACAGGGGGGTTGCAGGTCGAGGATTCCGAATCATCTTGGCACATTCAAGAATGCTGACATCTAGCTATTCTAGCAGACGTAGCTAAGCTGCGACTGGGGAAGACGCGTCAGCGAAGAGGATAGACAGGCGATCTGTCATAACAATACCTACCACATACATAACAACAACAATTACTACAATCACAAATTACACAACAATATCTACAAAAGTCTCATAAAATACAACCATGTCTACCATAATCACATATAACACATCACCATCTACCACAATCTCACAAAATACAACAATATCTACCACAATCTCATAACATACAACCATAACTACCATAATCACATATAACACAACACTATCTACCATAATCTCATAAAATGCAACCATGTCTACCATAATCACATATAACACAACAAGATCTACCACAATCATATATAACACAACAGTATCTACCACGATGTCATAAAATACAACCTTAACTGCCATAGTCAAATATAACACATCACCATCTACCACAATCTAATAAAATACAACAATATCTACCACAATCTCATAACATACAACCATAACTACCATAATCACATATAACACAACACTATCTACCATCATCTCATAAAATGCAACCATGTCTACCATAATCACATATAACACAACAACATCTACCAAAATCACATATAACACAACAACATCTAGCACAATCACATATAACACAAGAACATCTGCCACAATCACATATAACACAACAATATCTACCACAATCGCATATAACACAACAATATCTACCACAATCACATATAACACAACAATGTCTACCAAAATCACATATAACACAACAACATCTACCACACTCACATATAACACAACAACATCTACCACACTCACATATAACACAACAACATCTACCACAATCACATATAACACAACAATGTCTACCAACATCACATATAACACAACATATCTACCACAATCATATATATAACACAACATATCTACCGCAATCACATCTACCACAACATATCTACCACAATCACATATACCACAAAATATCTACCAGAATTACATATAGCATAACACTATCCACCAAAGTCACAGCAAACAATCAAACAGGATTATCTGATAAATTTTGTGTGGGCAACATCTCGAAAACTATTTTAAAAAACTAACATCGATCGATGTATGAGCGTGCTCCTCAATCAACAAAACAATCCAAGCCAGGCTGCATTACCAGATATCTATCCTAACCTCGAGATCATTCTAAAAAAAAAAAAAAAAACTCCCTCCCCCAGTCCCACCTAATCCACCCCAATTTTGAAACACCAGATATAAAAAACATCCGTGTGTTACCGGGCCCTGACAGAAGAGTGAAGAATAGTTAGTTATACTACAACCTAGCACGTATGTCGTAAGAAGCGACTAAGGACGGCTGGACACAGGACCTAATCCCATCATGTAGAAAATGTATGGCAAAACAAAAAACTTCACCAAAACAAGTCAACTAAGGGAAATAACTTATTTCAGCCATCCAAGATCTTCTGCTGGTGGGGCGGGACAGGAATACTTGGCATAAGTTTGTTGAACGCTTATGTTCCATAGGGGGTTGAAAGGTGATGATGATGATGATGATGATGATGATGATGATGATGATGATGATGATGATGATGATGATGATGATGATGATGATGATGATGATGATGGTGATGATGATGGTTGTGATGATGATGATTGTGATGATGATGATTGTGATGATGATGATGGTGATGATTGTGATGATGATGATGATGGTGATGATGATGGTGATGATGATGATTGTGATGATGATGATGGTAGTGATGATGATGATGGTGATGATATGAAGAATGATAAAGATAATGATGATGATGGTGATGATGATGATGATGGTGATGATATGAAGAATGATGAAGATAATGATGATGATGGTGATGATGACGATGTGAAGAATGATGAAGATAATGATGATGATTGTGATGATAATGATGACGATGATGGTGATGATGGTGGTGATGATGGTGATAGTGATGATGGTGATGATATGAAGAATGATGAAGATAATGATGATGATGGTGATGATGACGATATGAAGAATGATGAAGATAATGATAATGATGATGATGGTGTTGATGATAATGATGACGATGATTGTGATGATGACGATATGAAGAATGATGAAGATAATGATGATGATGATGATGATGATGATGATGATGATAACAATGATGGTGATGATATGAAGAATGATGAAGTTGTGAAGAATAATGATGATAATGATGATGTGAAGAATAATGATGATGATGATGATGATGATGATGATGATGATGATGATGATGATGATGATGATGATGACGATGATGATGATAACGACGATGATGATGATGATGATGATAACGATGATGATGATGATGATGATAACGATGATGATGATGATGATGATGATGATGATGATGATGATGATGATGATGATGATGATGATGATGATGATGATGATGATGATGATGATGATGATGATGATGATGATGATGATGATGATGATGATGATGATGATGATGATGATGATGATGATGATGATGATGACGATTATGATAACGATGATGATGATGATGAACTGGACAAGAATTAAATTCAGTTCTCTTGATCGCGTATAGAGCCTACATATTCAATGTGGAGATATGACATTTCTATAGCCCTTTGTCACTGGTGCGCCCTTTCACATTAAAAATGTATATACACATAGGTATATTTAAAATTAAGTCACACAGGTGGATAGATAGTTTGGTAGGTCTGAAACGTATATAGACACTCATATGGGTAGGTAGGAAGGCAAGCATGTAGGTAGTTAGGCAGGTAGGTAGTTTTATTGGCTAGTTAACTGGCAGGCAAGTATGCATGTAGGTACATACGTAGGCAGGCAGTCAGCTAAACAAGTAGGTAGGTAAGTAAGTAGGTAGGTTGGTTGGTTGGTTGGTAGACATGAAGATCAAAGGATTGATGAAGTGGCGAACAGACAGACAGACAAAAGGAGGTACAGACAAAAGAACTTACTTCCTGGCTAACCTCAGACCCGTAGACAGAAGACTGTAACTGATGCCAAGATACCACATCTTTTAGTGGACTACTCGAATGAAATTCCACTCTCCTGAGATCCTCTGATAAAGTTCAGGGTTACCTACACCAGGTAAGATGAGCTCGCGTGCTATGGTCAGGTTAAACAAAAGTGCGGGTTTGAGCGGAAGGGAGAAAGGGGTGCCGAATGATCAAGAAACCCGATATCCGGTACCTGGCTCGTGGAAGCTTTTTCGTGAAAAGACGTGGGTGGCGCCACATGTTATCAGGACCAGCGCCGGAATGAGGGAGAGTAAAGGCGCTGAAAAGTGTATAACTACCTCCAGGTAACATGATTAAGTGCCGTCCCCTCATCAAAGGATGGGTGTAATGGATCCCCAACGTTTTATGTCTCTGGGTGTGATGGTACACTGATGAGCTATTTCCTGTCTATTTATTCATAAATAAATCTAACGACAATCTCAGCAAAAAGTAAAACACTAGAGTACATAGAACGGTATATAAATAATAGCCTAACTATATATACAGATGGGTCAAAAGATGAAGAAGGACAATTAGGAGCAGGAATAGCAATACCAAAACTAAAAATTTATAAAAGATACAAAGTAACAGGTAATACATCCATCTTTACAGCAGAATTAGTGGCAATCCTAAAAGCTTTAGAAATAGCTGCAGAAAATCCACCAAAAAAAGTAACCATTCTCACAGATTCCCTATCATCAGTATTAGCTATCAGAAACAGAAATGAATGTAGCAGGCCAGATATTATAGAGGAAATACTACAGGTTAATACATATCTACAAACTATAGGATGCAGTGCAACACTAACATGGATACCATCACATGTGGGGATAGCAGGAAATGAGCTTGCAGACAAAGAAGCCAAAGGGGGGAGAGCTAGCCATAACAAAATTGAAGTAGGCTTAGGGAAGTTTGAAATAAAGAGCTTAATTGCTCAAGCAATAACTAAAGAGTGGATAACAGCATGGGACCAAAGTAAAAAAGCAAGACACTCATATAAAATCCTTAAAAAACCAAGCAAAAAATGTCAAATAAAAGATGAACTAAAAATACCAATTAATAAAAAGTTGCTGAGGCTCAAGCTTGGAACTGGATATTTCATGATTGAGGAACCCACATGTGAAGAGTGTCAAGAACCAAACACAATTAGACACTTTCTGCTGGACTGCAAGAAATATGACCAACAGAGGCAAAACATTAAGACATACTGTAGTAACCACAATGTAGAAATGAGGGTAGAAAATCTCATAGGCACAAAGACCCCTTCAGAAATGCAAAAGTTAATAAAACACTATATTACAAAAACTAAAGCTAACATATAAAAAAACAAATAAGGATTTGAGTCGTAGTCCAAACTCGTGAAAGACTCGCCCCAGATACATACAGACTAACCAAAGAAACCATCCAGTGAAAATTAAAACATACTAACTTAGAAAATAGCATATTTTGGAATTTCTTTTAAAAACCATGTTGAACTATAACCACAAAAGGAAAAATACCGACTAGAGATAATATAGTATAAAATAAATACAAACAAAAACATATTACAATAAAGGAAATACGTCCTGATATAACCAATAACTCCATGTACATGGTAGATGGTTGAAAGGGGCGTGCTACAAAGAAAAGTAGCAAACACATTAATATAAAAAAAAAAAAAGGAAAGGCGACGGTAGCGAAAAAGAGAACCGGTTAGCCCATCACATAAAGCTGAAACCTAATATAAGTCAAATCCCTAATATTTCACTTCCCTAAGACAGTAACCGCTGTAAAATTAACTTTTACCTTGATTTCTATCTTTGATTTCTATCTTTGATTTCATTATTTCTTTACAGATATTTCTTTCTCGTAATAACAGCCCTGAAAAGCCACCCATGCTAAGGGATTAAAACATCTGATAAACTCACTTGAAAGCTTGGCCAAATTCTTCAACAACTGCACAATCCAGTGGAGACCAGCCCATTGCGACATTCCAGGCAACGGGGAGGCAGACAAACTTGCTAAGGAAGGAGGAACGCTGCAGCAAAATAATATAGGGACAACCTATGAAATGGCAAAAACAACCACAAAAGTCACATTCAATTTCTAATGGGAAAGAGAACACACAGGCCAAATAAAAAATGATGCCTATCATCAACTATCTAGGCGAGACCAGGTCATCATTTTCCGGCTAGCACTGGACACAAGAGATTGAGGAACCATCTATACCACAAATACAGGATTGGTACAACAGATCTCTGCACCTGTGGCATCAGCCCCGTGACAGCCGAACATCTGCTGCAGTCCTGCCCAATGATACAGAAATGAACGAAATAGCATTTGGCAACACCCCACTTCTCTCCACGAAACACTGTTTAGGGATGTCAGGGACCTTGAGCTGACTACTGCCTTTATTAGAGTCATTAATGTGGAAGTCTGAGGGCGAACGAGATGTCAGGGACCTTCAGCTGACTACTGCCTTTATTAGAGTCGTTAATGTGGAAGTCTGAGGGCGAACGAGATGTCAGGGACCGTGAGCTGACTACTGCCTTTATTAGAGTCGTTAATGTGGAAGTCTGAGGGCGAACGAGATGTCAGGAACCTTGAGCTGGCTACTGCCTTTATTAGAGTCATTAATGTGGAAGTCTGAGGGCGAACGAGATGTCAGGGACCTTGAGTTGACTACTGCCTTTATTAGAGTCATTAATGTGGAAGTCTGAGGGCGAACGAGATGTCAGGGACCTTGAGTTGACTACTGCCTTTATTAGAGTCATTAATGTGGAAGTCTGAGGGCGAACGAGATGTCAGGGACCTTGAGCTGACTACTGCCTTTATTAGAGTCATTAATGTGGAAGTCTGAGGGCGAACGAGATGTCAGGGACCTTGAGCTGACTACTGCCTTTATTAGAGTCATTAATGTGGAAGTCTGAGGGCGAACGAGATGTCAGGGACCTTGAGTTGACTACTGCCTTTATTAGAGTCATTAATGTGGAAATCTGAGGGCGAACGAGATGTCAGGGACCTTGAGTTGACTACTGCCTTTATTAGAGTCATTAATGTGGAAGTCTGAGGGCGAACGAGATGTCAGGGACCTTGAGTTGACTACTGCCTTTATTAGAGTCGTTAATGTGGAAGTCTGAGGGCGAACGAGATGTCAGGGACCTTGAGTTGACTACTGCCTTTATTAGAGTCATTAATGTGGAAGTCTGGAGGCGAACGAGATGTCAGGGACCGTGAACTGACTACTGCCTTTATTAGAGTCGTTAATGTGGAAGTCTGGAGGCGAACGAGATGTCAGGGACCTTGAGCTGACTACTGCCTTTATTAGAGTCATTAATGTGGAAGTCTGAGGGCGAACGAGATGTCAGGGACCTTGAGTTGACTACTGCCTTTATTAGAGTCATTAATGTGGAAGTCTGAGGGCGAACGAGATGTCAGGGACCTTGAGTTGACTACTGCCTTTATTAGAGTCGTTAATGTGGAAGTCTGAGGGCGAACGAGATGTCAGGGACCTTGAGTTGACTACTGCCTTTATTAGAGTCATTAATGTGGAAGTCTGGAGGCGAACGAGATGTCAGGGACCGTGAACTGACTACTGCCTTTATTAGAGTCGTTAATGTGGAAGTCTGGAGGCGAACGAGATGTCAGGGACCTTGAGCTGACTACTGCCTTTATTAGAGTCATTAATGTGGAAAACTGGGGCGAACGAGATGTCAGGGACCTTGAGTTGACTACTGCCTTTATTAGAGTCGTTAATGTGGAAGTCTGAGGGCGAACGAGATGTCAGGGACCTTGAGTTGACTACTGCCTTCATTAGAGTCATTAATGTGGAAGTCTGGATTCGAACGAGATGTCAGGGACCTTGAGCTGACTACTGCCTTTATTAGAGTCGTTAATGTGGAAGTCTGGAGGCGAACGAGATGTCAGGGACCTTGAGTTGACTACTGCCTTCATTAGAGTCATTAATGTGGAAGTCTGGAGGCGAACGAGATGTCAGGGACCGTGAACTGACTACTGCCTTTATTAGAGTCGTTAATGTAGAAGTCTGGAGGCGAACGAGATGTCAGGGACCTTGTGCTGACTACTGCCTTTATTAGAGTCATTAATGTGGAAAACTGGGGCGAACGAGATGTCAGGGACCTTGAGTTGACTACTGCCTTTATTAGAGTCGTTAATGTGGAAGTCTGAGGGCGAACGAGATGTCAGGGACCGTGAACTGTCTACTGCCTTTATTAGAGTCATTAATGTGGAAGTCTGAGGGCGAACGAGAAGGAAGAAGATTTCATTTTTTTTTTGTACCTCGCAGATTTATGTCTCTATATACCATCAACACTGTTATGTTTTAATTGTAATATTTTCTCATTATTTCTGTGTATTTCCATTTTGGATGCGGGGGAAGGGAGGGTGGGGAGAGAGGCAGCAGCAGAAACCAGTGCCCATTTACAGCTGGGCAGACTGCAGCGTGACGCCAACGTGTTTCTAACCCGGCACCTGTGCCGCCAAGTTCCAGCGCTGTAACCACTCTCCCAGTCGGGCGCTCAATGTTACTGTAACAGTAAATATATTTCGTTGCCTGACGTTACGGTATCTTTATATAAAACGTTTTGGGGTATGTCGTCTTTCCAGTCCATTTTACGTACATTCCTACGACCTAAACAAAAACAAACAAAAAAGAGTAGTCCCACAGAAGATACTGCAGTAGGGTAGTGAAGTGTTAGCGACTTCACCATACTAGGTCCAGCTTCGAGAGGTGCGTGTGACAAGATCCTTTCCTCACTTCACCATACTAGGTCCAGCTTCGAGAGGTGCGTGTGACAAGATCCTTTCCTCACTTCACCATACTAGGTCCAGCTTCGAGACGTGCGTGTGACAAGATCCTTTCCTCACTTCACCATACTAGGTCCAGCTTCGAGAGATGCGTGTGGCCAGATCCTTTCCTCACTTCACCATACTAGGTCCAGCTTCGAGAGGTGCGTGTGGCCAGATCCTTTCCTCACTTCACCATACTAGGTCCAGCTTCGAGAGGTGCGTGTGACCAGATCCTTTCCTCACTTCACCATACTAGGTCCAGCTTCGAGAGGTGCGTGTGACAAGATCCTTTCCTCACTTCACCATACTAGGTCCAGCTTCGAGAGGTGCGTGTGGCCAGATCCTTTCCTCACTTCACCATACTAGGTCCAGCTTCGAGAGGTGCGTGTGGCCAGATCCTTTCCTCACTTCACCATACTAGGTCCAGCTTCGAGAGGTGCGTGTGACAAGATCCTTTCCTCACTTCACCATACTAGGTCCAGCTTCGAGAGGTGCGTGTGACAAGATCCTTTCCTCACTTCACCATACTAGGTCCAGCTTCGAGAGGTGCGTGTGACAAGATCCTTTCCTCACTTCACCATACTAGGTAAATTAATATGGCTAGGCGGGGTTGTCGCACGGAAGGTCCAGTGTTCAAATCCTGGGTAAGCCACTCATGTCTGTTGTTTTTCTGTTGTCTGGTGTTCTACTTCTTTATTTCCTGCGAGTGCCTGATAACATACCTTTATATTTGTTTCATATTAATTTACTGTTTACAGGCCTCAGGTTTCCCTCCCTTATTTGTAATAAATGTTTGTACAATACCAAACCTACCCACTATCCTGTTCTCACTGTTCTAGTCTACTATCATTTACTGGACACAGTATTAAGGTCCTAAGGGTCTTGTTGGATTCGGCCTATACTGCTTGATAGAAATACAACAGAAGTGATTGCGTCATTAATAGGCTGAACTGCCCATGGAGGACTTCTGGTGTCGTGTATTGTGGTTCGCACTATTGACCTGCCATTGAAACATCATTTTTTGATGATGCGTAGATGGCACAGCGGATAGTGTGATTCGCTTGCATGGCTAGGCGGGGTTGTCGCACGGAAGGTCCAGTGTTCAAATCCTGGGTAAGCCACTCATGTCTGTTGTTTTTCTGTTGTCTGGTGTTCTACTTCTTTATTTCCTGCGAGTGCCTGATAACATACCTTTATATTTGTTTCATATTAATTTACTGTTTACAGGCCTCAGGTTTCCCTCCCTTATTTGTAATAAATGTTTGTACAATACCAAACCTACCCACTATCCTGTTCTCACTGTTCTAGTCTACTATCATTTACTGGACACAGTATTAAGGTCCTAAGGGTCTTGTTGGATTCGGCCTATACTGCTTGATAGAAATACAACAGAAGTGATTGCGTCATTAATAGGCTGAACTGCCCATGGAGGACTTCTGGTGTCGTGTATTGTGGTTCGCACTATTGACCTGCCATTGAAACATCATTTTTTGATGATGCGTAGATAGCAGAGCGGATAGTGTGATTCGCTTGCATGGCTAGGCGGGGTTGTCGCACGGAAGGTCCAGTGTTCAAATCCTGGGTAAGCCACTCATGTCTGTTGTTTTTCTGTTGTCTGGTGTTCTACTTCTTTATTTCCTGCGAGTGCCTGATAACATACCTGTGGTGGGGCGCCGTTCGAATATATTTTGTGTTCGTTTATTATTATTATAGGTAAATTGCTACCCCTGTCCACAGTTAATATATATTTGATTGCTCCAGCGGTCGCTCATAGTACTGCTCGTTATCCCGTTACATCCCGGGTAAAATCTCTCACTTTTCATAGTTTTGTTCCCTCTATCACAACACGCATACAGGTTCTCTACCTGACCAATGAGGAACTAAAACAGTCTTCTTTTTAAAACGAATTCGACATCTTTTAATAACTGAAATTATTTGTAGCATGCATACTCGTTATTCATGATTAATCCTTATTTATTAATTTTCTCCGTACATATTACTTTTAATTCAAGAGTATTCATGCTCTTGTACAAACCCTCTCCTGTCAGGAGGTACACACTTCATAGTAGGTCCATACTGGAACTTAAAAAGAAAACACAGCCAAAAACCACAGCTGTCACAAAGCGCAAGGTTTTACTTCACCTTGGCCATACACATATCAACACAAACTCTGACGTCATTTTCCGGTGCGCCTCATTTTCAATAAATATCCCAAATAGTGCCGCATTTATCAGCACTAACTCAAACTCAATAAATCTAACATGTGGTGTGCATGGGCAGACACCACATATTACCCCCCCTGCGCGCTACTGGAAACTGCAGGTTTCCAGGTCATCATTAACTATACTTAACTATAATGATAAAAAGGAAAATCAAATTCAAGTAATGAGTGAAATGATATCACGATGAGTGAAATGCAGTTAAAATATGTGGCAACAACTTGTGAGCAACATATTAATGCTACGAAAATATCGCTATATAATCTATCCATCAATTGATTATGAACATAAACAATGTTTGTTGTCACTTCTTGTACCCAGGACAGTTACATAGTTCAATGTATTACTCTTGATAGAGTGTCCGCGATTACATTATTATGTCCTTCTATATGGACGATATCAAAGTCATACGCTTGCAACTGTAATGCAAATCTCGTAAGTCTTGCACCTGGTGATTTACAGGTTTGCAGATACGTTAATGATCTCTGATCTGTCATTATAGTAAAATGCGTACCTACCACATACTTTTGAAGTTTATTCAAAGTCCATACTATACCCAACAGTTCTCTGTCGAAAATAGAGTATTTAGATTCGGCTTCCGATAGTTTCCTACTCAAGTAGTAGATCGGATGAAACTTGCCATCAAAACTTTGTCCCAAACACCCGCCTATTGCGTGGAGCGAAGCATCTGTTACAACAATAAATGATCTTTTTAAATCTGGCAGTCTTAATATCGGATACTGTGAAAAATGAGTCTTAATGTTTTGTAATGCCTGGTTACATTATTCTGTCCAAACTACTTTGTTAGGCATACCTCTTTTAGTTAGATCAGATAAGACAGCAGTCAAAGACGAGAACCTTGGAATAAACTTGTGGTAAAAATTCACCAATCCTAATAGACTCCGTACTTGCTTCTTTGTAGTTGGGATTGTAAGATCAAGTATGCGTTTTAAATTAGATTCATCAGGTTGTATTTCATGTCTGCCAATTTTGTGTCCTAGAAATGAAATTTCCTTGAATCCAATTTCTATTTTGGATGGACGGGCTGTGAGATTGTGTATTCTTAGTGTCTGGAGTAAAGATTGTATCCCATCTACATGTTCTTCCCATGTGTCATGAAACATGCAAATGTCATCTATATAAGATATTAGGTCATAACGGCTCCCAAATACTCGACGCATCATCCGTACAAAAGTTGCAGGCGCATTTTTGAGCCCAAAACACATGACATTGTATTGGAACAAACCCTTCGATGTTGCAAATGCCGTTAATGGTTTACATTCTTCGGTCAAAGGGATCTGCCAATACCCTTTTGATAAATCGAATTTACTAAAGAACGTAGCGGAAGCTAAACGAGGTAGCAGGTCTTCCAGCAAAGGCATTGGTTCAGAATCTGATATCGTGACTTTATTTAGTCGACGGAAATCAATGCATATACGAATGGATTTGTCTTTCTTCCGTACTGCTACCATCGGAAAACAAAATGGAGAATCTGATGGAGAGATTATCCCCATTTTCAACATATTGTCGACCTCACTATCAACCTGCTCTCTGATATGCAAAGGAATTGCATACGGTCGTAACTTAATCGGAGTGGGATCCGATAATTTTATTTCGTGAGAAATAATGTTAGTTCGTCCAGGTAGATCAGACAACACATCTTCAAAAGATTTCAATAGATTGAGAATCTGATTCTTCTGATCTGAAGGTAAATCGTTACAAATGATTACATCCTTCCAAGTTTCAGAGGCTTGGATAGGTACCACAGGAAAATCAAGCGGTACATCCGCGAAACTAGTTGCTTCTTCATCAACTAAAGCAATAGATGCCAGATGCGGAGATTGATTTGTGATAGATTCACAAATATGTTGGTTAATGAATGCATTTTTATCTATGTAATGACTTGTTGTCACGTGTGGGATATTATTGCTATCATTAAGTTCATTTGCTTCTGCAACCAGCTGTGCTCTAGTAGTCACAGCATTGGATAAAGAAAGATATTCTCTTTCCCATGCATAAATTTCATCAGTAGAACATTCTTTTATACCCTTTATGTTTCCCAAAATCAAGTCACAGCAAGGCTGGTTGAGAACACATACACGAACTTTCCCAGTAAAGAATGGCGTGGTTATTGTTACGTCGGCCATGGGATATATCTCCACCGTGCCTCCGAAAGTTATGCATTTCACTGACGTTCCAGTGAAACAAGATGGAGGGATTAACGACCTTCTTATCCCGACCGTTGTGGAACCCGTGTCCCTTAAAATTTTAATTGGAGTGTTAAACAAAAACCCATTATGTAAAGTGAGAGTACCAACACCGTCATAAGATGACAACACTGGTAAGCCATGTCCACATTTAAGCCGTGGTGTAGCTCCAGGTTGAAATAACATCTTACATTCTGTACAATTATTAGAATTTTCTAAATCAACGTTACACGCATTGGCGTGATTATTGGTTGGATGGATGTCATTACTGACATTTCTATCTACCGTCTGACAAGCATTGGCTTGTGAGCGTGCTCTATTATGACTTCTAACGAAGTGAGATCTTCTGCGATCTGAAAAATTGTCTGAATGAGAATGTCCATTGTTGTCCCTGTTATAATGGCCACCCCGCGGTGACAAATTATGATTGTCCGTATATTTGTTGTGTGAATACTGGTTATTTCGATACCATTGGTTATTGTTATAATTGTTGAAATTATGCCTGTCTCTACCTCGTGAAGGTGAGCGATTATGGTAAAAATTATATTTACCCCTATAGGATGTGTGATTATTTTCTCTATGATTATATCGTCTATCCAAGCTACGAGTGCGCGATCTCCCGTGCGTCGCAGCACACGCAGTAGATGAGTCCAAGACTTTTACTCTGCTCAATGACAAGTTTGGATGAGCAACGGAAAATTGTTGACCTAATTTTTCCATTTCATCGATACTAGTCGGATTACGTTCTTGTAAGAATGATACAATATCCTGGTTTACCGACGAAACAATTTTATCTCTTAATAAGAGATCACATAATCCTTCAAACGTTTTAGGGATAGAAGCCTGTTCAACCCATCTTTGGAGACATAGTTTTATGGAGGAAACAAAATCCTCAAAATTTTACCCTCTACCGGTAACATGGATCGAAACTTTTGTCTATAGCCTTCCTGATCCAGACCATATCAGCGTATAAATGCTGCCTTTACGACCTGAAAATCATGTCTTTTATCTTGGTCTATACCCAGATAGACCCCAACTGCATCACCTGTGAGGAGACCCGAAAAAACACCAGACCACGAATCTTTATCAATATTTAAGCAAGAGACTCTTTCCTGAAATCTTAATAAATAAAAACTTATATCGTCGTGAGGAGGAGAAAAAGGTGGTAGTCTTAAATTAAAGTTAGGGGTTGTGATTGCCTTCTTCGATGAACCATTACTATCTGAAACATGGGAACCATGATATTGTTGAAAACGAAGTTTTTCAACCTCAAAAGCTTTCTCCCTTTCAAATTTTGCCTCCTCGGCAGCAATTTCCGCTAAACGAATTGCCTTTTCATGTTCCATTTTCTCTCGTTCCGCAGCGATTTCTGCTATACGAATTCTCTCTTCCTTATTTGCTTTTTCTTGTGCCATAGTAAATTCCCTTTCTTCTCTTTCTCTTTTCTCATTTCTTTCTATTTCTTCTCTTTCTCTTTTCTCATTTCTTTCTCTTTCTTCTTTTGCCTCTGCCTTTTCATATGCAGTCAAAGCAAAATTTTTTAAAATATCACCTTCCATACCCAGCGCCTTGCCTTGTTTAATAAAATAGTCAAGAGTCGCCATAGTATACCACAAATTATAACTTTTCTAAACAATAAATCAATATCTATGTTCTCCTCTGCCTTACTTAGACCATCACACTATGGAATAGTGTGTCTGATTGGTATAGTCACAATGTGAATATATATATAACTATATCACCTGCACAAATCCTTTATACGCTTATTAATATAATAATTAGCGTTTATGATCCTGCTTCTTGTTATCGACAAGAATCGCAGGATATATCACCAACAATATTATAGAATTATAGTTAATCAATAAATAGTTTATCATATACATGCTGCAAAGAAAAATTATCACATGACATGACTAACGAAAGACATGGATGGAAACAGAATAAAGAAACGACAAAATTGTAAGTAGTCGAAAATTCTAAGACAAAAGAAAATTAAAATTTCCACCAGTAATTAACGAGACAAAACGACAAATCACTTTTATCATTAATGTAAATTTTACAAAAGATAGCCAGGAAAGACCTACGCCAGACTAAATTCCCGAACAAAATTGAAATTTAAAAAAAAAATACGACGAATCACAGCACAGCTAACACGCATGAAAGCCTTAATTTCAAACAGAGCGGAAATCACGACAGCACTAAATGCTGAATCCCTGAAAGAAATTAATGCAATCAACCTATAGAAATACGACACTGAAACGTAAAATGCCTCCTAAACAGTCGCCCGCAAGAGACAAAGAAAAGAAACATATAACACAAAAGAAGCGAGATTTGCCCAACAATGATAGGACCAACAACCATGACGTTACATAACATTACTTATCTGAATCGACCATGAGCGTCCATTCTTCGCTGTAACTCCAATGGGTCGTTCCACGCAATATTAAATTGAAATGTGGATAATGTAGTAATCTTATAATGTAGTAATCAGCAACCATGATGACGAAATATGAAGACGTTCTCGTAAATCGTTCACTGAGTATTCAGTTCAATGGGAATGTCCGACCTTTACTCGTGTGAGACACATTGTAGAGATAGTGTCAATATATAATGATAGAGACGAAATGTTATTTTCCAACGAGTGACCGACTAAACTGATGAGGTGACCTTGTCAATGTCCTAACGGTTTGATCTATTACTTCCGAGTCCACTTGTCCAGCGAAACGCCCTCCTCGTAAAATCGCAGATTCATATTTCTCCCGTGAAGATATTCGTCAGATTGGTATAGCATTCCTCTCATGGTAAATCAGCGTGAACGATTTCATCATGGATATAATGTTTTTTCTGATCCTCAAGTAAGGTACCAGGTCTGGGCATGACCTAGTATACGAATATTGTAAATTTCATGTCTGCACAAAGTTGCATTCCAACAGCTGTCTCTGCATAAAATGTTCATTGTTGAACAGCGATAGATTGATCAAAATTCCCGATATTGTCCCAACATAGAACTCTGTCTGTCAATAGCCTGAGCAACCTTCAAATGTCCTTCAAATCCAACGGACGACAGCCTCCCTATCTGTGGTGGGGCGCCGTTCGAATATATTTTGTGTTCGTTTATTATTATTATAGGTAAATTGCTACCCCTGTCCACAGTCAATATATATTTGATTGCTCCAGCGGTCGCTCATAGTACTGCTCGTTATCCCGTTACATCCCGGGTAAAATCTCTCACTTTTCATAGTTTTGTTCCCTCTATCACAACACGCATACAGGTTCTCTACCTGACCAATGAGGAACTAAAACAGTCTTCTTTTTAAAACGAATTCGACATCTTTTAATAACTGAAATTATTTGTAGCATGCATACTCGTTATTCATGATTAATCCTTATTTATTAATTTTCTCCGTACATATTACTTTTAATTCAAGAGTATTCATGCTCTTGTACAAACCCTCTCCTGTCAGGAGGTACACACTTCATAGTAGGTCCATACTGGAACTTAAAAAGAAAACACAGCCAAAAACCACAGCTGTCACAAAGCGCAAGGTTTTACTTCACCTTGGCCATACACATATCAACACAAACTCTGACGTCATTTTCCGGTGCGCCTCATTTTCAATAAATATCCCAAATAGTGCCGCATTTATCAGCACTAACTCAAACTCAATAAATCTAACATGTGGTGTGCATGGGCTTGATAGAAATACAACAGAAGTGATTGCGTCATTAATAGGCTGAACTGCCCATGGAGGACTTCTGGTGTCGTGTATTGTGGTTCGCACTATTGACCTGCCATTGAAACATCATTTTTTGATGATGCGTAGATGGCAGAGCGGATAGTGTGATTCGCTTGCATGGCTAGGCGGGGTTGTCGCACGGAAGGTCCAGTGTTCAAATCCTGGGTAAGCCACTCATGTCTGTTGTTTTTCTGTTGTCTGGTGTTCTACTTCTTTATTTCCTGCGAGTGCCTGATAACATACCTTTATATTTGTTTCATATTAATTTACTGTTTACAGGCCTCAGGTTTCCCTCCCTTATTTGTAATAAATGTTCACCATACTAGGTCCAGCTTCGAGAGGTGCGTGTGACAAGATCCTTTCCTCACTTCACCATACTAGGTCCAGCTTCGAGAGGTGCGTGTGGCCAGATCCTTTCCTCACTTCACCATACTAGGTCCAGCTTCGAGAGGTGCGTGTGGCCAGATCCTTTCCTCACTTCACCATACTAGGTCCAGCTTCGAGAGGTGCGTGTGGCCAGATCCTTTCCTCACTTCACCATACTAGGTCCAGCTTCGAGAGGTGCGTGTGGCCAGATCCTTTCCTCACTTCACCATACTAGGTCCAGCTTCGAGAGGTGCGTGTGACCAGATCCTTTTCTCGCTATCTTTGCCTTCCGTAACTCATGAATTCCTAGGACCTAGAAACCTGAAATTTGAGGATGTCAGAAGAGAAGGTGTCTCCAACCTGGGGTAGGCGTACTCCCAGGATGTATGAAAAGCTTGTCAGAGTTCTAAGTCTTGTTCCCAGCCTAATCTAAATCATGAAATAAGCTGGAGTCAAACATGACATGCGGGTATCACTTTCAGACACTGTACCAAGAATAAAACTGTTGGTTGACAAGAAGCAGAATCAGGGGTATCACAAATTTATTAGACTGTGTTCTAGTAAACATTTAACAACTTTTTTCTTACTAAAAATGTTTGTTGTGTACCGAACAAAGTTTTCTTTATGAAAAAAATAATTAATCAGTTTATTCATTTTCTTATGTGCAAATGTATGGTAAAGTCTGGGATTCTGTACATTCATACTGAGTAGGGGGTAAGGGAAAGTTTATTAAAAGCTGATGGGGTATGGGAAGGTTTACTAATAGCCGACGGGGTACGGGAAGGTTTACTAAAAGCTGATGGGGTACAGGGGCTGAAAAAAAATGTGTTAACTCCTGTTATGGAGCAACCGCTGACCTGGTGCCCAATAAAATTAGGCAACCAAAAATTGCACCCCCAAGGAGTAGACAAGTCTCGGGGTCAGGTGGGGAATTTAAGTAAACCAAAATGGTGGCATATGAACGGCTAATGTTCTTAGCCTGAAATACTAAGGACAATTCATGTTCGTCTATTAGAGAATGACATTGCAATCGATGAATCATCAAGGCTATGACTGCTGGAATTTGGCATCAAACGTAAGACCAGCAAGGATAGACGTATGAGAGGACGCATCCGCTGTGTGTACAACCAGTGCGCAACAGGAACAATTAGCATTCATATCCTTCGACATTTGCTGAGGGAGCCTGAGCACCTATGGGTTTGCCCGGAGTGCAATGACGTCGATTCTGATTAATATTAACATTAACAAAGCCTGTCCAATGTAATTAGGACCCAAAGACGCAGCAATAGAGAATGCAGTCAGCGACCCATAGCTTGACTGCTTGCGTCAGGGTCAGCGAACTAGAGCTGACCAAGACCCTACTCCGCCTCCAAGTGGTGGTCCTGGAAACAGGCTGCATCACTGCAGTCTGGCTGAGAGAATTGGGATCGAAGAGGAAAGGCTAACCCGGTCCCAACAAAGTCGGACGTGTCGGCCGAAAGGTGCAAATATCGCAGCTTCGCTGTAAACGGGCACAACGCAACCAACATCCTTTTCAGGACGAACGAGGAAGAAGAAGTCCAATCTAATTAGGGTACACCCAAACGAGCAAGAAAGCTTAAATCTGGGGAGGTCATTGAAATCGGGGGAGGCTATAGAAATGTCGGGAGGTTATAGAAATGTCGGGAGGCTATAGAAATGTCGGGAGGCTATAGAATTGTCGGGAGGCTGTAGAAATGTCGGGAGGTTATAGAAATGTCGGGAGGCTATAGAAATGTTGGGAGGCTATAGAAATGTCGGGAGGCTATAGAAATGTTGGGAGGCTATAGAAATGTCGGGAGGCTATAGAAATGTCGGGAGGCTATAGAAATGTCGGGAGGCTATAGAAATGTTGGGATGCTATAGAAATGTCGGGAGGCTATAGAAATGTTGGGAGGCTATAGAAATGTCGGGAGGTTATAGAAATGTTGTGAGGTTATAGAAATGCGGGGATGTTATAGACATTTGAGGAGGTAACAGAAAGACTGCATCAAAGCATATATGCAGGCCCGTAACCGTGGTTTCTCCAGCTTCTTGTTTTACGTGATGAGGGAGCTAGCCCCAAGTGCAACTTCATATTAGTCACCTCACGACTCACCTGAAGAATCAGTAGTCATGTTCTTTCTTTATCTCTTTAGAAACTCCCAGAACTACAGGGAACAATGGCAGTCTTTGCCACACACCCAAAGTTCTATAAATAACTGCAGGTCAGTTGAATTCAACAGGTCAAAGGTTACTGAGATTTAAATTCCGGGTTATGAAATCATAAATGGCAGCAAGGTTGCTCTTGTGTTCGAAACTACCACACAACCTCATAATATCACTTCAAGTATCACCTCAAGTATCACCTCACAATATCACCTCAAGTATCCCTGCAACAGTTGTCATTATGAATATATTCATCAAGATGACTGTCGTAAGTTTTATAGATAGGCCTTATATTTTTATGGTCCCAATCGAGCAGAGGTGATATAGTGATATCTAGGTGAGAGAAAGGTGTGAGAAATAGTCCTGTTTACAAGGAGTACAGGTGTAAGAAAAAAATACTGTCTTGGATTGAGTAATTTCTCAACCCAACCTATCTAGTACGACACACTTTAATGGAGACGTATTTTTCCACTAGATGTTGATTCAAATACACTATCCTCTCGTACGCACGCACAAACAATTCTGTGACATAAATACGTACATACGTAGAAAAGAACAGGTAAACTATGGGGTCACATATAATTATATGGCAGGGGGGAGGAGGTTTTGACCAACACCAATAGCTTAAGGTTTATTAAGTTTATTATATCTTTAGAAAAAATAGATTACAACATCAAATACATCGTTATCATTACATCAGTGAATTATCGTTACAAAAGAGAAAAGAAAAATTATACTCTCATAGACCCTCCCTCTGGAATATGGATAACTAGGAATGATCCAACCCGACGTTGTTTACCCAAAAGATCAAAACAAGTGATTAACAATGGGAGTGGGGGATTAGTCAGGACGGGTAAAACGTATGTCCTTAATTTAACTATCCCGTGGGTCTTCAGACTTAGTGAGAGATAGATAAAAGAGAAGGTGTTATATTAGTAGTAACTTAAGAAAATAAATTCTTTCGTTCTGTTTCACGCTCTACATACATACAGTGAGCTCACTACAGTCAAACTTACCCTCTGCCGACACTGCATACATCCATGAAATTAATCAACCACAATGTATTTAAGACTATTATATGTCCTATTATTTGTCCAGTCCAGCCCCAGAAAAATTCCGTCTAGGCAACTGCTATTTTTTCTCGGAGATTTCGCTGAATTGGTGTGCAGATTATATTTTTCCCTGGGTGGGGGTATTCCTCTTCGTAATGCAGGTATTGAATGGGGGATAAGTTTTTTCTAGGTTTCTGTCGTAGTGAATGTGAAGATATTATCACACATCGGAATGTTACTCCCAGGCTGTTCTCTGAATGAAATATCTGTAAATGTTCTATGTATATTTGGTGTTAGGAACACTGTTTACTGTCATATGGGTTTGATTAAAGAAATTGGTGCTTTAAGTTCTGCCTCATCAGGCCAGGGAACTTTATATGATAAATATAGAAAAATCTTCTGGCATTGTCCCGTTCCAGTTTTTAACAGTTAACACAATTTAACATTGAGAAGGTGGACCTAAAAGGGTCTCCAACATCAGATTTTTACTGTCAATGTTTTTGTATGTTTATGAACATATAATTTGGGATGCCATAAGCCATCTGAACATGACTCTCTATAAAACCGTTGGATCGCAAAAGGTATGACCACCTGTATAAAAATGAATATATAAAACAGGTAATTCTACCGCGTTTTAGGTAAGACCTGTAAAATCACTCCGGTATTTAATTATTTATATTAAAAGAACTACACGAGTGACTAGCTAATGCATCGTTTTTTTCACTAGCTATGAACAGTTAATTACTCAAAATTTACACGAGATGAAATAGAAATATATGGTTATTAAACAATTACGATCGCCAGGCGTTTTATAATTATGTTACACGTCTATTTCTCGGGAAATAACGTATAGTTACATTCTTCGATTACATCTGGAAAACTTTGCTTATGAGTTTATTTAATAGGTTTAAATTAATCACACAAAAATCCAGTGAAATAAAATGAAGAATCTAAACTACTGAATCACTCAAGACTAATATATTTTACCGCAGCACACAGAATGAATTCAGACTCCAATATAGAAGAAATCCAAAAGAAATCTTGTAAGATTCTAATATAAGCTAGGCATTTCTTCAACTCTCTGGCGCGAATGATAACTGCATTTTTCAGTGGTACCAATATATAGTTAATGAATGAAAGATAATAGCGACATGCGAGATTTCTCGCCTCTCTTGATTCTAGGGAACTATTTCGACTCTGGGCCGCCCATCAAAGCACTTCTTCCCCCGCTATTGCCGCTAGACTTTCCCCGTATCTCCTCGCTCGGCGGAGATTTCTAACCCTCTAGACCACTTCGCGTTAACTTGTTACCCATAGGTGTTAAAACTCTGCTTCGTTCTTAGAGACTACACAGTCTTTGATAACTGACCGCTTGCCCGTTGAACTGGCGACGCCTTCTTGACGGGATGACAGAAAGGGGTAGAGAAATAGCTGATTTTAATAGCTCGAGAGATAAGACAGTAGGCGTGGCTAAGCTAAAATTAAGACAAAGCGAATCTCCTGGCTGCCCGCATGATAACTGTTTACATACTAATTAGCACACGTGGGGGAAATCCACGTGCAAATGATGCATACTAATCAGCACGCGTGGGGATTCCACGTTGGCGATAAAATTACAACAATATTCAGGGCCCCCAATGCTATCCAAGGGTACTACCATTTATCATCCGTCAATTCAGGGACTTCAATTTTCATCCTATCCGTCACAATGACATGCACCCTAATATAACCAACGGACCCTGTATCTAGGCTGAACCTGGCGCGCCTGGTAAAAACGAGGCAAACAATGTTTTTTTCCACACAAAAAAGGATCACTGTTACAATCATTAACATAAATAGCTGCAGTATTACAATCATCAACATCATCACCACCTGCAGTATTACAATCATCAACATCATCATAACCTGCAGTATCACAATCATCAGCATCATCACCACCTGCAGTATTGCACTCATCAACATCATCACCACCTGCAGTATCACAATTATCACCACTCGTCATTATCAATATTCCCCAACACTGTCCTAACATCATCACCTGCATTATGATTATCATTATAATCGTTCTCCATTATCATAACAACACCCACAACGATCTGAAGACAGACAGCAGCACTGTTACTTCCTGAGCCATGACCATAAAAGGACAATATTGTGTAGTCTCATCCGGCTGGCAACCTCGTGTTGTAAAACAAATACATGCAAAAACCTTCTCTGCAACATTACGTGAAATGTTGTGATGCAAGCTGCCTACAGGCACGACCGAATAAAGAACTCCGGAGGCCCTATGCTATCAAGTTATATTGGGGGCCCCTTTCCAATCTTCTAACAGGTAAAACTAGGAAAAAAACTCATGGATTTCAGATAAATGTTTTTATTAATAAATAATATGTAAAAATAAAAAAGCAAGTGTTCGTCACAGCCCCTAGATTTTGTTAAAGGTAGTGGACCTCTGCAAAGAAAATATAATAAAAAAGGAAAAAATCGGTGGTGGAAGTAAATAATAAATTAACTGCTTTGAAGATACTATTGCCCTGCACGCACGAGCGTACTATCGTGCACGTACCGTTGCTGTAGAATTTTAAGCGTCATGACTCCGTTGATTTTTTTCGTGGGGTCCCCTGTAAGCCTGGGGCCCTATGCCCGTGTCTAGTGGGCCTAATGAATAATCCGACGCTGCCTACGGGGGCGGCGGAGAACGCGGTGGTGGTCCAATGCTCTTCAAGGAAAGAAAAGTGAATGGTGAGTTCATGGAGGACGAGAGGAACCTCTTAAAATACCTGACGTAATGATCACTCAATTGGGTCATGTGACAAAAGGGGTATTTCTGTTTAAAACCTGAGCCTGTTTACAAAGAAAATCTATCCCAGGATCCTTTTATAACCCCCACCCCCCTTTTTTACGATTTTTTTCAACACCATCCTCTTACCATTACTATTTCTTTAAATTTCAGGAATTTTGGAGAGTGAATATTAGAACAATTATGTCTACACGCACACAAAGATACAGACACACTCATATACACTCATATGCGTCATTAGATAGCGCGTGCCGTTTGATCGCTGACAAGATCACGTGATCAAAAGAAGTAATGGTTTTGTTAGATGTGAGGAAATACTCTAAGATTCTGCTTCGGGTCATTATCATTTTTTTGTCTTGCGTTATTTCTCTCGTTGCTACATTTGTTTGTCTCACACAAGTACATATCGGTCGCAGAACGGGGAGAGCGAGAGAGAATCAGACAGACAGACTGTTTGACTGAAAGACAGACAGACTATTTGACTGAAAGACAGACAGACATACAGATAGACATTGAGATAGAAACATACAGTGAGAGACAGAAATACATACAGACAGACTGACTGAAAGACAGACAGTGAGAGAGAGAAATACAGTGAGAGAAAGACTGACAGACAGACAGACTGATTGATAGACAGACAGACATACAGATAGACAGTGAAACAGAAACATACAGTGAAAGAGAGAGAGGAATACATACAGACAGACTGACTGACTGAAAGACAGACAATGAGAGACAGACATACAATGAGAGACAGACAGTCATACAGTGAGAGAGAATAACAGACAGACAAATAGACAGAGAACAAGACTACGGATGGAGAGTCTGATAAATGTTTATTTCATTAGATACACAATAAAACCTCTGAATATGTCGCCTATTTTCTTTCACGCTAAGTCAAACTCCTTTCTTCTTGTACTTGTTTCCTCCTAATTAGTCCAACTCTGAATTTCTTCTACTCACCTCCTCCTGTTTAATCCAACTCTGCTCCTCTCCTACTCGCCCCCTCCTATTTACCTCTGCCCATCTTTTGCTCTACTCACCTCCACCTATCTACTCCAACTTTTCTATTACTCTACTCACCTCCACCTAACTACTCCAACTTTTCTATTGCTCTACTCACCTCCTCCTATTTACCTCTGCTCATCTATTGCCCTACTCACCACCACCTATCTACTCCAACTTTTCTATTGCTCTACTCACCTCCACCTATCTACTCCAACTTTTCTATTGCTCTACTCACCTCCTCCTATTTACCTCTGCTCATCTATTGCCCTACTCACCACCACCTATCTACTCCAACTTTTCTATTGCTCTACTCACCTCCTCCTATTTACCTCTGCTCATCTATTGCCCTACTCACCACCACCTATCTACTCCAACTTTTCTATTGCTCTACTCACCTCCTCCTATTTACCTCTGCTCATCTATTGCCCTACTCACCACCACCTATCTACTCCAACTTTTCTATTGCTCTACTCACCTCCTCCTATTTACCTCTGCTCATCTATTGCCCTACTCACCTCCTCCTAACTACTCCAACTTTTCTATTGCTCTACTCACTTCCCCTTATTTAGTGCTGCTGCACCCTTGTTTAACATATCTCCTCTCTTATTTAGTTCGCCTCTTCTCTTGCTCTACACACATTTTTTATAATAATCTTACTTGCCTCTTGTCAGAGTCTATAATACACATGAAATTTATCGCGGCTTGACTTGCACTAATAAGAGTGAGAGAAAACAGGAGGGCAGGCACAGAGATATATAAGGAGGAGATGCCAGAAGGGTTACAGGTATTCGTAGAGTGAGTAAAACCTGATGAAGGTCATAGAGTACCAAAGTTCCAGCACATTAAATAGCTGTTATGTGAAGTAACCTTGTTTGTGATGTAATACCTGGCATGTGTGTGATGTGATACCTGGCGTATGTTTAAAGCGATACCTGGTATTTGTGTCACGTGATAAGGTGAGGTAAATAGAAATAGGTAACAGAGGAAGTCTTACTAAGATCAGTCACTCCTTGAGCTCCCCGTGGAACATAGGGCTGCAAATGGTGCTCTTCACTTATTTCTATTTTTGATCTGTTTCAGTTCCGTCCAAAACAGCCAGGTCGCCTTTGGCTTGCTTCCTCTCGTAGCGGTTAGGCATCGGTCAAAGGGAAATAATTCCAATACAGACACAACTTTAGTAGTTAGGTAATACAGTAATAGAAATGTTATCTAAAATATTATTCGTCTAAGGAAGGAAAGAAGGGATAATAAATGTGAATGGTCTGCCCATGAGCTCACTAACGTATGGAGGAAATGATATGTATCAGTACAAATATTGAAAGGTTGTTTAAAAAGTGTTAAAGGGTGAGTCTTAGAAGTTGTTGATGGATTTAAATATAGACTAGTTTGGTCAGTACAACTGTAACTCTCGTCGAGCTATGGTGTGGTTGAAAGGATGATAAGGTCAGTTTGCATTGATCCAGTAACATGAATGCGAGCGAGCGATAGAGAGAGAGAGAGAGAGAGAGAGAGAGAGAGAGAGAGAGAGAGAGAGAGAGAGAGAGAGAGAGAGAGAAAGAGAGTTAGAAAGTTGACATGCTGCAACTAACCAGACTACCGTCTCCTTGGTTACCATTAGAAATGTCACTATATTAGGTCCATCCTCGAGAGATGGAGTGATCGGTTCACTTCCTCTCTGCCTTTTCATCCTGTAACTCAACAGCAACGACGGGTAGCTGGGTAGACTATGCGCGTGTCGATAAAGTGAATCTAACCCGGAACCTTTGTCGCGAGAAACCAGTACGCTAACCACTCTTTCAATCGGATGCTCTTGTGTTTTATACACTCTCTATGAACTGAGGGTTGAAATGAACAACGGAGGACACCAGTCTCATTTCAAGTAAATATATATCGATAAAAATTAAATCACCCACGTCGTTAGGCTTAGGGTTTAGGGTTAGGTTTACAGTCAGGATTCCTAAAAAATAACCCTTACCCCTTAGTACTGCATCTTTGACTTCTTATTTCAGGCCGGATCGATAGACATGAGTGCGAAATCAGAGATACTATCCACGCCTGTTCATTTCAACAGAGGATGAGTAAGGTAAAAAGGAACATCTTTTGTTTCGTCATGATCAATTTTGGTTGATCCAAGATTCAAACTTTCTATCTAGTGATATGGCAGTTAAATAATATATACTTTACGAATGTACTTTTAAGTAAGAGAGGAATGTATAGCACAGGTGAGAAATTTATCTGACCTGGAGTTCTGGTATATGCTACCTGTATTTGTGCAGCGTCCGACTGTCTAAACCAGTAGTTCCCAAACTTTTTTCTCTGGGCCGCACTTTCGTAACGAAAATGTGCTCGCCCCACACCGAATTGTTTTTATTGATAAGGAATACCTTCAAAAAAAAGAAGCGAGTATTGGAGTGACTATATTTATAATTTACATTATTTTTAACTATTTATTATTATTATTAAAATCTATTTGATATACAATAAATTATAGTGCTGAATAAAATCTAGATATATCTGGAAAACTCTACGGGTTTCTATACATTCATTTCCCATTTTATATCACATTTAACAGAATAAATTAGAAAATGGCCTTCATATTTATTTTTGGCATATGAATTTTTTTGAAAATCTATCTAAATCCTTGATTGTCTTTGAATCTTCCCGCTACACCAGCCATCCTCTCTCGCCACACCTTTAGGGGACAACTGGTTTAATAAGAAAGTTTTTCTCTCGCGGTACTCTTGCAGGATCGAAACTGGGTATCTTCACGCTCCAGTCTAAATAGCTGTAAATGGGTATCTGATCTTGAGCTAGGGAAGGTAAAAGCAACAGTTGGACTGGACAACTCCTATTACGCTCCATTAAAAACTGAACCTAGTTGTGACATATAATAGAAAAAAAGCCTACAGTAATCGGATAGTCTTTGTAACCTCGTAGCGCTCTATGATTTGCTAGCGAAAACCATGCATTTACGGCCTGTCTTTACTCACACAATATTACTTTTCGTTCCCACCTCTTTTCGTAAACACGTGCAAACGCGTGTTTACAAATTTTCGAAACCTGCCCGTCAAAACAGGTAGCGAATCAGCTTTTGTTTACCTCGTTTTCCCACGCCAGTATGTCAGGCATACGATCTCAGACAGAAAACACGTGAAACAGACGTAACGGCCGTTTGAAGTCTCCGGAAAGGGGAGTTAACGCTTTGATGTCGTATACGCAGAAAATTCTTCGAGAACCCGTTAGACGTAAGAATTCTTCTGATGTCGGTTAGCAACGCTCGACAGAGCCGACCTGTAAGCCTTTCATTTGGGAAACGCAGTCGCTGTTCCCCGTTACACATAGTAACGCGAAAAGTAACATCATCGATAGATCAGAGAAATTTAAGCATATATAAGCTGTGTTTTTTTTTAACTCGCTATCAGCGTCACTCAGATTTTTGGATAGTCTAAGCACGCAGTTCTAGAGCCATTTTGTTAAATGTGTTATTAGCAATTCGTGGGGATTTTTCATTCTGATTTCTGGTAATAGAAATTAGTGCTTACGTGTTTAAAAGTGTTAGCTTTTACCAGTTAAAAGTGTTAGCTTTTACCATTATAATTTACTTAGATTTTCTAGCTGTTAAAACTAGTGAAATAAAATAACGCGTAGCTATTTCATACAAGATGTTCAGTTATAATAGTAATTTTCACCACACGCTTTCTCACACAAAAAGAGACGGTTTTAGCTGACTGGTTCATATGCTAGGCGCGACTGATAGTGACAGAAAAGAATTCACGCTTTATTTCATTGTGCGTATTTATTATAAGTGCCTATTATTTAATATCATACGACTAAACTATCAGACGCCGACCAAATTAATAGCTACTTAACAACCGGCGATAGTTTGTGATAATTGACATTGTACGCTGATCGTTAACCGCGAGCAGGGGGAAAGTCGCATAACTCAATCCAACTTACACTCGCTAAGCGACGCGCGATAAGGTAGGCTAAACAAAACACCTGTGCCGTTTAACGTTAATCAGGAATGACGGAGTGGATAAGAGATCGTCTTGTCCCCGTCTGTGTGCATATATAGAAAAGTAGCATTTTTCCATAAATGTTTTTCTTACATTCCTAGCATTCTGATCAAGAGCGTCCAGCGGTCTTTTCTTTTGCTTGTTTTTTGGTCTGTGAAATTTTACTGTGTTAGTTACCTGTGCCTCAAATTGGTTTGAGCGGTACCGATCTTCATTATAAGCGTGTACTCGCCAAAGATACATGAGAACAGTTCTGACACTAAAAGTAATTTAACTGGACTTACCAAACCCAGCAATATTTTTCAGTTTGTATCAGCCCACTGGGGTGTAAAAAAATAGCATTTATTCCCGACTTCTGACAGTCGTATTCAAGCGAAGCATCCAGAAATTTACGCTGTTCAGAATCAGCGCTCTAACGTAGAGTCGGTCGATAGGATTATCATCATTTATCATTGTTACATTGTGGCAAACAGACGTATTCCAGTACTGGAATTATTTTCCTCTTTAAATTGTGAACCACAAGAGCACGTTCCTACATCGACTATTCACAGTAACATTTGTTAGCTAGAAAAAAAACTACCAGATTTGGCGTTCCCCTCAAAAGTTGTTGTTAGAGGATGAACTGGGGCCAATGTGGGAAGTGAAATGGATAGTTGTACGCCGAGGAATATCTCCTAGGAGGTAAGAGTGAGAGAGTGGCCACAGTTTGCAAGAGAGAGTGAATATTTTTCTTTGTTACAAAGATTTTACCAACTCTGGATTTGCCTAATTTGTTTACTTTACTGTACTTATAGAGTCAGACTTTGTTTACTTTACTGTCTACTCTGTATCATAGTGCTAACCTTCGACCTTTGGGTTATTAACTTTGGGTTCTTTTCTCCACAGGGGGAGGGCGCATCTATTTTTGTTATTTCATATGTATGTAAATCTGATTTGTTTGATTTTTCTTTAGATAATCGGTGTTGTCAAGTTTAATGATAATAAAAACAACAAAGAAACTTAACTTTGTGTGTTGGTCAGACCCATACCCAATTAACCGTAGTTTTTCACGTTTGTGTGTCTTGTTACATAGCTGCGTGTGTATGTAGTTAAACTTATATTTATATGTATGAGGGCAAGGTTGTCTTGTACTAAATTACAGTCGTATAGATAGGCTGGACTAGAGAAACTTACTCATTCCAGAGACATATCATTTTCCTTAAGCTACCACCCGTGAAATCTCACACCTTTCTCACGTACCTATCACCATCCACTCTACTCAGACGAGCAAGAATAACTCACAACCTATCTGTACGACACTAGTGAAGTCTCTAACGTTTCAGTCCACTAAAGCAGTTTTTGCTATGCGACTATCTTTACTTGGAATGGTGGAGAGCAGCGTTATATTTCAGCCAGTTATGTCTGAAGTCTCAGTTAACATGTGAATGAGGGAACAATGTCGTGATTGTATTTACATTGTTTGACTGAGTACGTTTTCTTGAAATGGTGCCTTCGTTGAAAACACAATCACTGACATTTTTGTACAGCTTTACCTTTTGCATATCATTCCAGCTATTTGGAGAACAACGTGAGTTGATCTTTGCACGTCTTTGTATATTAACATGCTCAGTCGCACATCAACATTGAGATCACGCCCAGTCACTGAGACATCATCGTCACCATTATTAATTTCTACATTCTCGCATTTTCTCTTTGGCTATTTCAATATTATCTTCCCTTGCGGGTTCCAGCACAAAACATGCCCGATTACACTGGTTGGTTGTTGCATGATGGTCTTGTAAAGATAAACGAGCATATGATACAACGAAGTCTTCGTCAGAAAAAGACCTCGAAAACACAGAAGAGGAAAGCAAGTGATAACTAAACAAAATGCTTTATCAAATGTGAATCACAGATTGAATAAGTCAGTGACGCATATCCATGTCTAGCAGTCTGAGTACACAGTCGCGCGTGAAAACACAGAAACGGTGATAAATCCGGAAGAACGAATGAATAATGTGATACCTGGCATATGTCTGAGATGTACAACCTGGCATATATGTGAGATGTGCTACCCGGCATGTAAGTGAGATCTACTACCTGGCATATGTTACATTTACTACCTGGCACGTAAGTGAAAAATACTACTTGGAATGTTAGTGAGAAGTACTACCTGGCATGTATGTGAGATGTGCTGCCTGCCATATAAGTGAGTACTACATGGTATGTGTTCCCTTTTAGGATATATATACAAGGTATATATATATATATATATATATATATATATATATATATATATATATATATATATATATATATATATATATATATATATATATATATATATATATATATATATATATATATATATATATATATATATGTATATATATATATATATATATATATATATATATATATATATATATATATACTGAAGCACATTAAAAACGCACTACCTGTATAATCCAGGAACAGAGTGTGAAATGTAAATATAAGTGTTTACAAGTTTACATATTTGGAATCTTTATTCATTTTCCTATGAATCCATGCTGGTCATTAATGTGTACATTTGATTGTTATGAAATTCATTGCATTCTGTGCAGGCAAGGGAGAAAACCAAAAATGCAACCAATAAAAAAATTCATTCACACTATCCTCAGTATCTGGTATGTCCACCGTGTGCTTGCAAACAAGCTTGGCAGCGGCTCCGCATGGAACGTACAAGTCTCTGAAGGAAATTCCGTGGAATCAAGTCCCATTCACGTGTAAGAGCAGCTTCGAGCTGTTGCAGATTAGCTGGAGAACCTTGCCTGTAGACTCTGCGTCCAAGCTCGTCCCACAGATGTTATATAAAGGACATGTCTGGTGATAGGGCAGGCCAATCAATCGTCAAAATGTTCTGCTGCTGTAGATATTGCTGCATAATGCATTCGGTGTGCGCAGATGCGTTATCCTGCTGGAGAAGCTGCAAGTCTGGATAACTTGTGAACGCAGGAGCAACCAATGCATCCAGAACCTCATCTCGATATGTCACAGCATTAACATTTCCACGGAAGACGTGAAGAGGCAAGCGATGGTGAAAACTGAATCCTCCCCAAATGTGAATACTGCCACCTCCAAATCGGTTGTGCTAACAAACACAGCAATCTGCAAAGCGCTCTCCACACCGTCGCCAAATCCGCATACGTCCATCAGCAAAGGATATGTTGAATCTGCTCTCGTGAATAGGACAGCATTCCACTGCAGTCTAGTCCATCTGACATGTTGCTCTGCCCATTGCAGGCGCTGCTGACGATGTCTGTGAGTCAAGTTTGGCCCAACATAAGGTCGTCTTGCAGTAAGGCCTGTATCTTTGAGTCGTCGTATGACTGTCATTCGAGAGACATGCCCACGTCTACCCACTATTGCTCTTGCTGTTTGACTTGCCGGGAGAGAACGATTCCTTAGGTGACTCAGCACAATATGACGATCTTGCGCAGGGGTGGTAACTCGTGGTTGGCCACTCCGAAGTCTATCCCGGGCACTGCCAGTGGTTCCGTAACGTTCATTGAGACGTACAATAGTGCTGTGGTGGAAATTCATCCTTCTGGCAATGGCCCGCGAGCTCATTCCGGTCTCCAACATACCAATGGCTCGTTGGCGGTCGTTTTCAGATAGTCGTGGCATTTCAAGCACATGTACTGGGTGTTTTGTCTCAACGGCCTTTTTATACCGAGAATACTGCCACAACGCGTACACATTTTCAGAGTCATAGGTCTTGGGAATCGTGTTGCACGTGTAACTTTCATTGTTTTCATGTAGTCTGTACACAAACTCGTGGGTTGAATCATGCACTTTCTATTCCAGCAGCCATTCGCTCTCTACCTCATGACAAACACGGGGAAAATCCATTCCCACACCTTTTTTTCCAGCTTCTCGGCATCAGTATATATAATAGTGGTGCGTTTTTAATGTGCTTCAGTATATATATATATATATATATATATATATATATATATATATATATATATATATATATATATATATATATATATATATATATATATATATATATATATATATATATATATGAGATTCACAACGGGGGAATCACCTAATTATTCTGACCAGAAAGCAACTGATCAGAAGTGCGAAAAAGAGCCAATAACACGCAGGGGAGCGAAAAGGAGAAACTTATCGAAATGAAAACGGGAGATTCACCCAGAGACAGATTAAACCAATCAGACTGATGCGAAGGAGATTCAACCAAATTCAAGGTCAATGAAATCTTACGGAATGGGAAACTGTATGTAAGCCCGTTTCAGATTCAATTCAAGAATCTCAAAATTTTACTTAAAGATCTCATAGCTGAGAAGACGTCCAGCGGACTGACCCACACTTGTAGAAACAACACAGCCACAGCCCATAGCTGAGAAAAGCTAAGCGGTCCTGCTTTGTGAGATGAATAGCATAGTGATGCTCAGATCCGTAATATTGTGCCTGAAGAGTACGTTAAACTTGTATTGCCCGTTAGGTTACAAATTATCTTTGTGCCTTGTAAATTAATGGAATATTTAAAATTATTGTTATGAGTGACTTTGATTTAAATGTTTGTGTCTTATCTTGGTACTCTTAAAACTACGCTAACAACTGTAGTTGGTCTCCAGCTGAATATAACTCGAAAAACTCCTGAACAGTATTGACGCAGCTAGAGTCCTTGTCAGGATTGCTCAATACTAGCTATAAGAGCTTACAGTCCTTTTCAGGGCGTAGCTTTTAAATGATGGATGCAAAAGAGTTCTTCTTCTTGTTCTTTCTCTCCTCCTTCTTCGTTTATATTTTCGTTCCAAGTAAATTTTTTTTTAACTGCGTAAGGAAAACCATTTTGGTTTAACCAAGGACCAAAGGGAATTAATTAAAACGGAATTCAGAAGAAATTTTAAATGATGCCCATAGTATTTCGATGTATTTTATTGATTGTATAACGTACTTCTTTGACTGATATAATCACGGCCTTATGACTATGTTGTCAGAATGAGGATTCTGATCAATAGTGTCCCGTCATCATCGGAAGATCGTGTTGGTTGTAGACATCAGACACCATTGTCTGGTGCAAATGTTTACAAGTTCATACCCCAGAGAGAGTCACAACAAAGCTTCTGGTAAGGAGCGAAACAGACTGCAGTGTGTGAGTAAAAGACCACCTCTGCATCGCCTGGCAGTAGCATAATGTCTACCTGTCCAGATGAATTAACTCTCTTGGAAAGTCTAAACTTTATCAATAAAAGAAGTGTCTGTAGAGAAAGAACTGAAGGAGATAAGTACTGTTTCAGTGAACAAAGCAAATCCAAAAGTCACCAAATGGCCGATATGATGTTTAGAGACATTGACAGTTTATTCATTTCCAGCCTGTGGTTTTGTAAATACGAGGGGCGTTTAGAAAGTAATGCACCACATCGTTTTTCTCAGGAGTTGTTTATTCAAAAAGCATGAAATTTTTACACAATATACATGGATATATCATGTAAACATCGGTATTATTCAACATAATCCCCATCAACTTGTACGGCTTTATGCCAGCGCGAAACAAGTGCATGTATTCCTAGCCCGTACCAGATTTTGTCTTGATCATGTAGCCATTTCTTCGCTGCATGAATCACTCCTTCATCATCTTCAAACCTTGTCCCACGGAGTGCATCTTTAAGTGGACCAAATAGATGAAAATAAGAGGGTGCCAAATCGGGACTATAGGGTGGATGGGGTAGTACAGTCCAACCCAATTAGGTGATTGCTTCCCGTGTTGCTAGACTTGTGTGAGGGCGCGCATTGCCGTGAAGGAGAAGCAGGTCTGCTGGATTCTTGTGCGGCCGAACTCTGCGAAAACGTTGATTGAGTTTTTTCAATGTCTTAATGTAAACTTGCGAATTGATTGTCTCTCCTCTTGGGATAACATCCACAAGAATCACACCTTCAATGTCCCAAAAGACAGTAATCATGACCTTTCCAGCTGAAGGAATTGTCTTGAATTTCTTTCTTCTTGGTGATTGCGGAAGATGCCACTCCATTGACTGTCTTTTTGTCTCAGGTTCAAAATGATGTGCCCAGGTTTCGTCGCCTGTAACGATCTTAGCCAAAAAGTTCTCTCCATCAGCATTGAAACGGTCCAACAATTCAGAAGACATTGCTTTCCTTTGCAATCGGTGGTCATTTGTGAGACTTCGAGGAACCCATCTTGCGCAAACCTTACAAAATCCGAGAGTTTTTATAACTGCATTTGCACTACCAATGCTGACTGACAGCTGTAAGGCCAATTGTTGAGTAGTGATTCGCCTATCAGTAAGAATAATGCCCTCAGCGCATTTCAACATTTCTGCGTTGGTGGCTGTGGCAGGACGTCCACAGCGCGGCCGATCAAGCAGCTCCGTATCGCCACTTCCTGATTCTTTGATTCTCTGAACCCAGCGACTGACTGTACTCCTGTCGACTGCAAAACTTCCATACAAATCACATAGACGCTTGTGAATATTCACAACAGTTTCCTTCTCTGCAACGAGAAATTCTATCACAATTCGCTGTTTATAACGCAAGTGCTAACACGCTCCATTTCAACGGTTTAGGGCAGCCGTATTATTTGGCCGGTTGAGGTACAATTTAGTGCACACAATTGGCAATTGCCATATTTGAAGTGTGCAAAATGTCATGCTTCTATCTTCATTAATAGCTGAGAAAAACGATGTGGTGCATTACTTTCTGAACGCCCCTCGTATCTATCTGCAACTTTTACTACACATCTATTTTAATTATTAAAGTGTACTGATATATTTTATAAACTGCAGTTGATTTATTTTGTTTAAATTCCAGTTACAGCTTTAAATTTTTGTTCGTGCGGGGAATTCAAAGAATATTTAATATTTTTAAAATCTGTAGGGATAACTAACGAGCTGCATTTCACATCAGCTATTAATAGAGCTACCTTTGGAGAATAGGATAGGTCTAGTGAGAAGGTGATTAACTTCACAGTTCTCTTTTACACCTACCATCAAGAGCTGTGCAGTGATCTACCTGACTTGTCCTGTGCTATCCCTACCTTTAGTTCACTAGTTCTCTTCTCCAATTATGGGAACTATTATTTTACTATATAACTTCTATCTCGCCACAATGGGGATGGCAACCTTATCATGCACAACAAACTGCTTCAGAAACCACAGCTGTGAGAGAACATGATGATACTTTGGTACAGGCTTCCTGTAAGGGAGTCAGCTGTGGTGATGGTAGGACCAAGAGAGGCCAAAGTTGATGAGAAGATGACTATTACTTATGTTATAACTGTGACTATTACTTCTGTCATAACTATCACTATTACTTCAGTTATAACTGTGACTATTACATATGTGATAACTTTCAATATTACTAATGTTATAACTGTGACTATTACATATGTGATAACTATCACTATTACTAATGTTATAACTGTGACTATTACATATGCGATAACTATAAATATTACTAATGTTATAAATGTGACTTTTACTTATGTGATAACTAATGCATTACTTGTGTTATAACTGACTATTATTTCTGTGATAACTAATATATTACTTCTGTCATAACTGACTATTACTTCTGTGATAACTATGACTATTGCTTATGTCATAATTGTCATTGTTACTTCTCTCATAAATGGGACTATTATCTCTGTTATAAATGTGACTAATACTTATGTCATAACAAATACTTCTGTTATATATGACTAATACTTCTGCCATAACTACGACTCTTACTTCTGTCATAACTATGACTTTTACTTCCACCATAACTTCGAATATTAATTCTGCCATAACTATGAAAATTACTTCTGCAACAACTTTAACGATTACTTTCGTCATAACTAAGACTACTACTTCTGCCATAATTGTGACTATTACTTCTGTCATAACTACTACTTCTGTTATAACTACTACTTCTGTCATAATTGTGACTATTACTTCTGTCATAACTACTACTTCTGTCATAACTACTACTTCTGTCATAATTGTGACTATTATCTGTCACATAACTGTAATTATTACTTTTGTTGTGACCATGACTATTACGTCTACCATAACGCGCGACTATTTAAACTATATTTACATCTACCATAAGAGGCAAGCTTTACTCACTCCTCGCCAACAATTCCAACCCCCAAACAGCACCAGCAAGCACAGATCTCCCAGAGAACACGAGACAAACACACACAATGCAACATCACCACTCATACGCAATTTTCAGACACTGCTCATCCCAGTAAGCGGCGCCACAGTTCATGTTGCACGTCTTTATCGTGTGGAAGGGTCCGCAGAGCCATTACATACACACAAGGCTCGCTCACGCAGGCTCCGTCTATTACACCGGCATGCTCAAATTCCATCGAAGAGGTGAACGCCCAAAGTCCGACCACATGAAAAGGTGAAATGTGAGCCAGGTAAGAAAAATGCGGCTCCTTTTGAGTATCACAGTAGAGATCTGTGCTAGCACATGAGCCTGGCTTTTCCCTTGCTCCAGGTAATACAAGATGGCGGGCCAATTAACAGGGGAAGGGTGAAATTCTACCGGAGAAAAAGATAGAGAGACCAAGGTAGTGCCACTCAAAGCAGATCTGTTACTTGGTAAAGCAAAACTCCCAGATCGACAGACTGTAAACTAACGAAGCTTGGAGCGTGTATGCCAAAACATGAGACACAGTGGCGTAACTACCACAAGGGCAGATCAAGCACGTCCTCATAAAAGGAACAGTCGGAAGGAACCCTCGCGATTATATATATATAAATATATATTTTTATTTGCTTTGTTGCACGTGATAATGTCCCAGTTTCTGGACGCAGACATGAAAAGGATAAATAAGACATGGACAGATATTGAGCGGATGGCATAAGATAGGACCTACTCAAGCTCTATGTTCCTTGGGGAGCTTAAAGGTAAAAGATACTGATGATGGTGAAGAAAGCCGTTACAGTTTTATATACAGATTTGCCGTGTAATGAATACAGTTTTTGAGCCCATAATATAAGTAACGCCCCTCTTAATTTACGCCCACGGGTTCCCTAACATTGTAGTTACGCCACTGATGAGACATGAGGATCGATAATGTTATCTTTTTCCAGAAAATTCTGACTTAAGACATGAGCAGACGCCAGTACCCGGCTCTCACCTAACCAATGTTTATAAAGGAAACAGGAACCTAGTCCGTGCGTCTGAAACCTGTATCTACGCACGTATTTGAAAGATGATACGAAACCCTTAAAAAAAGGGGGGCGGGGTGGCGGGAAAATGAGTGTTGGCTGTAGCATATTCCAGTGTGAGCTGTTCTTATCTACCAGAGAAATCTGTGATGGCTGTGTGTATTATGTCACAGAACTTTGTAACCTGAGGTCCTGGTCATTGTTTCAGCGTTGGGACTACCACATACATCAGAGAAAATATCAAATGTCTCTCTCCCCGGCCCGTTCCCACGAACACTGCGTTCTCTTTTTCTGTTTTCTTAAAGACTTTTATTTAGCCTCATATTAGAGTTGTATGGATGTTTCAAATCTTTGTGCCCTTAGTTCACGAGGTTTCAGATGACCTAGGAAACTGAAATTGTGCACATGACACTCTACCCCGGTACATTTTAAACTATCACATTTCGAAAGAACCTCGAGTAACCTTTTCCTTGCCCACCATTCAAAAATTAAAGCAGAAGAAGTCATAACTTTTACAAGACCACAGCTGTGTGAAAGGATCACAGAACTTGGGGACGTACACAAAATGTGAAGAAGATCACAGAACTTAGTGACGTAAACAAAAATGTGAAGAAGATCACAGAACTTGGTGACGTACACAAAAAAGTGAATATGATCACAGAACTTGGTGACGTACACAAAAAAGTGAACATGATCACAGAACTTGGTGACGTAAACAAAAATGTGAAGAAGATCACATAACTTGGTGACGTACACAAAAATAAGAAGAAGATCACAGAACTTGGTGACGTACACAAAAATGTGAAGATCAAAGAACTTGGTGACGTAAAACAAAAATGTGAAGATCGCAGAACTTGGTGACGTACATAAAATGTGAAGATCACAAAACTTGGTGACGAACACATATTGTGACGAAGATCACAGAACTTGGTGACGTACACAAAAATGTGAGCAGGATCACATAACTTGGTGACGTACACAACATGTGAAGAAGATCACAGAACTTGATGACATACACAAAATGTGAAGAAGATCACAGAACTTGGAGACGTACACAAAATGTTAAAATCACAGAACTTGGTAACGTACACAAAAATGTGAAGAACAACACATAACTTGGTGACGTACACAAAAATGTGAGCAGGATCACATATTTTTTCTATTTTTAGTACATTTAAAAATAAAAGCGTGTAGATTAAAACATAAATATTTAAACCAATAAAACGGTATTTAATCAGTTTTACAAATAACGGTTCACAAGAAACAAGGGACGTTTCGGGTTTTACCCTTCGTCAGCCACAAACAGGTGACAAAGACAAAAATTACATATAGGTACTACAAAACTATACGATGATGAGAAATATACAACAAATGGGCGATACAAGCAGATGGAAAAAGTAAACAACAACAGTGATGAGAGAAAAAAAAAAGAACAATAATAATACAAGAAAATCGTAAAATCTAAAAGAAATACTGAAACAAGAAAGTAAATAATCAACGAAACGAAAAAAAAAGAGAATTAACAAAACTGTGGAACTAGTAAAAGTTAACTCAGCTCGATCCAAAGAATCTGTGAAAGAAAGCAGTAGTACTCCGTCACAGAAATCGCAAGGAAGTGACGTACGATAGCGACAAAACAAAAGATATAAAAAGATACCAAACGAACCAAAACAAAAACATAAGAAGATAGATCTAAAAGACAACGAATAAAGAATGAAAAAGAGAAAACTACCAGAACTTATGCAAAATGATGTTGTATATTCAAACCATCGGGAGCTACAACAGCAAACCATAAGTGGACAGCAAACCATAAGTCAGAAAAGTTCAGGACCACCACTGGTGTAAGACAAGGTGATATCCTGTCACCTTACCTTTTCATACTCCTCATGGACGATGTCATTAAGGCATGTAAGGAGAGAACAAGAAAGTATTCAGTGGGGTACTGGAAGATGAGACAGGTCTGTATTTCGGAGCTGGCATTTGCTGATGATGTTGCCCTGATTGCTAAATCAGAGGCACATCTCCAATTCAACCTGCAAGTCTGGAAGGAAGAGCTGGAGAAGAGAGGGATGGTCATAAGCAGCTCTAAAACAAAATCCATGGTGATATCATGAGAAGAAAGAAGACATCAGATTAAGCTGGGAGAACAGGTCCTGGAGCAGGTAGACCACTTTAAATACCTCGGAGCTATTATTGACCGAAAGGGAGGCATCAAAGAAGAGTTGGCCACTCGAAAAGCAGCAGCTGGGAGACTTTTTCAGGCCATAAATCGAGGATTCCTCAGCAAGAGAGAGGTTGGTAAGAAAACGAAGATGGCTGTATACCGCTCCACCTATGTCCCAGTCTTGACATATGGATGCGAGTCATGGGCAATGACTACAACCCACAAAAGCCAGATCCAAACCTCAGAAATGAGGTATCTGAGGAAGGTGGTTGAAGTAACAAGAAGAGACATGGTACGCAACCAGACGATACGTCAAGGACTTAAATCCCACTCCCTGCAGACCCAAGTAGAACAGTACCAACTAAGATGGTTTGGCCATGTCTGCAGAATGGGAGAAGACCGGCTACCACGACAAGCATGGGAAACAAAGAGACAAGGATCCAGACCCCCAGGACGACCCAGAGTCCGCTGGAAGGACAATATTAGACAATCTTTAAAGGACCAAGGTGTCGTGAAATATTCTAATCCACATATATAAATTAAAACGTAAATGTAAAGCCTAACAAATAACTTCAATAAAAGGAAAGAAGAATGGTAAAGAACAGTGCTGTCACAATGACTGTACTCGAAATCCCCCTTGTCTTCTACTTCGTCTGCAAATTGTAACGTTTCACGTTGATAGTAAAAGCCTACTGCTTCAATACCCGCTTTCTACGATAAAACATGTGCTGCATTTCTAAGAAAAACCTTGAGATACGCAGGTTGACCTAGATTTAAAATTCCATTCATGTCTTTTTATACACTACGTTACCTAAAACGAAAGACAGATGGACTAAAGATAGGAAGAAGGGAGGGCTGAAAGCAGGGACGCAGGCAATACTACCACAGTCGCGCGATACACAATTACTACCATCACGCGTGTAAGGCCACAAGCACTAGCTTTTTTTCAAATCGACAGTGATAAACAACACTACCCATACCAGAGTTAGGTTTTAAAATCCTGAAAAACGCTTATTAGGAAATATGACATTATACTGGTTTACGTTTGAAAACATTACAGTACCCAGACACCACATCGTATTCGAAGTAAACAGGAGGTAGAAGAAAGTGCATATTTTGAACGCAGCCACTTAGCTCCTTTAAATTTGTATATTTGGGTTCCTTAGGACTTGCTGACAAAGAATATGTTAAACGTTACGCAAATAGTCTAGGAATTACCAAATTATAGCCAAAAGAAATAGTGAGGGATGTCAGACAACACCCAAATCAGAATCGCTCAGTGGCAGATTTTCACCCCACCATTGTACGGGAAATGGGTCTCCATGTTAAATCCGATTTGATTGGAGCGCAATAAATGTAAGGCTAAACACGATTAGTCGGGCTATAAATACTATCTTTCGTTGTCAGGGGAAACGAGAGTAGGAGTACTTTTTTTCAAACGATTGGGTAGACATGGCACGATTGGTTAGACCTGCCAATATAGTCAATTAGAGGCGTCAGGTCACCACCACATTTGCAAATAAACTTACTACAGAACCAGTGCGTTGAGCACCAGTGCATATTTTTCTAAATAAAAGCCTGGGACATCGGCAGATCGAAATTGTGTTATATTCAGTGCCAGTCAACGTAATTCTGTATTATTTCCATGAATTGTGGTAAGCTTGAAATATTTGATATCTTTTAATGAAAATTGAATGTAAATTGATAATTTATGTCTGTATATATGTGTGGTTCAGTAGCGAACATGAGGTAAAGCCTCTATAGTGCTCCAGCCTGAACAGAAGGTGTCGGAGGAAAGTAAAACTACATGGAATTGCCAAACAGTACACTGACACCTAGCTTATTGACTAGAAAGAAATAATGCTGGAATTGCAGAGGCGTAGTAATCATTAGGGAGGAATATACTGGTGTAAATTATTTCAGATGAAGCTGACAGTTGGCCTACCGCTCTGAACTCAGTGTTTGTTATGTATTGTGCTCAGTGTAGAAATAGAGTATAAATTAGTTCTGAAGTAGGAGGTACAACCTTCTTGTTTCAGGGACCGTGGTCCAAAAGTTATTGAAGCAGCACCTGGTCAGAGCTTTGCTGAATCCAGAGGCGGACAGCATACTCCTTGGTCCATATAGCAAACAGTGAGGTGTCTCCAGAACACAGGGGAGCAATCGAGCAGAGGAGTCTTTTCCTGCCGACATCACGAAAGATAAGCCTATGTGGCCAGCGGAGCTCAACATTATGTAACCCCATCTTAAACTGACATTGTATAAAAATAAGAGGGGAAATTAATTGTTTTAATGCCAGGAACTGAGAACATCTCCAATACTAGTTCCAACAGAAACAAACACTTGAAGTCATGATAGGAGCCGCGCTAGCGTAGTGGTTACAACACCGCTCTGGCGACCGGGTGATTCAGGATCAAACCCGGGCGACGGCATTTGAGGATTTTTCGTCGACCGGGAATTGGACTGGATTAACTCGAGACCTGGCGAGGACATTTGAAGTAGTGTCGTCGACCAGGGATTGGCGGCTCCTGAGCCGACCCAGCTCTAATGGGTACCTCCGAAATCGGCGAGTATCTGCCTGAATGGCGAGGGACACTTGTCTCTGTACAAGAAAAGGGATACTCACGTAAAATCAATGTCAGGTTAGACATTAACAATAACCTGAGATTTCGCCTCGAGTATTAGCGGGCGTACGAAAAAAAAAAAAAAAAAAAAAGTCATGATGACAAATACCAACATAGCTTGAAAAACAAAACCAGTATTACCTCATAGTACCACTACACAACTGACACACATAAGATAATATTAATAAAATATGTCACTACAAGATTCATATTGATAAATTCTGTACATATAACTTGTAATTAAAATTGATTGTGATTCCTGGTTCACTTTGTATTTGAATCAGGACACATATATATTAATGAAAAGTACTTAATACATATTGATATTTGAAAATTTACCAGTGACTCATTTAAGATAGTCTCATAGAGTGTTATATGTATGTGAGTGTCAAACTGTTGTCAAGTGTGGTGGAATAAATTAAATTGTTTATCTGTCTGTTATTGTTGTGACTTACACTTCATCATTTACAAAACCCTAGACATTCAACGTAGTCATCACAATATTCCAGAATAATTCTGACTGAGGTATAAATATGTGGTAGCAAGTAAGGTCATCTGTAATACACTACACTTATTAGATACAGATACCTTCACAGCTGATCTCAGTCAGTACACTAAGTCCCCTATAAATATTTATAATATCCCACTTTACCACATATATTGGGGTCTCGCTCCAGGGATATTGAACTTTCTCCTGTTATAGATATTGGGAATAAAAAGAATTAAAAGGTATCCTTGGGTGGAAATAAATAACGTTGAGCTCTCAGTGCCTGTAGTGTCCTTAGATAATTATTGATAGATTGAATTGCATGTTAGACAATGGCCGACTTGGCAAAATTTCGATCTGCTGCTGTACAGACTGCGAAAGAGTTAGGAATGGACGGACAAATTATGATTGCTTATGTCACGGCTGAATGTGACAAATATATTGAACGGGAAGAAAGAAGATTAGAAAAAGAGGCCGAAAGAAAATTAGAATCTGAAAGATTGGCCGAAGATAAGAGAATAGAGGCTGAAAAAGAGATTAAGAGGTTGCAGATTGAGGCTGAGAATAAGAGGTTGCAGATTGAGGCTGACAAAGAGGCTAAGAAATTGGAGGCAGAAAGAGAAGACAAAAGATTGGCTGCAGAAAGGGAAGACAAGCGATTAGCTGCAGAAAGGGAAGCAGAAGATAAAAGATTACAAAGGGAACATGAGTTACGACTAAGGGAGTTTGAGTTTCAAGGCCATGCTCCTGAAAATGGTGCCAGTCCCTTTGCCTCTGATGCCACTGCTAGCCAGGGAGCCTCAACCTCAGCTATGAACTTTCATTTAGATCATTTTGTTGAGAAAGACGATGATATTGAGAGCTATCTAAATAGATATGAACTATTAGCTACCACATATGGGTTAGAGAGAGAAAGGTGGAGCTTAAAGTTATCTCAAGGTCTTCGTGGGGCAGCTTATGAAGTTTTTGCTAAAATGAGCAGAGGTGATCAGGAAAATTATGACATGCTAAAGCAGGCTCTTTTGTTAAGATATGAAAAGAACGCAGAATTTTATAGAAAAAAATTTAGGAATGCTAAACTACTGTCAGGTGAAACCTATCACCAGTTCTCTGCACGGTTAGAGACATACTTGGAGAAATGGACTTCTCTGGGGAAAACCCAAGATCTTAAGGAAATGGTCCTTATAGAACAATTAAGAGAGTCCATGGCTCCAGACCTGAGAAAGTTTCTCATGGAACAAGGTGCAGAGAGGCTGGGTGAGTTGCTAAATGTTGCTGAAAGGTATCAAGCAGCTCAGGCAGAGGTATCAGGTAACAAAAAGAAACAGTTGGAAAATTTTAGGGCACCACAGAACTTTAATAAATTTGATCCTAGGGATCAAAACAAAGGTAAGCACCAATTTGATAGGCCACGGTATGACAATAAAAATAAAACCCCACAATTCGATGAAAGGAAATATGATGAAAGAAAATCTTTCAACCAAGGGAAAAGGTGGTGTAAAAATTGTCAGATGGACAATCATGACACTGACCGTTGCAGAAGGAAACCTGTGTATATGGCCACCCTTCAGGTCAGGTCGACCTCAAGACAGGAGGAGGATATTATGTTGGATACCACTCCAGAAGAGATGAGGAAGGCACAGGCTGGGGAAAGACCCTCAAGCCTTGTTTCAGGAAATTGTCAACTTGTCATACAACTCCAGGCAAGGGAGATTTTTACATGAAAAACAAATTGATGTATAGGAAGACTGGAGCTAGATCCAAAGGTCAGGGACAGCTGGTACTTCCAAAAAGATATAGGGCAGACTTAATAAGGAGTCTACATGTGAAACCAGATGGGGACCATGAGAAAATAGGTACCATCATCCAAAAGGTGGCTCACAATTATTATTGGCCCAAGGCAAGATGGGACATTGAGAATTTTGTAGAAAGGTGTAGCATAGCACATGAGGGAACACCCACAAGTGGGAACATTGATCAGGACCTGGACACGCCATGGGGCAACCGTAGGCCTGACAATAGAAGGAAAAATAAATTTGATAAAGTGGACCAAATGGAATGGGAAGCCCCTTTTCACGGACAAGCTTCCCTTAACTGTTTTACAATGGCCACTATGCGGAGAGTGCAAAAAGATGTCTCACCCCAGGATAAGCCGAAAATCCCTCAATCGGACTTAAACAAACTGGAGGAAGAAGATGTAGAGAGGAAATCTCTCATCAAGAATTTTAAGTGGGGAGAAAGCCCCAAGAAAAGAATTGGTAGCGGTCGTTTTTTGAATGATAATTCTGGGAAGAAAAATCATCACTATAGAGCTTCGAGTGGAAGAGACCATACCGGTGCGTGGACAAATAGGTCCACAAAATTAAAGGTCCATATGTAGCTCTGTTAAGAACGTGGACTGATGAAAAGGCAGAGGAAAATATTACATCCTCATACCAATATGTGAATGAGCTGACCACTCGTTTAAAAACTGGCTGGAAACTTGCCAATGAAAATTTGAAACAAGCCAGGAAGAAACATGCTGCCTATTATAACAGGAAGGCGAAAGACAGAGATTTGGCTGTGGGAGAGAAGGTACTGCTTCTTCTACCTGGTAGTCAGAATAAGTTACAAATTGGATGGCAAGGTCCATATACAGTTCTAGAGAAGGTGTCTAGAACCAATTATAAGATAGATAAGAAGGGGAAAGAAAAAAATCTATCATGTGAATCTCCTGAAGAAATATTTGGAAAGAGAAAATCAGGAAGAGACACACTTGTTGACCTTGTCCATTGCCGTGGAGATGAAAAAGGAACCACTTTCATCATTTGAATATCCATTACACCCCTGTGAGACAGAGGCACATGTGAAAATCAGTACACATTTAACGAAAACTCAGAAAGAGAGAGTACAACAGGTTCTAGATACTCATACAGAGGTGTTAACAGACCGACCTGGGCATACAAACTTATTGGAATATGATATGAAACTGATAGACCACACACCTGTCTGTATGAAACCATATTCGATTCCTTTTGCTAAGGAGAAAGCTTTGAAGGAAGAGATAGACTATTTGTTGAAGGAAGGAATTATTTCACACAGTGAATCTTCGTATAGTTCCGGTGTTGTACTCTTAAGGAAAACCTCGGGAGAACATAGACTCTGTATAGATTACAGGAGACTGAATGCTATTACAGAAGGACAGGTGGATCCATTGCCGGATACAAATCAGCTGTTTGCCAGACTAAATAAAGCTAAATATTTCTCAAGGGTGGATCTGAGTAAAGGCTACTAGCAGATTCCAGTAAAACCTGAGATCAGACAAACTTGTTGGATGTAAACAATTCGGAGGAACGTAATGAATCCCTGAGTTGCCTCTTTGATTGAGGATATTCCGAATGTTTCATACAGGCTAATAAGAAGATTATGGGATCTCCTACGAAAACTCTGCTATCACCAGGTATATGTTATCTCCTCATAACGTACATTTTGAGGAAAATCTAATGTTCTCTGGACATGTCATTGCGCAGACTCAAAGAAGAGAAATGGTGAATACGGGTTGTGAAGCAGCATTAACACAAGCAGTCACACTTGCGGCTGTTCAGTAACATAACCGAAAAATATTATTGGTTGTAGAGGTCTGAGGCAGATTTCATGAGTAGTGCCTACTCTGAATGGACCCAACTACATAAAACCATGATAGCACAACAGCAGAGTAAAGTCAAGTTGACTTACATTTATCTATGTGTATATAGAATAAAGGACTGACATAAGATGTCTGTTTTAAGAGGGGAGATGTCGTGAAATATTCTAATCCACATATATAAATTAAAACGTAAATGTAAAGCCTAACAAATAACTTCAATAAAAGGAAAGAAGAATGGTAAAGAACAGTGCTGTCACAATGACTGTACTCGAAATCCCCCTTGTCTTCTACTTCGTCTGCAAATTGTAACGTTTCACGTTGATAGTAAAAGCCTACTGCTTCAATACCCGCTTTCTACGATAAAACATGTGCTGCATTTCTAAGAAAAACCTTGAGATACGCAGGTTGACCTAGATTTAAAATTCCATTCATGTCTTTTTATACACTACGTTACCTAAAACGAAAGACAGATGGACTAAAGATAGAAAGAAGGGAGGGCTGAAAGCAGGGACGCAGGCAATACTACCACAGTCGCGCGATACACAATTACTACCATCACGCGTGTAAGGCCACAAGCACTAGCTTTTTTCAAATCGACAGTGATAAACAACACTACCCATACCAGAGTTAGGTTTTAAAATCCTGAAAAACGCTTATTAGGAAATATGACATTATACTGGTTTACGTTTGAAAACATTACAGTACCCAGACACCACATCGTATTCGAAGTAAACAGGAGGTAGAAGAAAGTGCATATTTTGAACGCAGCCACTTAGCTCCTTTAAATTTGTATATTTGGGTTCCTTAGGACTTGCTGACAAAGAATATGTTAAACGTTACGCAAATAGTCTAGGAATTACCAAATTATAGCCAAAAGAAATAGTGAGGGATGTCAGACAGCACCCAAATCAGAATCGCTCAGTGGCAGATTTTCACCCCACCATTGTACGGGAAATGGGTCTCCATGTTAAATCCGATTTGATTGGAGCGCAATAAATGTAAGGCTAAACACGATTAGTCGGGCTATAAATACTATCTTTCGTTGTCAGGGGAAACGGGAGTAGGAGTACTTTTTTTCAAACGATTGGGTGGACATGGCACGATTGGTTAGACCTGCCAATATAGTCAATTAGAGGCGTCAGGTCACCACCACATTTGCAAATAAACTTACTACAGAACCAGTGCGTTGAGCACCAGTGCATATTTTTCTAAATAAAAACCTGGGACATCGGCAGATCGAAATTGTGTTATATTCAGTGCCAGTCAACGTAATTCTGTATTATTTCCATGAATTGTGGTAAGCTTGAAATATTTGATATCTTTTAATGAAAATTGAATGTAAATTGATAATTTATGTCTGTATATATGTGTGGTTCAGTAGCGAACATGAGGTAAAGCCTCTATAGTGCTCCAGCCTGAACAGAAGGTGTCGGAGGAAAGTAAAACTACATGGAATTGCCAAACAGTACACTGACACCTAGCTTATTGACTAGAAAGAAATAATGCTGGAATTGCAGAGGCGTAGTAATCATTAGGGAGGAATATACTGGTGTAAATTATTTCAGATGAAGCTGACAGTTGGCCTACCGCTCTGAACTCAGTGTTTGTTATGTATTGTGCTCAGTGTAGAAATAGAGTATAAATTAGTTCTGAAGTAGGAGGTACAACCTTCTTGTTTCAGGGACCGTGGTCCAAAAGTTATTGAAGCAGCACCTGGTCAGAGCTTTGCTGAATCCAGAGGCGGACAGCATACTCCTTGGTCCATATAGCAAACAGTGAGGTGTCTCCAGAACACAGGGGAGCAATCGAGCAGAGGAGTCTTTTCCTGCCGACATCACGAAAGATAAGCCTATGTGGCCAGCGGAGCTCAACATTATGTAACCCCATCTTAAACTGACATTGTATAAAAATAAGAGGGGAAATTAATTGTTTTAATGCCAGGAACTGAGAACATCTCCAATACTAGTTCCAACAGAAACAAACACTTGAAGTCATGATGACAAATACCAACATAGCTTGAAAAACAAAACCAGTATTACCTCATAGTACCACTACACAACTGACACACATAAGATAATATTAATAAAATATGTCACTACAAGATTCATATTGATAAATTCTGTACATATAACTTGTAATTAAAATTGATTGTGATTCCTGGTTCACTTTGTATTTGAATCAGGACACATATATATTAATGAAAAGTACTTAATACATATTGATATTTGAAAATTTACCAGTGACTCATTTAAGATAGTCTCATAGAGTGTTATATGTATGTGAGTGTCAAACTGTTGTCAAGTGTGGTGGAATAAATTAAATTGTTTATCTGTCTGTTATTGTTGTGACTTACACTTCATCATTTACAAAACCCTAGACATTCAACGTAGTCATCACAATATTCCAGAATAATTCTGACTGAGGTATAAATATGTGGTAGCAAGTAAGGTCATCTGTAATACACTACACTTATTAGATACAGATACCTTCACAGCTGATCTCAGTCAGTACACTAAGTCCCCTATAAATATTTATAATATCCCACTTTACCACACAAGGACTAGAATGGAACCAGGCCAGGAGGAAGACAGCCGATAGGATAGTCTGGCGCTCTCTCTTCCAAATCTCTACACCTCACGGTAGAAGGGGAACGACTAAGTAAGTAAGTAAGAAAATCGTAAAATCTAAAAGAAATACTGAAACAAGAAAGTAAATAATCAACGAAACGAAAAAAATGAGAATTAACAAAACTGTGGAACTAGTAAAAGTTAACTCAGCTCGATCCAAAGAATCTGTGAAAGAAAGTAGTAGTATTCTGTCACAGAAATCGCAAGGAAGTGACGTACGATAGCGACAAAACAAAAGATATAAAAAGATACGAAACGAACCAAAACAAAAACATAAGAAGATAGATCTAAAAGACAACGAATAAAGAATGAAAAAGAGAAAACTACCAGAACTTATGCAAAATGATGTTGTATATTCAAACCATCGGGAGCTAAAACAGCAAACCATAAGTGGACAGCAAACCATAAGTCAGAAGAGTTCAAGACCACCACTGGTGTAAGACAAGGTGATATCCTGTCACCTTACCTTTTCATACTCCTCATGGACGATGTCATTAAGGCATGTAAGGAGAGAACAAGAAAGTATTCAGTGGAGTACTGGAAGATGAGACAGGTCTGTATTTCGGAGCTGGCATTTGCTGATGATGTTGCCCTGATTGCTAAATCAGAGGCACATCTCCAATTCAACCTGCAAGTCTGGAAGGAAGAGCTGGAGAAGAGAGGGATGGTCATAAGCAGCTCTAAAGCAAAATCCATGGTGATATCACGAGAAGAAAGAAGACATCAGATTAAGCTGGGAGAACAGGTCCTGGAGCAGGTAGACCACTTTAAATACCTCGGAGCTATTATTGACCGAAAGGGAGGCATCAAAGAAGAGTTGGCCACTCGAAAAGCAGCAGCTGGGAGACTTTTTCAGGCCATAAATCGAGGATTCCTCAGCAAGAGAGAGGTTGGTAAGAAAACGAAGATGGCTGTATACCGCTCCACCTATGTCCTAGTCTTGACATATGGATGCGAGTCATGGGCAATGACTACAACCCACAAAAGCCAGATCCAAACCTCAGAAATGAGGTATCTGAGGAAGGTGGTTGAAGTAACAAGAAGAGACATGGTACGAGACCAGACGATACGTCAAGGCCTTAAATCCCACCCCCTGTAGACCCAAGTAGAACAGTACAAACTAAGATGGTTTGGCCATGTCTGCAGAATGGGAGAAGACCGGCTACCACGACAAGCATGGGAAACAAAGAGCCAAGGATCCAGACCCCCAGGACGACCCAGAGTCCGCTGGGAGGACAACATTAGACAATCTTTGAAGGACCGAGGACTAGAACGGAACCAGGCCAGGAGGAAGACAGCCGATAGGATAGTCTGGCGCTCTCTCTTCCAAACCTCTACACCTCACGGTAGAAGGGGAACGACTAAGTAAGTAAGTAAGTAAGTAAGAAAATCGTAAAATCTAAAAGAAATACTGAAACAAGAAAGTAAATAATCAACGAAACGAAAAAAAGAGAATTAACAAAACTGTGGAACTAGTAAAAGTTAACTCAGCTCGATCCAAAGAATCTGTGAAAGAAAGCAGTAGTATTCTGTCACAGAAATCGCAAGGAAGTGACGTACGATAGCGACAAAACAAAAGATATAAAAAGATACGAAACGAACCAAAACAAAAACATAAGAAGATAGATCTAAAAGACAACGAATAAAGAATGAAAAAGAGAAAACTACCAGAACTTATGCAAAATGATGTTGTATATTCAAACCATCGGGAGCTAAAACGCCCATTTTAAAAATAAGACGATTCTCCAACGAAAAGCGAGTCTTGTCATTACCGGCACATGAAAGGAGGGCAGTGACATGAATATCGGAATTACCTGATTAAAACATGTTTTTCCTTTACGTGTTCTATTTTGTTAAGGGTCAAATTGGAAGGCCGTCTAAAAAACGGTACGCTTCTAACACAAATCCAGCTGGCTGAGCTAACATAACAGTATGTTTCTAGAGCTAACATAACGGTATGTTTCTAGAGCTAACATAACAGTATGTTTCTAGAGCTAACATAACAGTATGTTTCTAGAGCTAACATAACAGTATGTTTCTAGAGCTAACATAACAGTATGTTTCTAGAGCTAACATAACAGTATGTTTCTAGAGCTAACATAACAGTATGTTTCTAGAGCTAACATAACAGTATGTTTCTAGAGCTAACATAACAGTATGTTTCTAGAGCTAACATAACAGTATGTTTCTAGAGCTAACATAACAGTATGTTTCTAGAGCTAACATAACAGTATGTTTCTAGAGCTAACATAACAGTATGTTTCTAGAGCTAACATAACAGTACGTTTCTAGAGCTAACATAACAGTACGTTTCTAGAGCTAACATAACAGTACGTTTCTAGAGCTAACATAACAGTATATTTCTAGAGCTAACATAACAGTATGTTTCTAGAGCTAACATAACAGTATGTTTCTAGAGCTAACATAAAAGTATGTTTCTAGAGCTAACATAACAGTATGTTTCTAGAGCTAACATAACATTATGTTTCTAAAGCTAACATAACAGTATGTTTCTAGAGCTAACATAACAGTATGTTTCTAGAGCTAACATAACAGTACGTTTCTAGAGCTAACATAACAGTACGTTTCTAGAGCTAACATAACAGTATGTTTCTACAGCTAACATAACAGTATGTTTCTACAGCTAACATAACAGTATGTTTCTACAGCTAACATAACAGTATGTTTCTAACCCATATTACGAGGGGCGTTCAGAAAGTAATGCACCACATCGTTTTTCTCAGGAGCTGTTTATTCAAAAAGCATGAAATTTATACACAATATACATGGATATGTCATGTAAACATCGGTATTATTCAACATAATCCCCATCAACTTGTACGGCTTTATGCCAGCGCGAAACAAGTGCATGTATTCCTAGCCCGTACCAGATTTTGTCTTGATCATGTAGCCCATTTCTTCGCTGCATGAATCACTCCTTCATCATCTTCAAACCTTGTCCCACGGAGTGCATCTTTAAGTGGACCAAATAGATGAAAATCAGAGGGTGCTAAATCGGGACTATAGGATGGATGGGGTAGTACAGTCCAACCCAATTTGGTGATTGCTTCCCGTGTTACCAGACTTGTGTGAGGTCGCGCATTGTCGTGAAGGAGAAGCAGGTTTGTTGGATTCTTGTGCGGCCGAACTCTGCGAAAACGTTGATTGAGTTTTTTCATTGTCTTAATGTAAGCTTGCGAACAGATTGTCTCTCCTCTTGGCATAACGTCCACAAGAATCACACCTTCAATGTCCCAAAAGACAGTGATCATAACCTTTCCAGCTGAAGGAATTGTCTTGAATTTCTTTCTTCGTGGTGATTGCGGAAGATGCCACTCCATTGACTGTCTTTTGTCTCAGGTTCAAAATGATGTGCCAAGGTTTCGTCACCTATAACGATCTTAGCCCAAAAGTTCTATCCATCAGCATTGAAAGGCTCCAACAATTCAGAAGAAATTGCTTTCCTTTGCAATCGGTGGTCATGTGTGAGACTTCGAGGAACCCATCTTGCGCAAACCTTAGAAAATCCGAGAGTTTTTATAACTGCATTTGCACTACCAATGCTGATTGACGGCTGTAGGGCCAATTGTTGAGTAGTGATTCGCCTATCAGTAAGAATAATGCCCTCAGCGCATTTCAACATTTCTGCGTTGGTGACTGTGGCAGGACGTCCACAGCGCGGCCGATCAAGCAGCTCCGTATCTCCACTTCCTGATTCTTTTATTCTCTGAACCCAGCGACTGACTGTACTCCTACCGACTGCAAAACTTCCATACACATCATACAGACGCTTGTGAATGTTCACAGCAGTTCCCTTCTCTGCAACGAGAAATTCTATCACAATTCGCTGCTTATAACGCAAGTTGCTAACACGCTCCATTTCAACGGTTTAGGGCAGCCGTATTATTTAGCCGGTTGCAATGCAATTTAGTGCACACAATTGGCACATGCTATATTTGAAGTGTGCGAAATTTCATGCTTCTATCTTCATTATTAGCTGAGAAAACCGATGTGGTGCATTACTTTCTGAACGCCCCTCGTAAAGTGACAGGTGTATCTAAAATAGGCAGAACTGCTTCCTCAAACATGTCGTAAGAAGCGACTAATATGTGCATGAGGCTGGCAACCTCATTGTAGTGAATTTCAAATACAATATCTAAATTAATATATAACAATATAGGGCATAAAGGCAAAATAAGAAAGTATAAAAGAAATTTCGGCTAGAACGCGTGGTTATCGCCTATGCCTTCAGATTATTAATTGCTAACGCATAAGACGAACAAAACGGTACTCAAATTTTCAAATTCGTCCTTGACACCACTTTTCCTAGTTCTAAGAAAACATCTGCTTACAAATGCATTGTAGAACGAGGAGGGGCAAGGAGATGAAAATGCAAATACGTTTCGCATTGATTTTAAACTAAAAGCCAACTATAGCAAGTGGCAAGCCTTGCCTTAGGGGTTCCCCCAAAATACGATGAAAAAGTTAGAACATGTAGACGACACGTGTCACTAAAACGACTTTAGCTCTTATTAGGAATGACGAAATTCTATCGTAAGTACAGAAGACATCCCCTAGTATGGAAGTGAACGGTGGTAACAGCAAATACACGACTATCATAGAAAAAACATATTTTGAACGAAGCCACTTAGCCCCATTAAACTTATATATTCGGGTACCTTAGGACTTGCTGACAAAAAAATAGGTTATGTGTTTCGCAAATAGTCCATTAATTAACAAATTATAGCCAAAATACTATAGTGGAGTTGACTGACAGCACAAGATCATATCTGCTTAATTTTTTTTATGGCATGTTTGGAAAACACTGCTTTGGGGGAAATGAGGCCAACAAGTTAGATACGATTGATTGGCTGTAGTAAAATGTAAGGCGAAACATTATTGGGTGACCTGGAAATACAAATATTGTTGTTAATGGAAACGTATAGGATGGATAGTATTTTTTAAAGGCTCGTGTAAACATGGCCTGATTGGTTAGAACGTTAGATATGGTCAAGTAGAAGCGTCGGTTCACTGCCATTTTTGAAAATAAATTCTGTGAAAATCAAGTACGTTGAGAACAGGCTAAGAACTTTCTAATAAAGGAAAAGCCTGGACAAAGGCAGATCGAAAATGTGCCAGATTCTATTGCCTAGTCATCGTTTTACTTGTGTTATTTCCTTACATCTGTGGTAAGATTGATTTTCTTAATATTTTATTTAAAATAAAATTTGAATGTGAGATACTGACATACGATTATAAGTAAGTGAGTCTAGGGCAGACTCAAAACAGAGTCTAGAGATAGACCCAGCATATGAAAGACTATCAGAGAGGTGTAGACCAACTAAATTATATAGGATTATCATCAGGAGCATAATACCTATCCTATGGTATGGACAACAGATTATTGCTGGAATTGCAGAGGCGTTGTAACTATTAGGGGAGAGGAGTACTGCTATACCTGGTCACATCAAAAGAAACTGGTGAAAGGGATTGTCGTAAAGAGCTGATCTTGCATGTTTGTTTGTAATGTGCCTGTGCTGGTTATTGAGTATTAGTGTAGGCTGTTGATTACGAAGGAGGCATATCCTTCTGATTTCAGAGGTATTTGGTTGCTGTCAATAACTGGTGCCAGACTACAGTGGGCCGATATATTCATGCCACAGTCTTGCCTTTTTCGGAGACAACTGTAAACCACCATCATTCTTGAAGAAGTGGGAGCTGAAGGTTGTCGTTCAGCGAAGTGCAGGAAGATTCCTACAGCATATTACCAAGTTAGGTGCATGTTTCGGCACCTGGTCGCTCAACTAACATTATATTAGAAAAGAGACTGGGGAATAGTGATATAAACATTCCATTAGTGTCCATAAAAACTTACAAACAACGTGCAGAGATGATGATAGTAAACAATCAACCAGTGTATACTAGAAGTCACCTCAGTTAAACAATACAACTACTGATCTGTTCTGTTACGTATGCGGATATTTTACCGATCGTGTTCACCAGAAAAAACTTTACACCATTACTAAAGAAAGCATATGAACGTTATTTCGATTCTAAAGTTGATGATGCAAATAAATCTTGGAAGCCAAATGCAGTTTTTTCGACCTGTGCAAATACATTGGCAGGTTGGTTACGAAAATCGCCGAAGCATAAGTCGATGCCTTTTGGAGTGCCAGTAATATGGCGTGAACCGACAAATCACGCTACTGATTGTTACTTCTGCTTGACAAATATCCATGGTTTCACTTTTAAAACTAGAAAGTCTGTGGTTTATCCAAATATTGAATCGGTATCGAAAACAGTTCCTCATGATCCAATCACGTGTCCGATCCCAGTTCCACCATAACAATATCCGTTGGACGTGAATCAACCATCAGAAAGTGATAGTTTACCTGCTTTAGAAACTAATTCTGACTCGGATTATATACCGGTGAATGATGGTGTTCACTTAATTAACCATTCAGAACTTTCAGATCTAATACGTGATCTCGCTCTTACCAAAGGACAAGCGGAATTACTCGGTTCGCGACTCAAAGAATGGAATCTTTTAGCGCCCAATACTCCGATATCTAAATTTCGTCATAGACACAGAGAACTTGTTCAATACTTTGAGATGGATGATGGCATTTGCTATTGCAAAGATGTAAACGGTCTAATGGTGCACCTCGGTCATGAGCACATAGTTAACGAATGGCGACTTTTCATCGACTCTTCCAAGACTAGTCTAAAAGCCGTGTTATTGCATAACGGAAATTTATTTTCATCAATTCCAGTCGCCTACTCTGTTCATATGAAAGAAACTTATTACAATATGGGTATACTTTTGGCAAAAATAAAGTACAATGACTACCAATGGCGGATTTGTGGAGACCTAAAGGTCATTGCAATTCTCACGGGCATGCAGACTGGGTATACTAAATTTTGTTGCTTCCTATGTGAATGGGACAGCCGCAACAGACAGGAACATTATGCAAGAAAGGTGTGGCCTATCAGGGATCGTATGCAGCTCGGGCATAAAAATGTAATACATGAGCCATTAGTTAACAAAGACGGCATCATTTTACCACCGTTACATATAAAGTTGGGGCTCATGAAGAATTTCGTAAAAGCGTTAGATAAAACGAGCAAAGCTTTCACTTATCTTCGAGAAAAGTTTCCGCAAGTTAGCGATGCAAAGATAAAGGAAGGTATCTTTGTAGGACCTCAGATTAGGAAAGTTATTGCAGACAAACAATTCGAGAACTTGTTACATGGTAGTGAACTTCGCGCATGGATGGCATTCAAATCGATCGTCGATAACTTTCTGGGAAATCATAAATCTGTCGACTATGTGCATATTGTTAAGCAGTGCATAGATGCATACAGAATTATGGGCTGTAACATGTCCCTCAAAATCCATTTGCTTGATTCGCATCTTGACTTTTTCCCTGACAAACTTGGCGAAGTCAGCGATGAACATGGAGAACAATTCCATCAAGATATCGCCGTAATGGAGTCACGCTATCAAGGACGGTGGAGTGTGACCATGCTTGCCGATTATTGTTGGATGCTTCATCGCGATGTACCACATGCCATTCACCGACGAAAGTCGACTGCAAAGAAATTCAAGCCTACATAACTGTTACACTTCTTGTATGAATGATGTTATAATACTGTATGCCTTGTTAAAAAACTTCAATTGCGTATTTCTAGAGATCCCGACCTGATAGAGAAAAACGGTTTGCAGATTTAAAAACAGCGCATTAAAATTGACCAGACAAACATAGAAATGTTAGAGAAAGAAAAAAAAAGTTTTTTTTTGTTAGTCAGTGTAGTCTTTTAAAGTGTAGTTTGTGTGTGATTGTCGTGGCACTGTTGTGTTGTAGTAGATAATAAAATAATTTGTGTAATTGTTTATATGTTTAGTTGGTTAATGCAACCTTACACTACATTTCATAACCCTAGACACCAAACGTAGTCGTCTTACAGTCTATCTAGAATAAGTCTGAATGAGATCATAGTGATGGTAGTAGAAAGGTGCCCTGGAAATTTACTCTAATATTTATTATATTCAGGGACCTTCACAGCTGACCTCATTCAGTACACTAAGATTTCTTTACAACAAACTATATTAACATCAACCCACCATATATATTGAGGTCTCGCTCCTGGGGATTGAACTTTTCATAACACCAGCTATATTGGGTAGTTTGCTTCTGGGATTTTAAATTCTTAAAATATTATCAATTATATTAGGAATCTCAGATAGTATAAAACTAAAAGCATTCCTTTTTGGAGAAATTAAATAGTGGTTGAGCTATCATTGCCTGTGGTTGTTCTTAGTTATAATTAGAAATTGTTAGTTATAATTGGAAATTTGTCTAGTTAGAAATTTTAAAAGGTTTGCCTAGTACATAATGGCGGACCTGGCAAAGTTTCGATCTGCTGCTGTGCAGGCTGCAAAAGAATTGGGAATGGAGGGACAAATTATGATTGCTTATGTCACAACTGAATGTGACAAATTTATTGAAAGCGAAGAAAAAAGAATAGAAAAAGGGGCTGAAAGAAAGTTAGAGGCTGAAAAAGAAATTAAGAGGCTGCAGATTGAGGCTGAAGCAAAAAAGTTGGAGGCAGAGGAAAGGAAACAGGCTGCAGACAGAGAAGCTGAGGAAAGAAGACGGGCTGTAGAAAGGGAAGCAGAAAAGGAGGAGAAGAGATTACAAAGGGAACATGAGTTACGACTAAGGGAGTTTGAGTTTCAAAGCCATGCTCCTGAAAATGGTGCCAGTCCCTTTACCTCAGATGCTACTGTTAGTCAGGGAGCCTTAACCTCAGCTATGAGTTTTCATTTAGACCATTTTGTTGAGAAAGACGATGACATAGAAAGTTACCTAAATAGATATGAACTGTTGGCTACCACGTATGGTTTAGAGAGAGAAAGGTGGAGCCTAAAGTTATCACAAGGGCTTCGTGGTACAGCTTATGAAGTTTTTGCCAAGATGAGCAGGGATGATCAGGAAAATTATGACATGCTAAAGCAGGCTCTTTTGTTAAGATATGAAAAGAATGGGGAATTTTATAGAAAAAAATTTAGGAATGCCAAACTACTGTCGGGTGAGACTTATCACCAGTTCTCTGCACGGTTAGAGACCTACTTGGAGAAATGGACTGCTCTGGGTAAAACCCAAGATCTTAAGGAAATGATCCTTATTGAGCAACTAAGAGAGTCCATGGCTCCAGACCTGAGAAAGTTTCTCATGGAACAAGGTGCAGAGAGGCTGGGTGAGTTACTCAATGTCGCTGAGAGGTATCAGGCAGCCCAAGCAGAGGTAGTTGGAAATAAAAAGAAACAGGTAGACAATTTTAAGGCACCTCAAAACTTTAATAAGTTTGACAATAGAGACCAGAACAAAGGTAAGCACCAGTTTGATAGGCCACGCAATGCCTATAATAATAAACTCTCACAATTCGATGAAAGGAAATTTGATGAAAGAAAATCTTTCAACCAAAGAAGGAAGTGGTGTAAAAATTGTCGGATGGACAATCATGATACTGACCGTTGTAGAAGGAAACCTGTGTATATGGCCACCCTTCAGGTTGTAGTGAAATTGACAGAGATACAACGGTAAAATCCCTCCAAAGATAACATTTAAGGATAAAAACATAATGCGTAGGCTGCTGATGTACATGATCGCCTAGACCGCGGGTCATCATCCTCCATAATAATTGACTTGCTAGACAGGAGGGGAACGGCGGATCAAAAAGAAAAAAATATGACTGGAAAGGCTAAGGAGACGCAGTTGGGGGGGGAAACGGAGAAAAGTCACGTTTCCCAAGTTGACATAAAAAGTAAGCAACTCGACTGAAGGGACCCTAGATATGTTACGCCACAGTCATTTATTGGACGCTTTTGCGATACCAAGCTTTTGATTTGAATGGAGCGGTAAAACGCAGATGTTAGGAATATTACAAAAATTAAAAAGTAATTTTTTCTTAATATTAATGTTAGGAATATAAAAATTAGCTGGCCGGATGGCCTATTCTGAGCAGTGAACTAAGATGGTCTTAATTTTACAAACGGATTGATAATATTGAAGATAATGACAAAAGACAGTGTAGTTCACATCATCGACAGACTGTGTTGAATAAAAAAGTGTCGCAATTTGCACACAAAAACACGACCTTGGACGCAGGTGTTCAAATCTACGTGGTATGGAGGAAAGGGGATATTGTGGTGGCTGTGTCTAAATATAACTTTTAACGACAAAATTTTGGAGGGGAGAGAAAGGTTGGTTCAAAAAACAAGCACATTTTTTTAGAAACACAAGTAGAGACGGACAGACTAACAGATAAACATCCATACTTGACTGAAGCATGACTGAAATGACTTTATGGTAGGAAATTTGAAATTTAAAATAAACCGAGGCAGTGATTGGCCACAGACAATCATATCATTAGCGCTCAGACGCGAAAGTGGGGCCATTCTTCAATAGTTGTTCAGTGATAGACACAGATTTTAAAGTGTGGTGATTCCATATGAAAGCAAGTGAAATAAATTTAGGGACGCCATACTATAGCCAGCAGCTCAGCTGAGTTTTGCTAGCAATTCTGTGTTATTTATTCATAATCTGGTAAGATTGAAATTATTTCCTTATATATTTTGAATATTGTTTCATGTTCGAGTGATTTGATACTGCCATATCGAAATCTAGCCTTACAAACAAGTAGGGATTTGCTCTAGACCCCCCGCCCTAGTCAGGGTCTAGGGACCAACAATGTACATAAACTCCAGCAAGGATTATGCAAGACAGATCAAGTGTTGAGAATAATGATACATATTACCTATCCTCTTTTAGGGCCGAAAACTAATAAACATTTTTTAGGATCTATGGTCTGGGAGGATCTATCTGATGTAAAACCACCATGGTAAATGTGCTGTTTGGTCAGAGAGATCTGACCTGTCTGTATGATGTGGTTGTTGTGTCAGTGTTGTGTCCAGACGTGGGTAGAGAATAGATTTTGACACATGGCCCATACTTTGATTGCAGAGCTGCGAGTTTCTGTCGTCCACAAAGCAGGGTCTAGTCAGTTGGTGACTTTACTCGAGTGTATCTGTGCAGTATTTGTGACAGAGACCACCATTATTGCCCGCCAGCACGGAGAGGTGGGACCATCTGATTTCAGCACCAGAGCGACAACTACCAGATGAGTGAGCCTCTGGTCTGCTGGACTTTCACCAACGCCCTTTAGTTACTAAGAACCCCATAAAGATTCCCACCATTTTCTGGACACTGTGTAGTCAATATAGACAGGTGTGATGAGGCCACCCCAACAGCACAAACAGTACTATCCTCCCAAGTAGATGAATACTAGAACATTTTAATAAAACTAACTAGTATAGTACATATATATGTACACTATTGCATTTATGATATAATATTCTATGCATTTCTTTTCATAATCTCTAAATCCTTTTAAGTTCTGGTCAACCTAAAAAATTGACACAGAACAAAATAAAATGTAATATACTTATATCAAAAAATTTTACACACGTGAGTTAGTTCAGTGTATTTTAACATTTATTAATATTATTAGTCTTGTTAATATCTGTGGGTATATTTATAATCCATTACACCACACTACATATCATAACCCTAGACACTTTACGTAGCCACATTCATTAAAAAAAATTAAGTGTGAGGTCGTAGTGGTAGCAAGAAAGGCCTTCTGACAATTCACCACTACATTTTATCTCAGGAGCCTTCACAGCTGGCCTCATACAATTTACATTTAGTAATAACACCATCATACAATACCATCAAACACCACTACAATATTGGGGTCTTGTCCAGGGATAATTAGCCCAACAGTAATATTAGGATCTCCTGGTGGGAGAAATAAAAGTAGGGAAATAAATTGTAAAATTTCCCTTAAAATTAAAAGTGTCCCTGCAGATAAAAGTTGGTGAATCTTCACAGCCAGTAATAATTAATTAGTTAACTGGTTAGTTAGAATTAGTTAGACTATAGTCATAAGAAGTACTTAGTGTATTTACTGGTTAGAAATTTAGCTTGTATATTATTATATTGTCTAAAAAGTATGGCGGAGCTGGCAAAATTTAGATCAGCTGCTGTGCTCACCGCGAAGGAGATGGGAATGGATGGTCAAATTTTAATTCAATACGTAACGACTGAATGTGATAAATATATTGAACGGGAAGAAAGGAGGTTGGTTGAAGAGAAGAGGTTAGAGGCTGATAGAGACATTAAGAGGCTGCAGATTGAGGCAGAAGAAAAAAGGTTGACTGCCGAAAGGGAGGCAGAAGATAGAAGGTTGCAGAGGGAGCACGAATTACGACTAAGGGAGCTGGAATTACAAGGCCCGGCCCCTGAAAATGGTGCCAGCCCTTTTGCCTCAGATGCTACGCCTAGTCTGGGAGCCTCAAACTCAGCTATGGGGTTTCATTTAGACCATTTTGTTGAAAAAGACGATGACATAGAGGGGTACCTAGGACGTTTTGAGTTATTAGCTACTACATATGGGTTAGAGAGAGAGAGGTGGAGTTTAAAGCTATCACAGGGATTGAGGGGTACTTCTTATGAAGTATTTGCTAAAATGAACAGGGAAGACCAAGACAATTATGACATGTTAAAGCAGGCTTTGTTATTAAGGTACGAGAAGAATGGTGAATTTTATCGTAAGAAATTTAGAAATGCCAAACTGTTGTCTGGGGAGACATACCACCAATTCTCTGCTAGACTAGAAACCTATTTGGAGAAATGGACGGCTCTGGGGAAGACCCAAGATCTTAAAGAAATGATCATGATTGAGCAATTGAGAGAGTCCATGGCTCCAGACATGAGAAAATTTCTCATGGAACAAGGTGCAGAGAAGTAGGGGGAAATTTTAAATGTTGCTGAGAGGTATCAGGCAGCCCAGGCAGAGGTAAGTGGTGCTAAGAAGAAGCACATAGACAATTTTAAAGCTCCACAGCAATTTAATAAATTTGATAATAGAGAGCAGGGAAATAAAGGTAGGACAAACTTTGAGCGGCCAAGAAATGACTATCGCGACAGAAACTCACAGTTCTATGACCAAAAGTTCAATGAAAGAAAACCGTTGAACCAAGGAAAAAGATGGTGTAAATGGTGCAAGAAGGATAACCATAACACCGAATTTTGTAGAAGGAAACCTTCAAACATTGCTGCAATGAAGTCGGGGACGCAAAGATTAAAGGTTAATCCTAAGGGACAACAGGAACCTTATCACCCCCCAGTTTGTGAGGATGTTATTTGTACTGTGGTCACCATAAGGTGCCTTTATGATACAGGTTTGGATTATGATTCAGTTGTGAAGTCTAGCCTAGTGGACCCAAGTCAGTAGAAAGCCAACAGAAAACGAGTGGGAAATAACAAGGGGCGACTAAGGACATACCACTCATGACACTTCCCATCGCAAGGATAACGGTGAAAACTCGCTATGTGGAAGGAGAAATCAGAGCAGCAGTGATATATGAAACAATCTAACCCTCTGATAATTGTGGGTGTAGATACGTTCCCTGCTTGGGGAACCCCGAGAAAACCTGTGATCATGGCGACAGTGCAAGACCAGGTGCACAGAAGAAGGAGAAAGAAAGGTGAACCTATACATGCTCAAAATCCAGAGAGAATGATGGAAGGCGCATCCTTGAGGATAAGGACACGAAAAGCCCTGTTATTAAAAAATTGCCTCAACATGCCCCACACCTCCAAGCAAGGGGAAATATTTATCAATGAAGAAACAAACTATTATACAGGAAGACAGGAACTAGATCCACTG
>JAMPIV010023150.1:0-45631 GCA_024509875.1 Oreohelix idahoensis | reverse complement strand
TGCAACCCTCTCAAAAGGTGTTCCCACTATGGGCATTTCCCCTAGAGTTGCAGGAGCAGTCCAGTGCTTTGGAGCTACCCTTTGACATTCTGGGCAGGATTTGACATATCTTTTTTATCCTCCGTTATCCCTGGCCAGAAGTAATGACAAGCTATACGCTGTCCTGTGGCGCTGATCCCCATGTGACCACTGAAGGGAATCGCATGCCCGAGTTCCATCACTTTATCTCTATATGAAGTGGGAAGAACCAGCTGGTTGTGACCATTTGTTCCAGTTCCGGCCTTCCTGTATAAGAGTTTGTTCTTCATGAAATATTCCCCCTTGCTCGGAGGTGTGTGGCATTTGGGCAATTTTTTAAAACAGGGCTTGAGTGTCCTATCCTCAGCCTGCGCCTTCCTCATCTCCTCTGGATGAGCATTTATAGGTTCACCTTCTTCCTCCTTCTTCTGTGACCTGGTCTGCACTGTCGCCATGATCACAGGTTTCTCGGATTCCCCAAGAAGACGTATCTACACCCCAATATCAGAGGGTAGATTGGTTCATCTATCACTGCTGCTCTGATTTCTCCTTCCACATAGCGAGTTTTCACCGTTATCCTTGCGATGGGAAGTGTCATGAGTGGTATGTCCTTAGTCGCCCCTTGTATTTTCACTGTTTCTGTGGTATACTGACTTGGGTCCACTAGGCTAGACTTCACAACTGAATCATAATCCAAACCTGTATCATAAAGGCACCTTATGGTGACCCCATTACAAATAACATCCTCACAAACTGGGGGGTGATAAGGTTCCTGTTGTCCATTAGGATTAACCTTTAATCTTTGCGTCCCCGACTTCATTGCAGCAATGTTTGAAGGTTTCCTTCTACAAAATTCGGTGTTATGGTTATCCTTCTTGCACCATTTACACCATCTTTTTTCCTTGGTTCAACGGTTTTCTTTCATTGAACTTTTGGTCATTGAACTGTGAGTTTCTGTCGCGATAGTCATTTCTTGGCCGCTCAAAGTTTGTCCTACTTTTATTTCCCTGCTCTCTATTATCAAATTTATTAAATTGCTGTGGAGCTTTAAAATTGTCTATGTGCTTCTTTTTAGCACCACTTACCTCTGCCTGGGCTGCCTGATACCTCTCAGCGACATTTAAAACCTCTCCCAACTTCTCTGCACCTTGTTCCATGAGAAATTTTCTCATGTCTGGAGCCATGGACTCTCTCAATTGCTCAATCATGATCATTTCTTTAAGATCTTGGGTCTTCCCCAGAGCAGTCCATTTCTCCAAATAGGTTTCCAGTCTAGCAGAGAATTGGTGGTATGTCTCCCCAGACAACAGTTTGGCATTTCTAAATTTCTTACGATAAAATTCACCATTCTTCTCGTACCTTAATAACAAAGCCTGCTTTAACATGTCATAATTGTCTTGGTCTTCCCTGTTCATTTTAGCAAAGACTTCATAAGAAGTACCTCTCAGTCCTTGTGATAGCTTTAAACTCCACCTCTCTCTCTCTAACCCATATGTAGTAGCTAATAACTCAAAACGTCCTAGGTACCCCTCTATGTCATCGTCTTTTTCAACAAAATGGTCTAAATGAAACCCCATAGCTGAGTTTGAGGCTCCCAGACTGGGCGTAGCATCTGAGGCAAAAGGGCTGGCACCATTTTCAGGAGCCTGGCCTTGTAATTCCAGCTCCCTTAGTCGTAATTCATGCTCCCTTTGCAACCTTCTATCTTCTGCCTCCCTTTCGGCCTTTTTATCTTCTGCCTCCCTTTCGGCCTTTTTATCTTCTGCCTCCCTTTGCTGTCGTTTGTCTTCTGCCTCAATCTGCAGCCTCTTAATTTCTCTATCCGCCTCTAACCTCTTCTCTTCAGCCAACCTTTCAGACTCTAATTTTCTTTCAGCCTCTTTTTCTAATCTCCTTTCTTCCCGTTCAATATATTTATCACATTCAGCCGTTACGTATTGAATTAAAATCTGACCATCCATTCCCATCTCCTTTGCGGTCAGCACAGCAGCTGATCTAAATTTTGCTAGCTCCGCCATACTTTCTAAACAATATAATAATATACAAAATAAATCTCTAACCAGTAAATACACTAAGTACTTCTTATGACTATAGTCTAACTAATTCTAACTAACCAGTTAACTAATTAATTATTACTGGCTGTGAAGATTCACCAACTTCTAATTGCCCTTTTAATTTAAAGGGACACTTTTAATTTTAAGGGAATTTTACAATTTTGTTCCCCTAATTTTATTTCTCCCACCAGGAGATCCTTATATTACTGTTTATGCTAAATATCCCTGGACAAGACCCCAATATATGTAGTGGATTTTGATGGTATTGTATGGTGGTGTTATCACCTAGTGTGATGCGTGAGGTCAGCTGTGAAGGCTCCTGAGATAATTGTAACTGTGAATATACAGAAGGCCCTTTCGTGCTACCACTTTATGACCTCACACATATCTTTTTTTACTAATGAATGTGGCTACGTTAAAATCTAGGGTACTGAATGCAATGTGTTGTATGGACATATACACACACCCACAGATATTAATTAAGTCTAATACTATCAATAAAATTTATAACACAATGAACTAAATTCAGCTGGTTAAATTTAGAATAGAAAATCTTTTTTTAAATTTATTTTTTCTGAACCAAGGTTTTATTTTGGCCAGAACTTATGCAAAGATTTTGAAATTTATGAATGAATGGCATGAATAAATGGCATGTTAAATGAAAGATGTTTACATATGCAATCTTCAAGATTAATTATAGTATTACTGTTCGTAATGTTAATTTTTCTGGGAAAACTATGAATGGATGTGCTGTTGGGGTGGCTTCATCCCTCCCTGTTTATGCCTACACAGCATTGTCCATTAATGATGGAAGGAAATGGGATGCTTCAGTAGTAAATTCTCTTGGGTGCTAGTTTTATGAAGTTGGTGTAAGTTCAGCAGGCCAGCTAGCCTACTTAACTTTGCCAGATTTGTTCTGGTGCTGGAATCTGATGGCCCCACCTCTCCGTGCTTGAGCAATACACAGATGTTCTGTCGAAATGTACCCTGCACGGGTCCTCACTTCAATTATTAATCAGCATTTGACACCACCTTAGTGTCAAGATCGAACTCACAGCTCTGAAATAAAGTATTGGTTTTTGCTCAGAACCTTACCTAATAAGCCACTTCTACACATAACAAATTACAATAACACCACATAAACAGGGTCAGTTCTCTCTGACCAGACAGCACATCTTACCTAGTTGGTTTCGCATAGGGTAAGTTTCCCCAGTCTACAGATTCTGAAATAGGTGCATTATCTCACTGCCATAGAATAGGATAGGTGATATGATTCACTGTTCTCAACACTTGATCACCCCTTCCTAAACCTTGCTGTAGTTTATATATTGTTTGTCCCTAGACCCTGAACTAGGGCGGGGGGTCCAGAGCGAATCCTTACTTGTTTGTAAGGCTAGATTTCGATATGGCAGTATCAAATCACTCGAACATTAAACAATATTCAAAATATACAAAGAAATAATTTCAATCTTACCAGATTATGAATAAAGAACACAGAAATGCTAGCAAAACTCAGCTGAGCTGCTGGCTATAGTATGGCGTCCCTGAACTTATTTCAATTTATTTCATTTGGAAATCACCACACTTGAAATTTACTGTGTCTATCACTGGACAACTATTGAGGAATGGCAAAAAAGCTCGTCTGAGCGCGGATAATATGATTGTCTGTGGCCAATCAATGCCTTGGTTTTTTTTAAATTCAAATTTCCTACACTAAAGTCATTTCAGTCATGCTTCAGTCAAGTATGGATTTTTATCTGTTAGTCTGTCCGTCTCTACTTGCGTTTTCACAAAAAACGTACTTGATTTTTGAACCAACCTTTCTCTCCCCTCCAAAATTTTGTCGTTAAAAGTTATTTTTAGACACAGCTTCCACCAATATCCCTTCTCTTCCATGCTAAGTAGATTTGAACACCTGCGTCTCAAGGTCGCGATTTTTTGTGCAAATAGCGACACTTTTGATTCAATGCAGTCTTTCGCTGTTGTGAACAACACTGTCTTTTGTCATTATCTTCATTATTATCTATCCGTCTGTAAAATTAAAAACATATTATTTCACTGCTCAGAATGGGCCATCCGGCCAGCTAATTTTTATATTCCTAACATTAATATTAAGAAAAAGTTACTTTTTAAATTTTGTAATATTTCAAGCATCTGCGTTTAGCCGCTGAATTCAAATCAAAGGCTTGGTATCGCAAAAGCGTCCAATAAATGACTGTGGCGTATCATATCCAAGGTCCCTTCTGTCGAATTCCTTACTTTATGTCAACTTGGGGGGGGGGGGGGGGGAACGTGACTTTTCCTCCTTGCCCCACCAATTTGCGTCCATTAACCTCGCTAGTTCAAGTACGCGTTCAGTCAGATTTTTGTCTTTTGATCCTCGTTCCGTTTTGCCTTCAAGTCTAACACCTGATGACCCGCGGCGCGGGCGATCATGTATTCCAGCAGCTTACGCATTGGTTTTTATCCTTACATTTTATCCTTTGGAGATATTTTTACGTTGTATCACTCGTTAATTTTATGACAGTGCTGGAACAGACAACACCTATAGATTATATATTATGGAATGAAGAGAAGAACATAGTTACAAAAGCACACGCAGCACAGATGAAGAAAGATAATCGTCGACCCACAGCACCGCCAGCTTTACAGAGTAGCAGACCAGTACGTAAAGCCACGTTGAGTTACTATGATTTTACAGAGTCGTCAAGCACTTCACATAGTGAACACGACACAGATGGTGAGCAGAACATTAACGAAGAACAACGTAACACTCCAGATCAATTACAAGATGCTATACATCGCCTGACTCGCTGCAGAGTAAACTCAGAAGACGAAGATGATATTCCACCAGCAGAATTAAGAGAGAGATTGATATACAGAGATAATCGTCTACACGAAAGGGATAGCAGTACACCACTATCAGTACATGATGAAGAACCCCATACGTCCATACCAAGTCAAACGTACTATGGCAATCAGATATTACAGCCGTCAGCTTCCAGACAACTCCAGCCTACACATTCCAGTTGGGACAGCGAAGATGAGAGACCTTTGCAATCAGCAACGAGAAACAATAAACCCCCCCCCCCCCCCCTCCATAGTCGGAGCCTTACAGAAGAACATACGAGTCGACAATTACAGCCGTCAGCTTCCAGTCAACACCAGCCTACACATTCCAGTTGGGACAGCGAAGATGAGAGGCCTTTGCAATCAGCAACGAGAAACAATAAAACCCCAAATAGTCGGAGCCTAAGAGAAGAACATACGAGTCGACAATTACCACCGTCAGCTTCCAGTCAACACCAGCCTACACACTCTAGCTGGGACAGCGATGACGAACAGCCTTTACAAGCAACGAGAAGCAACATCATCCACCATACCCAGAGTTCTACAGCGAAGCATATAAACAGTAACATGGATATCATTGATACGCCTTTAGCACCTGCTGAATCTGAACTTGACACAACAGAACTAGAAGAAAGCGACATCGATTGCATGGATGACACTACAAACACCGGGATACGAATAGCCACTAAGCGCCCTTACCAACCTTCGTCACCAGATTCACCACCAAGAGCGAAGTTGTTACGTCTACCGCAAGAACATGTACGAGCCAGGTTCAAAAGAAATCATCGTCAAGTACACAAACCGTCTCTAGGTTTACAACAACGTAAAAATATTCGATCGCCCCCTTCCTCCTGCAGAGCGACTATAAACACGACATCACAATTGATACCAACTTCGTCACAGTACGACAGTTCTCTCTCCAGTAGAGAAATTACACTATTAGAGCTTGTGAAACAGATCTGGAAGTTAGTGTAATCGTCGTAAAGTACTCATCAAGCAATAGTACTAATTCGCAGCACTCACCCAGCAATAGTGCTTAAAGGTACTCCAATCAACATAGTACCCAACGTTAAGTCACTTAATTAAGTTTCTCTGTGTTAATTTAGTGGATATTGATATTCTGGAGCATACTTAGACACTCATATTACTCACTAACCTTTTTAAAGAGAGAGTATAGAACTTTGAAACAGAAAGATACAGAAAATAAACATATTACACATAAGCTCATGAGTGTGACAAAGTAGATTAAATACATATAATCTCATGAGTGTGACAAAGTAGAATAAATACATATAATCTCATGAGTGTGACAAAGTAGATTAAATACATATAATCTCATGAGTGTGACAAAGTAGAATAACTACATAGAATCTCATGAAGCCTAACAGTGTTCTTCCCAAAGTACAAGATTCAGCACACCAGAGGATCAAGACTGATAATTATATATATATATATATATATATATATATATATATATATATATATATATATATATATATATATATATATATATATATATATATATATATATATATATAATATATATCATCATCATGTGACGTTATTCTTTCCAGAACGTTGTCTCCATTACAGCTGCTCTGAACGCATCACGATTCTGGGCAAGTCGACCTGCATCAGCCAAAGACAAGTTCAGACTCTCTGTGATGTCCTGGGTCCACCGTCGTCTAGGTCGACCCCTTCCCCTTTTTCCAGGGACCATGCCTTCCATCACTGTTTTTTCCAGACTATTATGTCTTTTTATATGACCGAAAAATTTCAGCTTCCTTATTGCGGTGGTATTTAGGAGCCAATGTTCCTGTACGTTTAGTGAGTGCAGTACTTCTCTGTTGGTTTTTTTTCTGTCCAGGGTATTCTCAACATCCTTCTGTAGCATTTTACTTTGAATGATGTAATCTTTGTTGCAACTGTTTTATTGAGTGTCCAAGTCTCACAGCCGTAAGTTGCTACTGGGAATATATATGCTCTGATCAGGTGTAACTTTGTTTCTTTGCTTGTGCCTTGCCATAGGTTTTTCATCTGTATTAGTTTATGTGAAGCAATTGCAAGTCTTCTTTTAATTTCTACTACACAGTCAGATATATATATATATATATATATATATATATATATATATATATATATATATATATATATATATATATATATATATATATATATATATATATATGTCGCATTAAATGCATGTTGATCAGTATAATGTATCAATTTCAGGCATATACTTTTCAGGACCAGACAAAGAGGAAAATGAGAAATAAAAAAGAGAAGAGATGTGATACAGACTCAGTCAAGTTATAGTAGAGTAAGAAACTCTCTTTGCACTGATGATGAGCGTCCCCACTTGCCATTGCAATGGTTATATAGCGACACCAGGGATACGACATGGTTGCAGTATTGATACTGTAGGTACTGCTTACTTGAGAAATGATGGTAATGACACTTATATAGTCATGTCTACATTAATTTCAGACACAATGATGTTGGGTATTTTGCTAAGTCTGATATACATGGGTATAACATATATAGCTTCAGACAGAGTTGACGAGTTGACTGGTGCATCCAAGGCTAGAATCAGCCAAGCACATCAAACTCTGACTTAGTGACACATATGTTTCACTATCGCCCCAGGACAGGTACTAGTGCATGCATATATAGCTTCAGACAGAGTTGACGATTTGACTGGTGCATCCAAGGCTAGAATCAGCCGAGCACATCAAACTCTGACTTATTGACCTGTCTTTCACTATTGCATTGGGACATTTATTTGTGCATACTTTGCTCTACTACATAGGTTAATTCTGCTTTTCTGTCCGATATAATGTATTAACGACATTAACGGCGGATACTTTAAGACATACAAAAGTACTGACAAACCTCTGTGTCCAGAGGCAGTTACCATGTCGAAAACATGTACATATCTAGATATTATAAGTGTAGAGTTATTGTTGTTTTTTTTTTGGTTGTATTGGATGAGGTTGAGTATTGATAATATACCTCAAACTAAGTTTTGGCAATTGTAATGAGATAGTGGTACACTTGGCATACTAATTTTTCCCTGAGATTTGTTTTAGATATTCAGATTTAGACTTTGAGAATGTATATATACAGGAGCAGAGATGGTGGTATGCTAAGTGTAAATTGAATTAGTAGTTGATAGAACACAAATGTCTCCCTACGGGATACATTTGTATGGCCCGGGTTGTATGTCACCGTTGGGTTTGCTCAAAGCATTATTTGTGCTTCAGGCAAGGTTAATATGAACGCTTAAAAGCAGGGTACCGCGGAGCTTGCCCAGGCATTATAAATATTTGCCACAGTTTGGGGTGAACGTTCAAAACAAGTTCACGAGAAAACGTAGGGTGACAGATAAATAAAACGAGTGTTCAGTAACAGCTCAGCTCACGATTAACAGAGCGTGCGTATTTTCGCATGAGTTGTAAATCAAAGGGCAACCAATCAGAGTACAGAAAAACAAGTTAAGTTAGCGAATCAGAGTATGGGTTGAGTGGTACGAGGGAAGAATGACCAGAGGTCATTAGGGCAGTCCGATTTGAGAAACTGAAGTGGCAAGATGTGTTTTGCCGGGCTCTCAAGATTTAACTCTGTGGGTGTACAGAAGTTTTCCCCTGAAGTAATTTAGAGATAGAATAAGAAATAGTAATATTCAGGAGATTAGATAATGCTGTGGATAAGAAGTATAAGTTAAGAATTAGCAGTGATAGTAGGAAATGTGATTTTGTGAGGATTCTGTGAGTTGACAGTAAGTATGCTCTTCACTCATAATATGCATGAACGATAAGTATGAATAAGAAATATTTCAGAAGTCAAGATGAGATGCTACAAGGTTAATAACTCAGTTGACTAAGTAAGAGCATTATAAGAAGAAATGTTGCAGAAGTCACAAGATAAACTGCTACAAGGTGGATAACAATTGGCTTAGTAAGAGTCAAGAAAGAAGAAAACGGAGAAGAATATCACCATGATAGCCAAACTGGGCTTTTGAATAAATAAATTATAAGTTGTCGTCAGGGATAAGTATGACGTGTAGGAGATTGGAGAATAATGACATTTATGAGATTACACAGGTGCTCTCACATGTAAGTATATCTATGCGGCTGCAGATGTATTTAAGTCTTGATTCATGAACATGATTTATAAAATGATTGTAACAGAGGTACTAAAGATGAACCTGACAGGATTAGTCAGAAGGGAATAAAGTTCCAAGGGGTTTTGAGGTAGATTGAGCAAACTGAAATAGAGCTTAAGGAGGCTAAATAAGTACTTTGAGATGAGATAAGCACAAAGGGGATTAAGTTCCTACACGCCTTGAAATGCAGACTGTATATTTGAAGCACTTATATATTTGAAGCACCTATGATAGGACTGCAGGTGTGCTTTATATAAAGAAGTTCATGCAACTTTGAAGAATATATGTATTAAGTAAATAAATGGATTTTGTTTTGCAAGAGAACGAACAAACTGCTTGAGTCTGTCCTTGTAGGTTGTTCTTGAATGCCAGATTATTAGTCACTACAATAAATCCACTATACGAATAAGTCACTAATTAACAGCAGAGAAGGGTACGAACGAGTCGAGGATTGAAGGAAAGGAAGTAGTTCATCCAAGAATTGTCAACTCTGGCGGAGAGGGCCAGTACTTATACACTACTAACTTAAACTTGGAAGATATACAAAGGAGACTGGTATGAGTGTGGTAAAGTGGGATGTTATAAATATTTATAGGGACTTAGTGTACTGACTGAGATCAGCTGTGAAGGTATCTGTATCTAATAAGTGTGGTGTATTACAGATGACCTTACTTGCTACCACATTTATGCCTCAGTCAGAATTATTCTGGAATATTGTGATGACTACGTTAAATGTCTAGGGTTATGAAAATGATGAAGTGTAAGTCACAACAACAACAGACAGATAAACAATTTAATTTATTCTACAACACTTTACAACACTGTGACACTCACACACATATAACACTCTATAAGACTATCTTAAATGAGTCAAGTGATTAAGTTTAAAAAAATATATGTATTAATTCTTGTCAATAATGGATATCCTGATTCAACTACACAGTGAACCAGGAATCACAATCAAATGTAATTACAAGTATTATTTACACAGTTTATTTATATGAACTTTGTATTGACATAGTTTATTATTATTATTCTATGTGTGTAATTTGTGCAGTAGTAATATGAGGTAATACTGGTTTTGTTCAAGCTTGGTTGTTGTTTTTCATCATGACTTCAAGTGTTTGATTATCGGGGAAATAGTATTGGGAAACTTTCACAGTTCCTGTCATTTGAACCAATTAATTGTCCCTCTGTGGTTAACAAAATGTCAATTTTTGAGGGGGCACATAATGTTGAGCTACTCTGGCCACAGAAGCTTATCTTTCGTGATGGCGGCAGGAAAAGACTCCTCTGCTCGATTGCTTCACTGTGTTCTGGAGACACCTCACTGGTCGCTATCTGGACCAAGGAGTATGCTGTCAGCCTCTGGATTCAGCAAAACTCAGACCAGGTGCTGCTTCAATAACTAGGACCACAGTCCCGGAAACAAGAAGGTTGTACCTCCTACTTCATAACTAATTTATAATCTATTTCCACAATGAACGCAATACATAACAAACACTGAGTTCAGAGCGTTAGGCCAACTGCTAGCTTCATCTGAAACAATTTACACCAGTATTCTCCTCCTAAATGGTTACTACGCCTCTGCAATTCCAGCATTATTTCCTTCTAGTCAATAAGATAGGTGTCAGTGTACTGTTTGGCAATTCCATGCAGTTTTACTTTTCTCCAACACGTCCTGTTCAGGTTGGAGCAATATTTAGGCTTTGCCTCATGTTGGCTACTGAACCACACACATATACAGACATAAATTATCAATTTACATTCAATTTTCATTAACAAGATATCGAATATATCAAGCTTACCACAATTCATGGAAATAATACACAGATACGTTGACTGGCGATGAATAATGGCACAAATTCCGATCTGCCTCTGTCCCAGACTTTTATTTAGAAAAATATGATCTGGCTCTCAACGCACTGTTTCTTAGTAAGTTTATTTTAAAGTGTGGCACTGACCAGACGCTCCTAATTGACTATATTGGCGGGTCTAACCAATTGAGCCATGTTTACACAGCTTTTCAAAAAAGTACTCCTACTCACGTTTCCCTAACAACAAAGAATTAGTATTTGTAGCCCGACTAATCGTGTTTAGCCTTACATTTATTTCTATCCAATCAAATAGGATTTTACACGGTGGCCCATTTCCCGAAAATAGTGGGTTCAAAACATGCCACTGTGCGATTATTTTTTGGTGTTGTCTGACACCCTCACTATTTTCTTTTGGCTATAATTTGTTAATTCCTAGACTATTTGCGTAACGTTTAACATATTCTTTGTCAGCAAGTCCTAAGGAACCCAATTATATAAATTTAAGGGAGCTAGGTGGCTGCCTTCAAAATGTGCATTTTCTTCTACCTCCTGTTCACTTCCATACGATGTGGTGTCTGGGTACTGTCAGGCTTTCAAACGTAAACCAGTATAATGTCATGTTTCCCAATAAGCATTTTTCAGGTTTTTAAACCTAACTCTCGTATGGGTAGTGTTTTTTATCACTGTCCATTTGAAAAAAGTTAGTGCCTCTGGCCTTACGCTTGGGGTGGCATTAATTGTATATCGCGAGACGCGTGTTAGGGTTGCATGCGTTCCTGCTTTCAGCCCTCACTCTCTCTTTCTATCCTAAGTCCATCTGTCTTTTCATCACGCCGTGTATAAAATGAAATTAATGGAAGTATTAATTTAGGTCATTACGCAGGGTGCCTAGCTTAAGGTTTTCTTAGAAATGCAGTACACGTTTTATTGTAGAAAGCGTGTAGTGATGCAGTAGACTTTACTATAAACGTGAAACGTTACAATTTTCAGCCGAAGTAGAAAAAAAGGGATCTCGAGTACAGTCATTGTGACAGCACTGTTCTTTACCATTCTTCTTTCCTTTTATTGTATTTATGTGTTAGGCTTTTAATTTATATATGTGGATTTAGAATGTTTCACGACAATGAGTCACATAACTAGGCCTGCCATCTGCCACCTAGTAAAGATTAAGACGAGGTAGCGCTATTACACTATACTAATTGATGCCGTAACCAGTAGTCTCAGTCAACGGTTACACTATCCTAATTGGTGCCGTAACTAGTCTTCAAATAAGACGCGTCAACGGTAACAAATGTACCTTATGATGTTCGTGGGATACAGAGTTAACATGACATGATCACTCGTTCAGAGCTGCTGTGTAACAGTACATTTCTGATGAGTTTATAAATGGCAGTATAATTGTTTCTTTTAAGTCCGTTCAGAGTATTCGCGTTGAGAATTTTGGTTAGTTTACTGAAGTAAACGTAATTATGAAAGGAAATGATCCCAAGGAAAGACACGTAGCAAATAAAGCTACATAAAAACTGTCACAATAACACAAGAATAAATGTTACAGCTTAGTATAAATATTTATGATCGAGTGATTATTATTGTTGTATATGACGTTCGTGCTTATCGCAACAGGACCTCCTGGATGCACCCTCGCTTAAAGCATTGGTACCAAGTTGACTATGTAATTGTTAGGAAGAAGGACATGCAAGATGTCCTGGTGACCAGGTTCATGTGTGGTGCCGAATGCTGGACTGATCATCGCCTCATTGTGTCTAAACTTAAAATTCGTTTCCAACCAGCCAAGCGCCCTCAGTGGAAGAAAACTCAAAAAAGCCTGGATGTCACCAAACTGAAGAAGATAACAATCAAACAGTCATTTACTGACACCCTAGAAGACCGTCTCAAATCTATCTCGTTAGACGGCCAAAGTGTGGAAACAAATTGGGCAGCCCTAAGTGAGCAGATCTACAACATTGCAACCGAGGTCCTGGGTCCCAGCATCAAGAAACAGAATGGCTGGTTTGATGAGAACTCAGATGATATAAAGAAGATGTTCGCTGAGAAACACCATCTCCATAAAGCATATTTACATGACCCAAAATCTACATCCGAGATAGACGCTTTCAACAACATGTGTAGAATCGTCCAACATAAACTACGCCAGATGCGGGATTCATGGCTGAGTAATAAAGCAGATGAGCTCCAAGGCTTTGCTGACAGCCACATTTTTTTAACATGCACTCAAAGCTGCCTATGGCCCATGTCGTGCTTAGGTAGGTTTTAAAGTTATGTAAGGTCCCGCCTGAGTATAGGAGATGGCGATAGGACGTGAGAAGTAAAGTGTAAGAAATAGAGTTTCACGAGTGAATAGTTTAAGAAGAAGATCTGTCTCTGGACTGAGTAGTTTCTCTAGTCCAGACTATATATACGACTATAATTTAGTATAAGACAATCTTGCGCCTCCTTATATTGAGAAATATAAGTTTACTAAACACATACACACACAGCTATGTGACAACAAAACACAAGAACCTGAAAAAACTATTGTAAATTTGGGTATGGGTCTGACCAACACACAAAGTTTAGTTCTTTTGTTGTTTATTATCATTAAATTTTACAACATCGAATATCTAATAGAGAAATATCAAATACATCAGAATTACATGCAGAGAAAAATAACAGAATACCTATGCCCTCCCCTCATTGAGAAGAAAAAATCCCAATAAGTTAATAACCCCAAAGGTTAAAGGTTAGCACTAGGTTACAGTATAGACAGTAAAGAAAGAACACAGTTCCCACTAAACGTTATTCAATAAAATTAAACATAGTCAAACAGAGTGCAGAAGATACAATGTTTCCTGTACTAAAAAAAATATTTCACTCTCTCTCTCTCTCTCTCTCTCTCTCTCTCCCTCTCCCTCTCTCTCTCTCTCTCTCTCTGTCATACGTGGCCACACAATCTCGCTTCTTACCCTATTCTTGGTGAAACAATCCGTTGGAGGTATAATCCATGAATATGTATTTAAGGTCCATGTTACACATAAGAATTTTACTATGTTATCTGTGTACTCAATTTTTCTAGTGCAAGGTATATAACTCTTGGAATTGGAGTTACTTTTTACTTTAGGTGATGACCTGTTCTTATGCCCTTCGGTTGCCGGTATTATTGTGAGTTGACCGATGTTGGGTCATGTCCATTTATGGAGCGCTCAGGCCCACTTTTCTTGTAAACGTTTGTCAACCTGAGTCGATAGTTATGTCCTATCCTTATAAGGCTCGATTTTAAGTGTAGTTCTTAGAATGTGCCCATAGCTTCGACGTTGTGTGAATTGTATTCAAATCGAACGGTTCTGCGCATGTCTGTTTTTTGGTTGTGGGTTTTGTACCAGCTTCCGCCCGGGAGTGTCACAGATTTTGTCGAGAGAGATATACGCGTTTTCAGCGTCTGTCATGATCATATTGTTCGGGAAATGGAAGTCCTCTATAGTGTTCATCTCAGATGATATTTTCCTTTGTGATTCAAAGCGCCTGGAGGCGAGTGAGTTGTGTATTTATTCTTGAAGAGAAGGTAATTGCTCTACATTGATTATCATTGTCATTAACTTTCATGATTGACAGTTTGTGCCTAGTTGTCAATTTTCCCTGGGCGGGAAAGAGTCTACGTTATGAGAAGTTTTCAACTCACGAATCACCATGTTGTTATGCATCGGGTTGATGCATGTCCTAAAGGCTATCTGCTTGTTAGACTTTACTGTTCTGGCGGTTCCACGTCAGTTTAGGTTTGATACCATTGTTATTAAAGGAAATTAGAGGACATTACTTGATACTCCAGAAGTCATGCCTGTCTTGATGGAGGTCAGAGAAGGAGAAGGAATTTAATCTCCTACATTGATATAGATATCGACTGTTATAGAAAAGGATGATGGTTTCCACACCTGAATACATTTACAGTCGATTATGATGCATTGAAGCCCATGATTTGATTCACCATTATTATGCTGTCTGCTGTCAAATGTTGTGCTGACTATGTCGATATAATGATGACTGTACTACAGTACCTGTGATGTACCTACCTGTTAATGTCTACACATCTTGTCATTGTGGCGTCCCAATAAATGATGGAAACGTCACTAGCAGTTACAACGTTCATTGACTTTCTACGTCGTGAGTTTATGTGACGTCCTGTGTGGACTCTACCTTTACTGCTACCAGTTTGACTTCACATCTACAACATATACACAAACCAGACCAAAGACACCATACTTCTTCAGCTTCAACAGTCCAGTGTTTGTCTTCCGAATTGGGCCCCAGTCCTTCCACTAGTAATCAAATTTTATAAGGGGAATGCATAATTTGGTGATTGATTCCTGGATAACCACTGTCGCTTTGAATAGTTAATGCTGAGACCCTCTGAGATCTGGTGTTCACAGTAAACAGTAGGAAAACATCTGATTGCTGACAAACTGTTAATTATTGTTAATTGATGATGATGGTAAATCATATCGGCTGGCTCTGGTTAGTGCCGATTCTGAAATAGCGTAACTCTTCTGGATACAAATCCACTTGGATACGACTATCAGAAGTCGTGAGAACTGTTATTGGTATTACTCCACAATGGGCTGATAAAAAAAATTGAATAGATTCTTTCTGGTGATTATAGTCCAGTTGCTTTACTCGTTAAAATGTAAGTTAGTCTCTGTGGCCCGTCCTGTTCCCAACTGAACTTAGAGACGCGTAAGCCAAAAGAAGACTACTTTAATCCGATCAGTAAAGGGAGAAAAGGCCAACAAAGACCACAATGGACCAAAATATATGCCACATTAAAGCCACATAAAAAAAACGCTGGTCGCCGTTTGATCAAGTCATGCCTAAGGATAGAACAACATTATGAAAAAAGGCTACTAATATATATATATATATATATATATATATATATATATATATATATATATATATATATATATATATATATATATATATATACATGGAAGGGGACGAGACGATCTATCATCCTCTCCGTCAGTCCTGATTAAAGGTAAAAGGCGCACGTTGTGTCTAGCATATCCTATCGCGCGTCGCTTAGCGGGTGCAAGTTCGGTTGAGGCATGCAGCCTTTTCCCCCTCCTGCTGCGGTCAACAATCAGCGCATAATGTCAATTATGATTTAATTATTCCTACGCGCACTCAACAAATATCGCCTGTCATTAATAACTATTAGATTGTAGGCGTCTGTTTGTTTAGTCACATGATATTTAAACACAGTCACTTACTAAATTACACACAATGAAATAAAAGTGAATTCTATTCCATCAATTATTATCAGTCGCGCCTAGTGTATTAATTAGTCAACTAAACCGTCTCCTTCTGTGTGATAGCGGGTGATAAAATTAACATTACAACTAAAACATCGTGAATAAAAATAGCTACGCGTTATTTAATTCACTAGTTCTAACATTAGAAAATCACCATGAATTATAATGGTAAACTTAGCACATTAAATCGCTTAAGCACAAATTTATATTACCAGAAATCCAGAAAGAAAACACCACGAACTATTAACACATTTATTCCCAATGGTTCTAGATAATGTCTTTAGACTCTCCGAAAAAACTGAGCTACGCTGATAACTGATTTGGGAAAGACGCAGTTTATGTACGATAATGTTATTATGATCTCTAGAAGATGTGCATTTTCACACTTTGTTTCCTAGCAGAGAAATCGGAAACTACGTTTCCCAGATAAAAGGTGTACGGTTGCTTCTGTCAGCCGTTCTTATCGACAACAGAAGCTTAACCCGTGTAGCAGGCTTTCTCCCGAGATTTTATCTGTTTCTCGAAATCGAAGAGTTGTCTTTTACCTGTATGTACGAACATCAAAGGATTAGCTCCCCGTATAGGGAATATTCAAAGGCCGTTACTCTTCCACGTGTTTTTCACGTTATCAGTTATCGTAATATTCACAGATCAGCTCGCGTGAGAAACTCAGGTAAACAAACGTGGTTCGCCCCCTGCTATGAATGACAGGTTGCGAAAGTTGGTAAACATATTCGTTTGTTATGGTCATTTAAAAAGATACGGGGATTAAAAGGTGAGTCAGACAGGCAGAGTAATGCGTGACTTTGTTAGCGAACTTGGGACGCTAACGGGAAAGCAAAGGCTGTCGGATGCTGTATGCTAGATTTCCATTATACGTCACAGTCCAACATCATCAGGATCATTTCCCCTCCTTAATACAGATGGACAAACACTAATTACAGACAGGGAAAAAATTCTCCAACGCTGGGTTGAACATTTTAATAATATTCTGAACCAGCAATCATCTATTAACGACGAAGCCATCAACCGCCGACCCCAAATTCCTATAAATGAAGCACTACATGATATACCAACTCTGGAGGAAACTCAAAAAGCGATTCGTCAACTTTCTCGTGGAAAGGCACCCCGGCTCCGATTCAATTCCTGTTGAGTTCTATAAAGATGGCGGTACAGTTCTGACAGAGAAACTTCATATGACTTTCCAGCAAATATGGCAGAGTGAAACCATCCCACACGATCTCAAATATGCGTCAATTATACATCTGTATAAACGTAAAGGTAATTGCCAAAACTGTAACAATCATCGAGGCATCTCTCTATTATCAATCGCAGGGAAGATATTCGCCAGAATCCTTCCGAATCGCCTTACGGCTCATCTTGACAAAGGTCTTCTACCTGAAAGTCAGTGTGGATTCCAGAAAGAACGTGGAACCACCGAAATGGTGTTTGCTGCAAGACGGCTACAAGAAAAATGCCAAGAACAGCATTGTGACCTGTACACAGCTTTCATCGACTTGACAAAGGCGTTGGACACGGTCAGTAGAGAGGATCTATGGAAGATCATGGCAAAATACGGTTGCCCAAAGAAATTTATCACAATAGTGCAGCAACTGAATGATGGAATGCAGGCTAGAGTTCAGGGAAATGGTGAGCTATCGGAGCCTTTCCACGTCTCAAATGGAGCTAAACAAGGGTGTGTACTTGCACCGACTTTGTTCAGTATCGTGTTTTCTGCTATGCTGACTGATGCTTTCAGAGACGGGGACACAGGAATCGATATCAGATATCGTATTGATGGAAAATTGTTTAACCTGAGGAGGCTTTAAGCAAAACCCAAGGTCAAATGACACCCCATCAGAGATCTTCTGTTTGCTGGCGATTGTGTCCTCAATGCTGACTCATAGGCTGATCTGCAGCATAGCGTGGATAGATTCTTCGAAGCCTGTTCCAACTTTGGGCTTACCATCAACACGGAGAAAACAGAAATCATATACCAACCAGCTCCTGGCACAGTTTATACTGAGCCAATGATCAAGGTAAATGGCGAGAAACTGAAAGTTTTGAACAGATCCACATACCTTGGTAGCACACTATCCCAGAACATCGTCATTGATGATAAGGTGAACACCAGGATCTCCAAAGCCAGCAGCACATTTGGCAGATTATACACCAACATTTGGCATCGAAGTGGCATTAGTCTACAGACAAAGCTGAAGGTGTACAGAGCACCGGTGCTTCCAGTACAGTACGGACTAGTACGTCGGATTAGCACTAAGGTGCTGCCACTTATTAGAGTTAGAGTAAGAATACTTAAGTAAGATTTTAACACTAAGTATTTGAGCGTGTCTAGTTAGTGTAATAACACTAGTCACAAATCCTATGAGTGATTTAATTAAAGTGTTCAGAAATGACGTCATCGAACTTGGGGTAGAATTGCCCAGTAGTTAGGACGGAAGTGATGGTTTGAGAGAAGGGGGTTAAGTGAGTTGTTTTGGGCACGAGACGAGCGAGACAGTGATTTTTGGGGTTTTTGGACCGTCTTGTAAGTTCGATGGCTGTGTGTTATTTCATGAGATGACTGCTTTGTATACTACACAAGTACATGTATTTATGAACTAATATGAAGTTGTCAGAGTCTGCAGACACTTAATAAAGGTATTCATTCATATTTAGTCCAGCTTGAACTTATTTTCTGAACGTCAGTAGGAAGTATCATTTGTTTACATCCGGTAATAGATAAAAGAATATTACCATATTTTCGACGATCTTACAGTCTAAAACATAAACACAGTTACGTGTCTCCAAAAGAACCACCTGGGTTATGTTCCAATTCATATCTGTAATCACCATCTCTGGCAGTCGCCAGTAAAACAACAGATGAACATTGATAAAAGATTCCACCCATTTTTCACCCTGTCACACTAGACTTGATTTGGTGACGCAGCCTTCCCCTTCCTAAGTACCCTCTCCCGGTCACAAAAGACTTGATTTGGCGCCGTGACCCTTCCCCGGTCACATCTAACTTGATTTGGTGCCCGTGACCAGCTCGTAACTGTTTTTTATGATGGATTCACCCATTCAACAGCTAGAGCATCAGGTATACTTGTTACAACAGAAAAACCAACTGCTTCAACAACAATTGTCACAGCAACAAACAGCTGCTGGAAGGGCACACTGGAACAGTCTCAATAAAAGACACTGTCGCATTGCAGTGAGAAACGTTATCAATATAATAAAACAAGGAAAGATAATTGAAATAAATAATGTTACGAGTGACCAACAAAGATGTATGATAACGACAGAAAATGGACTAAGAGCATATATAAAGCCAGTAACACAGTGGAGAAAAACCTTTAACAGACGTTATCATTCCTGTTCCACCGCTGAGGTTCATATCCCTCCACCTGAGCTGTACTCACGTATCATCTCCTGTGATGCTCGCTTGGCTGAGTTACCCTCCGTTACTCCAGGCCCCTCTCATGCTTCGCCTCAGCATAATATTATTGTACCTCCTATTACTGCCGCAACTCCTGTCCATACCTCCCTTCCTCCCCCTGTTCACCTCTCTTCTGACCCCGTTTTTCCTCCCTCTGTTCACCTCTCTTCTGACCCCGCTTTTCCTCCCTCTGTTCACCTCTCTTCAGACCCCGCTTTTCCTCCCCCTGTACACCTCTCTTCTGATCCCACTTTTCCTCCCCCTTTTTACCTCTCTTCTGACCCCGCTTTTCCTCCCCCTGGTTATTTTCCTCCGCCTCCCTCCGACCTTGATACAGAACATGAGTCTGACTCTTCAGATGTTGAACCTGCTCTTCCTACCTCTGATTGTTTTCCTTCCCCTCCCTCCGATCTTGACTCTTCCCCCGATTCTGCTTCTTCTGATATTGAACCTGATGTTCCTTCTCCCCAGCTCGTTTTTCCTCTGAACGTCGTCGTTCGACTTCATCTAGCGATTCTGCTCCCCTTCCTAAGCACCTTCACCAGCGGGCCGCCCATGTACGTACCCGTTTTCGTCACTCCCGTGGTTCTGTTCATTCTCCTCACCGTAGTCCCTCTCCTCCGCCTCCCCTTCCCCTGTCACACCTCCGTCCCGTAGATTGCGTGTTCCCCTCCGTTATCCTCATACCAGTCCGCAGCCTCCACCCCGACACTCCCATTGTTTCCCGCCCACTCCCGTAGTGAATGCCATTGTTCCTTCCTCCCAACCTATACAGTACGATCCTCGCCTGTCATCCTAAACCATTGAACGATTGGAAGCAATGAACATTTTAGCGAAGTTATTTACGACTTGAACCGTACTTACCTCCAGATGCCGACTCCTGTCATGTTGACATTTCCTGCCCAGATGCCATTTTCAAGCATGATGTCAAACCCTGTTTCTCGTGTATTACGAAGCAAGTCTCTTACACTAGGCTCCCACTGCTGAATTGATTAATCCTGTTGCTACAGTAAAGACCAACCGTTACGCATCCCTGGACATCTCGGTCACAGACTTTACGCACTTTTTCAGTTCTGCTATGAAGTCCAATAATCGCTATTTATGGAGAGCTGTTACATTTTCGTCCGCAAGAAAGACATTGCCGAATCTACCAGTACATGAACAGTTCCGTCACGACATCCTTTCGACCACTGCTGGTGGAGATCCACCAGCTCAGACGATCTCTGCAGTCCTGATATATTGTCGTTGATGTAGTTCCCTTTTACACGCGTTAGCGTCATTATGTCACATTATTTTGACTAACGTAATATTTGACCATCTTGTATGCCCCTATGATTTTTTTTTGTTTTTTTTGTGTTTTTCTTGTTGCGATGTTTCTGACGTAAGATTTTATCCACATTTTTTTTAAGGTTTACATCGTTCTGTTGTACTAAATAAAAGTTATTAACTAATGTACATCTTCACCCGCCATTAATGTTGGCATCATTCACGATTTATTGTGATGATGACACCATATTGCATTATGATTGTTTGAATTTTCAGTTATTGTTACACCGACATTCATACATGTGATTTAACTATTTGCCCATTTATATATTCTATACCATTGTCCATTGATTACCATGTTTCGATTCCATTCATTGTTTCCGGTTATTGTTACACCGACAAAGTCATTTTTTAAAAAATGAGATTAACCCATTTTGCCCATACTTTGCCACCAAGTTATGTGGTTCTATTTCCATTTGTTCCATTCATATTTTTTTTCATCACCTACTTCAGTGAAGTGTAGGTTGACAGCCTTTTTGTGCACCCGCCATATATATATATATATTTTTTTTTTGGCCATTTTTTTTTTCCTTGCGACGTTAACTCGCTTGTCATGTTATTTTATGTTTTATGATTCGCACAAGTGTGAGAGATATTGATGACTATAAACCCATAAAGCGTTTTGTTAGTTCGTTGATAATTGTTAGTTACTGTTCTATTTTGCCCATATTTTTTTTGCCACTTATTAGTACTATTTGTAGCTACCATAACCTCCATAGATTTTTTTTTTCCATGTGTCCCTCGTTTATGTTATGTCCATCCGTCCCTACCCCTTCAGGATCAATTTTTTTTGTGTGAACTGTTAATGGTGTTATTTCATCCATTATTCCCATCCCTACGGGATACACTTTAGTGGCCCCGGGATCGTTTTAACACTAAGTATTTGAGCGTGTCTAGTTATGTGTAATGTACGGGGTTCACAAATTGGTTGGTGGGTCACTACGGATTAGCACTAAGTTGTGGGTCAGAAATGTGTCATCTACGGCGGTAGTATTAGCACTTTAAGGGTGGGGGGTGTATTGGGTTGTGGGTTTTTAGTGTAGCACTTATTAGTGTGACAGTCTTCGGGGTTAGGTACCAATTGTGTTCAGAATTCTAAATGTAAGATTTGGGACGGTATGTAATTTCACATAGTATTTTATAACTTTAATTGGTTTAATATAATGTAGTAGGGAATTGATAAGACTAATTAGAGTTTATAGACTTAAGAAGATTTTAAGTATTTGAGCGTGTCTAGTTAGTGTAATAACACTAGTCACAAATCCTATGAGTGATTTAATTAAAGTGTTCAGAAATGACGTCATCGAACTTGGGGTAGAATTGCCCAGTAGTTAGGACGGAAGTGATGGTTTGAGAGAAGGGGGTTAAGTGAGTTGTTTTGGGCACGAGACGAGCGAGACAGTGATTTTTGGGGTTTTTGGACCATCTTGTAAGTTCGATGGCTGTGTGTTATTTCATGAGATAACTGGTTTGTGTACCACAGAAGCACATGTATTTATGAACTAATATGAAGTTGTCAGAGTGTGCAGACACTTAATAAAGGTATTCATTCATATTTAGTCCAGCTTGAACTTATTTCCTGAACGTCAGTAGGAAGTATCATTTGTTTACATCCGGTAATAGAGAAAAGAATATTACCATATTTTCGACGATCTTACAGTCTAAAACATAAACACAGTTACGAGTCTCCAAAAGAACCACCTGGGTTATTTTCCAATTCATATCTGTAAGCACCATCTCTGGCAGTCGCCAGTAAAACAACAGATGAACATTGATAAAAGATTCCACCCCATTCTCACCCTGTCACACTAGACTTGATTTGGTGACACAGCCTTCCTCTTCCTAAGTACCCTCTCCCGGTCACAAAAGACTTGATTTGTCGCCGTGACCCTTCCCTGGTCACAGCAGTCACAAATTCGCTGGACAGTTCATGTAGTCCGCATGCCAGACCATCGACTGCCAAAGATACATCGACTGCCAAAGATACTCTTTTATGTTGAGATGCAGAAGGATAAACGCTTCCATGGTGGCCAAAAGAAGCGCTTAAAAGACACGCTTAAGACTTCATTGAAAACCTGTGACATAAACCATGACACATGAGAACTTCTGCGCAAGACCGAACCGTTTGGCGCACATCTCTTCGTAAAGTTGCAGCGGCATGCGAATCGTTTCAGAAGAGCAGCAGCGGAACAGCGGAGACAAGCTAGAAAAAACCGTGTAATAAAACCTTCACATAAAGCAAATATTCCTTGCCCACACTGTCCGAGATCTTTCCAGGCTCGCATCGGGCTCATCAGTCACCTTCGTACCCATAAACTAACCTAACATATTCCTAATAATTGGATGAACGGAGTGGTCTTCATCACCCGTGATGGACGAACAACTAACTATATTGATGAAAGAACATTTATTGATAACGTTTGAAAGTTCGTCTGGTTTACCATTGTAGAGTAGTATTTTATTTTGCAACAAAATAGATTCGTGTATAGTGCAAGTGAATGCAGTTACATTAAGCATTGATAGTGATTTCGTTTTTTGGAGGACCAGCTTTATTCAATTCAATGAAGTAGTTGCGGTGAGCGTTACTTTTTGAATAAAATAGTTGGAAAAGGGCCAGCATGATAAAAACTACAGAGTCGATCGTCTTTCAAAAATTGCTAAAATCTAAATCGAAACCAATTTTGGAAAACTTCCCATAGAAAGAAAGCAGAAGTTATTTAAAGTGAAATGAGATATAGATAAAAGTCACGGATAACAGGGTTAAGAAACACGAAGATGATTTCCGGACACAGCTAACATAAACTCGCTTAGTACCGCCACAAAACACGGTATGATACTAAGCTGTGGCGTAACGCTCTCCAACACGCTCGTCACCCCTATATATAAAGGCTAAGCAGCAGACTATTCAAATTACATTCACAGCAAAAGTAAGAAAGACAGAAGGAGAGAGACGCTCGTCAAGGCTGAAACCTTTAACATCTGTTTACCGTGCAGCGCTATCTCACCTAATCGAGTCTATTCTGGACTTACTTTACATCTATTCTAAAAGGGTATGTAAATTTATGATTAATTAATTTGTTTATTGCAGCTTATTTTAATAGAACTATCAGGATCAGACCAGAGGACTGAACTGAAATTTAGTTGTGAATGTATAAAGGAATTTGAAGACTACCAACGATTATCAGGATTGTCAACTGGAGAATACCTTAAAAGCTATTATATTGGAGTAATGGACTTGGCACTCCATAATGTGAAAGGCGAAGATAGAATCTTACTTTGGTATAAAATTTGTTATACTTTTATTCATGTTTATATTATTTAAAGAAATGTTCTGCAGATAGACACTTGTCTTGTCTCGCTATTCCTAATCGGAACTGATCCATGTATCATTCATGTACATGCAAACATCTGAACACACTCATTCATGAACACCTTGGCTTATGGGCCCCATAACCAAAGGCTAGCCACATGTCCAATATTGTCCTCAGGTTCATATGTGTCATCATTCATCAAATCCAGATCAATAAGTGCTTCCTGAACCAACACAGGAGCCTCATATATTGTCAACTGGAGTTCAGCCCTAGTCCCCATGAGTGTTTCATGGTCTAGAGCAAGACCTTAACCATTATTGCTGTGTATTCTCATTGAAGCCAGGCACAGACTTTAAGGATAAGTAATATGTGTAACCAAATTCCTGCAACCAGTTTGAACAGTCAAAGGCCAGTGATTATAGTATTATGATGATAAACAGTTTTGATTAATAGATCAGACAAGAGACTAGTGATAAAGGAACATTGGATGAACTTTTTTAAAGTTAAATTGAAGTTTCCAGAAGGACTTCTTAATTAGAGATAGAATATAACTCAACCGCCATAACTCATATTCATTCAGTTTCATCATTTCATCATTCATAATTTCACAAGACGAACAAAAGATAGATGTAAAAAATAAATGATTTCGTAATTGTAATCTTCTGACTTATTAATTTTATATTGTTGAAGTTTGAGTTGTACTGAATTGTTTGGTTATCATAAGTAGTTACATAGCGAAGGTGGCACCTTAGGCTCTAACTTATATCTAATCACTATCTATAGTAGAGACCTTCACAGCCGTGACTATCCTGTGATACCAGTGCTCTTCTCTAACACTGGGACTACACTCTTTTCAGGCAGAATCCTATTTATGTTCTTTCAGTAACTACTACTGACACTACACTCATAAAAACTTTTCGCTACAAAGACGATGGCCAAAAATAGATAGTGTACGATCAAATATTGTAACCCTTTATTTCTCAGAGAACATAAGGATTTTTTATGATGATGATGATGACTATAACAACGACGACGATTATGATGACAATGATTATAATGATAAATTATAATACACTACATCGCAGAGTATTGTGATGGGATTGCATACTGTTGACTACCATTTTGTTGAACGTCATAATGTTGAATGGCGATGAAGACGTAGTATGGTGTCCGTGGTCTGGTTTGTGTAAGATGCAGATGTGTATTCAAACAGTTATCATCACAAACAGGGCAATCCACACAAGGACGTCACATTAACTCACGATGGGTAAAGTCAATAAGATTTGCAACAGCTAGTGACGTTTTCTTGTATAATTTATTGTGAACGCCACAATGTCAAAATGTATACGCGAAGGTAGGTACATCATCGATACAAACAACAGTCATTGCTACATCACATAGTTCATACAATACTGGACGGTAGACGGCATCATAATAAAGATGAAACATATTTATGTGAATGCATCAATATCAGCCATAGACGTAGTCAGGCTGAAATAAAACTCCATCCCTTTCCGTACTAGCAGCAAAGTAACAAATAGGAGACTAAGTCCAAGTCTCTTTAGTTGACTTCAGTAAGACAGACACATCTTCTTAAGTCCTCAAAATATCCTCCAAGTTCCTTTAGTTATCCAAGATATCAAATCTGGAACAAGCAGTAGAGTTTAGCAGGCAGATAGTTCTTAGGACATGCATCCATCGATGCAGTAACAGCGAACGTGATTCGTGAGCTGACGAAAACTTCTCACAGCGTAGACCCTTCTATAATCGGGCTACAAACAAAATGTCAATCTCGAAAGATATCGATAAGTGTCAAAAAATGTCATTACCTTTACTTCAGGAAATAAACATATAACTCACAGGCTTTCAAGCACTTAGAATCACCACAGATATATCATCTCCAAAGGAACAATATGAATAGGACATTATTTCCTGAACAGTTTAAGCACAGACGCTGGCAAACCAAAATGCGTCTTGCTTATCACGAATCTATCTACACTCTCAATGTCGGGACGGAACCCGTGCAAAAAGCGATCAAGACCAGACATGCGCAGACAAGCGCGACTCGAACGGTGTTCAGCCAACTTACCAACCAAAGAATATTCTGGAGAACAATCGTACAGATTCGAACCTAATAAGGAAATGAATCTTGAAACATTGCGATTGCCAACTGTTTCTAAGAACTGACGACCTGAGCGCTCCGTATATGGACATGACTCAAAATCGTACGCACAAACTATCGGCAACTATCGTCACACGATTAGACAACTAGTAGAAATACAAAAGTGACTAAAATACATGAGTTATTTCCCATGCATTAGAAAATAAATACATAGTCGAAAAACGTTGCAACAATCATCGCAACACCTACTTGCTTTTAAACAAAATCTCTTTCCCTACAAAGAACATACAGTTCTAAAATACCAAATACGGGCTGCTTACAAAGAAATCTAAAATGCTAATAAAATACATTTTTGTCCTTTACGTCGAATGATTCTGATGGGTGTTCAAGATACTTTTCACCCAAAGCACAGCACACTCCGTTTTGGGAGCTGCTCTGGGGTGCAGGAAAGCTACATTGGGTAATTGCAGTGGTAGTTCTGTACCACAGAGCACTCCTGTGAAACGTGGTGTGAATCGGTTGTGCTTTGTGAAGTGTGACGTGGGGGAAGTTGTCAAAGATTTGTTGGAGATATTCGTTGGGGAGATATGACGTGTGGATGTAAGGGTCGGTCTAGGAACGTTGAGCTGTGTTTATGAAGATATATCCGGTTTATCTTCACGGAACAGATGAAATGTATTCTCTTGTAAAGAAGTATAGTTTATTGGACATGGAAGATGTATCAAGCATCGATTCGTGGCGTGGTTGAATAGGATATATGTACAACTGGATTCTCATCATGCATCTGTAAGTTCGTTGTTAATAAATATATAGACCGTCTTCCAGTTCTCTCAAGGTCTCAATGGTGCTGAGGGTTGACAGGTTGCAATATTGATCATAACCCAGTTCTGTTTACCAAGACAGTCTACGTGCCAAGGCTTACAAGCCTACATTGAATAATAATACTGAAACTTCACATGGAACCCGCCAGCGGGGAATTTCTTCTTCTCCCCCACTGACTTTAACAATCCGCGCTGCTTCCGTTATTTTCCGGAAAAGCTGGTGGGAGTATTTCTTCACGTTCAGACGCAGGGACAATACACATCAAACAAATTACTATTGTCCCTATTGAAAGCGTTAAATAGAATCCGAAAGTCTCTAGAAAAACAAAGAAAGAAAAGAAGAGCCATTCCTCCCTCAAGCATGTCGTACTAAGCCACCAATATGAGGTTGTTGAATGGGACTAGCAATCCTATCGTGTAAAACAAAAACAAAAATGGCTGCAGCAGCTCATGAATGGTTTGAAGCATGCGTCCTGCAAGGTGATCGGCTGTGCTGGTGGTTTGATGCCCCTTTAGGAGCAATAGGAGAATGCTGATAATTAATATTCAAAAGCAGACAATGACTTCATTTGACACTGAGGCAGGGGCTGGCTGAGATACTGGGCAATCGGATAGTTTCCAAGCAGGGCCGGATTATCCATAAGGCTAAGTAGGCTGAAGCCTAGAGGTCGGGGCACTTGGAGACCCGTGCATAAGGTAATAAAAAAAATGTTTATGCATAGATATATGTACACAAATAAAATGTTTATGCATAGATATATGTACACAAATAAAATGTTTATGCATAGATATATGTACACAAATAAAATGTTTGCCTTTCGCATGTTTAGAACTCTTGTGCACTATGATCTTGAAGAAGTCTGTCCAAATGTATTCATTTGTCGTCACATCTATTTATCACTTTTGACAACCAACTGCTCTGGAGAACGGTCATTTTCTGCACTCAAAAGGGTTAAAAACTATCTACGATCCACCATGAAGCGTGGTAAACTGAACAGTTTGACACTGATGCGCATGGAATCTTCTATTCTTAGAAAGAAAAAAAAACTGATTTCTTGCCAGTTATTGAAAGAAAAAGCAAGAAAGTGTTTTCAGCAAAACGTGTTATTGCGTTTACCTTAAAAAAAAAATATATTAATAAACATTAACAAATAAAATTAATGACTAATAAAAGAGGAAAGCAATGCTAACAAACTAACATAGCAGTCTATTAATAATACCAGTATGTACCATCACCATGCTTGTGGATTTGAAATAAAAAATAAAAAAAAATTATTGCCTATTAAGAAGTGGGGGGGAGGGGGGGGGGGGGCAAACGCCTAAAAAGCCTAGAAGCCCTTCTTGGCTTAATCCGGCTCTATTTCCAAGGACCAATATCAGTAAAGGCTTACTCTTCCTTAGCCTTAACCTGGCTAAGTTAACAGTCAGATAAACAATCCCTTAATGCACGGGGTTCCAGATCACTGTTTCCAGACAACTATCAGTTCGCCTCTGCATTGAGAATACCTATTCTATATCCGACTCCCGCTATGTTTTGACCTCAGAGATTACTGCTACGATATTAAATGCAGAACAATTTAATACGACTATAGATTACATCCTGGCTTACACGTTATGTGGCAAATATTAATTTCAGGAAGGGGAGATAACAAGAGGTGAGATAACAAATATGTTAGAAATAGGATCCTCGTTACACGCCCGTTGAGGCATATTGGGAATATGGTGTTAGGCCCATATTTTCTTGACCATCGGCACACTAGGGGTGATGTGGTCAGCATCACTGAAAAACTAATTCAGTACACAATATAAACGGGGTTTTATTAAGGAAGTTGGACTGACAGTGTCCAAGAAGTATGATTTACGGCCGGCAATTGTAAACTAGAGACAGCGAGAGACCATCAGAGATGCGAAGAACTTACTTGTTCTCTCTCATATAATTACATCTATTTATCTCTTAAGTTCTCAGTTTGTCTCATGCATCCCTTTTTATCATAGTTTCTCTCTCAAATAGAAAATTGTTAATGTGATCCTCTCGTAGAGCCGACAGTCGAAAGGTATATGTTTTAATGTTTTATTGTCTGTATCATATGGCCAAATGTCTGCCTACTCCTTCTTTAGGTTGTTCACCAGATGATATTTGAGTCTGCAGTGGCCAGTTCGAATAGAAAGAACTTAATAATGGTTATATAGTAGAGTCTCATTTAAAAAGACTATGAGAAACGACGGATTCACACACGCAGACGCATACAAACACACACACACACACACATACATACACATAATTTTCTTTGTCATGTCATGCTACACAAACAACCGATATTATGTGACGTGCAAATCATTTAGTGCACCGAATTTCGTCAATTGTACACCCTGCAACAGTAGAAAGCAAAATTGTGAATCCTAATTGTGTCAATTTATTATTTAACTATCAATTACTTTTGTGTTAGTACGTCCAAAAAAAAGGTCAGCGATATCTAAGCAAAAACTTACGGGCTCGGAAAGTCGAACAGGAGCAAGTTTTCCTTCGCGTTTATTGCTTTGATTACGTTATGAAAATTACACGAGTCATGTAATCTGTTCTGAGGTGAATCAAATGATACATAAAGGACCAACCATAATGGAAGAAAGTTGTAGGAATCGATCAAATCAACCATTCCTGTGACTCTCTTTAAAAAAGACCATCCTATCTGGAAACGAATATTTCTCTCTGACACATTCCATAACACATAACCATTGAAAAAAAAAACATATCAGAAATTCAGTCAGCTCTACGCTCCAGTTAGTTCTGTACTGACTGTATAGTGTCAAACGCTACAGTTAGTTCTGTACTGAGTGTATAGTGTCAATCATTGCTAAGCTTCGCGCTGGATATGAAAGCTGGTAAATGTGCAGGTGATATAACAGTACTCACGTCTGTTGTTTTTCTGTTGTCTAGTTTTCTACTTCTTTATTTCTTACGAGTGTCTGAAAACATACCTTCATATTTGTCTAATATTTATTTACTATTTACAGGCCTCGGGTTTTCCTTCCTTATGTGTTATAAATGTTTATACAATACCAAAACCTACCCTCTGTCCTGTACTTACTGTTCTTAGTCTTCTATCATTTAATACACAGTATTAAGGTCTTTGTCTTGTGTAGTCTGACCTATACTGTATAATATGGGAACAACAGAAGTGATTGCATCATTAATACGCTGGACTGCCCATGGTAAATTTCCGGTGTTATGTGTTGCTGGTCACACTAATGACCCGTCATCGAAGCATCATTTTTGGTGATGCCTAGATGGCAGGGAGGATAGTGTGATTCGCTTGCATAGCTAGGCGGGGTTGTCGCGCGGAAGGTCCTGGTTTCGAGTCCTGGGTAAGCCACTCACGTCTGTTGTTTTTCTGTTGTCTAGTTTTCTACTTCTTTATTTCTTACGAGTACCTGAAAACACACCTTTATGTTTGTCTAATATTCATTTTTCTTCATCATTTCTGAGGCTGTTCAGGTAGGTTTACTGTTTTAAAGTGTCAATTATTTAATGCTCATTCACATTGTAAAGGGCCCAATGGGCTGATCACCCGTTGGCTTGTCACACCGATTACGGAAACAACGGCAGATGGATCTATTTGTTGTTGCCCTAAAGACGCCGCTAGGCGTGATGGGAAACTACAACAGAGAAAATAATCTGCTGTTGCCCTTAAGACGCCACAAGGCGTGATGGCCTCTGACTGCTTGGTCGGTCTTTGGCTAAGGACGGAAGAAGAAGAAGAAGAATATTCATTTACTGTTTACAGGCCTCGGGTTTACCTTCCTTATGTGTTATAAACATTACGCTGTCCTGATACTGCCGCTGTTGACTACCACAACTAAGGCTTTCATACACCAATGAAAAGATTTTTACATTATTGTGTAACCTCCTGTTGTTGGATTTTCGTAATACCTCGTATCAATAAGTCAGCTGATTATTTATATATATTTTTTTTCTCTGAATTTGACTTAGTTTTCAGGCTGAATCCATGACATAGAATTACAGTGTAATTTTTGCATGATACATGTTTGCGATTTCCGTAGTAATGTGTGATGATGCATCTTTCAAACTCACACCTGGCACCTGTGGCTTCCGTGGCCGCCTTTTCTTCATTCCATCTTTTATCTTAATCTTCTTGTGTGTTTCACTTTCTGATGACAAAGATACATTGGCTGTAAATTGTTTTAGTCTTTTTTAACTTTAAACTGTTTTTATCTCTTCCTCTACATCTACTGTAGTTGGACTCTTACAAATATGTGGTCGTTCACATATGACGTCACGCAGTTGGTTGGGGGGGGGGGGGGGGGGGGGGGGGGGGTTCGTTTTTGGGGGGTGGTGGCGTGGGGGGGGGGTGTGGGGGGGGGGGGGGGGGGGGGGGGGGTTGGTTTACATTTTGTGACGTTGTGTGACGATAGGGGGGAGGGAGTTTGGAAGAAAGCGACGTCACATTCGCTTTTTTTATAGATGATGTTCCTACTTTAATCTGCAATAGTTAACTTTAATCCGCAAAACTTAACTTTAATCCGCACAAGTTAACCTTTATCCGCAAAAGTTAAGTTTCATCCGCAATAGTTAACTTTAATCCGCACAAGATAACTGTTATCCTCAGAAGTTAACTTTTATCCGCAAACTACTTCAACAAAATAACATGGACAGGCCAATGAAAGAAAACAATTTAATTCAGTAATACAAGCTATAAGGAGGTCCTCTAGTAAGAAGGCGAGTGACGCGATCCAAAGAAAGCCGAAAGACGTCTGGCGTGCTGACTCACAACGGCAATGTTCGTACTTTACACAAACGGTGATAAAATGCACAGGTAGCAGCAGAAATGGGGAATTACAAGATTGATATCCTGTGATTCTGCGAGACAAGGTGGTAGGGCATAGAGATGAAGAAACTAATCACATGTGAAACGTTCTATACACAGAACATGAGGCAGCGCTTATCACAGTGAAGCGGTGGCTCTAATGCTCTGTAAGAAAGCACAAGCCCTCATAGAATGGCCAGCAATGTGATCCATAATTATAACAGCGACTTTCACAAACAGCCAAAAGAGAAGATAAAACTAAACATCATCCAATATACTGTACAATGACAAAGAACAATCCGTGGAAAAAAAATACTTTACATCAGATTTAAAAATACCATGGATAAAATGAGAAGAAAAGAAATGACTATTTTAATGGGTGATCTAAATATTAATATAGGTACTGACAATAGCGGCTTTGAAATAAATCATGGAAAAAAAACAAGGTCTAGGAATAATGAACGAAGTTGTAAAACTATTCACAAAATAATGTCTGTGCTTTCAGTCAACTGGATATAGGAAGAAGCATGTTTCCACATACAGGAATCCTGCAACATGGATATCACCAGACAACATGACAGAAAATCAGACTTATGAAAAATGCATAAACAAGAAGTTTAGATCATCATTGCATGGTGTTGTCAAGAAATATGTTGGTTTTTTTATGGTCTTCCCCCCCCCCCCCCCCCCCCCCTCCCCCCCCCACCACCCCCCCCCCCCCCCCCACCCCCCCCCCCCCCCCCACCCCAACCCCCCCCCCCCCCCCCCCCCACCCCCCCCTGCTCCCCCCCCCCCACACCACCACCCCCCCCCCCCCCCCCCCCACCCCCACCACCACCCCCCCCCCCACCCCCCCCCCTCCCCCCCCCCCCCCCCCCTCACCGGCATTATTACTTTGCCATCTGTTAACACGTTATTTCTTCCAAAATTCATTGTTTACGCTCTCCTCGACCAAAGTTATCTTGTCACACCTCTCATCCACTCTTCTTGCCTGGTTATTTTCTCCTTTGTTACCGTCGACGTGTAACGAAGGAGCAAACTTGCCACATTGACTTTTCGCTTACCACCAGCTCCAGACGGAGAGAGTCTACACTGAACGACGTTTCCTGTGCAAAGTAGTGCATAAGGAAATCTATCACAGCTCTTCACAGTACACAACCGGGTCAGTACAGGAATGTCTGTTTTCACCAACGATTTTTCTCATGGTCATAGACTAGGTTATGAGACAAGAACAGATGGAGAGAAAACAGAAATACAGTGGACATTTAACAAACAGCTGGAGGATCTCGACTTTGCAGATGATTTGTGCCTTCTATCACATAGACAGCAAGATATGCAGGAGAAAATAAATAGATTAGTGACAGAAACAGCAAAGATGGGGCTACACAAAAATGTAAATAAAACAAGGGAAATGAGGATATATAATAGGCAGATGGACTTGATGAAGATCAATGGTCAAGTTACTAAAAATGTAGAAAGCTATACATATCTGTGCAGTAACACTAACAAAGGAGAGGGAACTGATGGTGACGTCTGTTCTAAGATAAATAAAGCCAGATGCGCTTTTAATGCCCTTCGATACATATGGAACTCCTCAGCTATATCCAGAGAGAAAAAAAACCAGAATCTTTAGATCAAATGTAAAGTCTGTCTTGCTGTATGGCTCAGAGATATGGCATGTCTCAAAGAGTATCACCTCCAAACTACACATATCTGTAAAATAGATGTCTCCGACGGATCCTCCAAATCAGATGGCCAGATGTAGTAACAAATATAGAGCTAAGGAAAAGATGCGGGCAACAGCCAAATACAAATGAAAATTAAGGTAAGAAGGTTGGGATTGATAGGACATACACTCAGAAGAAAACAATCAAGCATAGCCAGAGGTGCCATTGACTGGTACCCACAGGGAAAAAGAAGAGTGGAGAGGTCAAGGATAACTTGGAGAAGAACAGTGGAAGAGGAGGCAAAGGATATTGGAATGACTTGGGCACAGCTGAAAAAAAACAGCCCAGAATGGAAATCGATGGAGAGCAAATGTCCCACGAAGAACGAAAAGGAATAATTATATATATATAATCGATTTCTGTTGTCCAAAAGCAATATCATCCGATTCACTAGGGTTAAAATTTACGCCGAGAGAGAGTTAAAAGTCTGAGGAAGATGAAGTGGTGGATGGAAGTGGAGATCGTCTGATGACTATGTTAGGAGACTCAATACTTAGCAGAGATATGTTTCTCCTTTCAATTTGTGTTACAGGTTTGTGGTACAAGTTTGTGGTACACGTTGCCAGCAGTCGATGCTTGTCACATCATCAGATGGGAGTTGAAGACACTTGATTTGACAACATAAACAGTTACCTCGGTCTTTTGGAAGAGACGAGCTGCTGCCATAATATTTGACTATTGTAGAGAAGTGCAGTCCACGGCATCTGTGGGAACCAACAGTGATCAAAGCAGACGCCAACTGACCACCCAGTTGAAGATAATTACCACAACAACGCACCCAAAGAACATTTATAAATTTTTCATAAGTTCAACCACAGTTTAAATCATCCAATGATGATGCATATCATACTTCTTTTTCATAAGCGGTTTTTTTTTACATTATTAAACTATAAGTGATTAATAAACCTGTTTATCTGTAACTTTGAAGCTACAGAAAAGATTAATCACCCTTGAGTGAATTGTGTGTCTGCCCCCGTATGAATCCTACTGTTTTAAATACACAAACATATAGAGCTATACAATTAATAGTTGCTGAATCACCGTCAGCTGCTGGCTCAGACATACGAGCGGAAATACATTACCTCACAGAAGGGGAGGAAAAATAATAAGTTCCTGACAGCTTAGGGGATCTCAGTTGTTATTCCTGCTTCTTTTCTTTAAATTCCTGTGAGGTTCCCTAAAGTAGAAACATCATTCTTCTATTTACATATCTGCCAAGAGTAACCGTGAGCGAAGGTAGATACCAGTAGTATTGTATGCGCAAAACAGGTATAATTTCTGCAGGCGCGTGACTTTTATATAGTCTGCAGGCGCGTGACTTTAATATAAGGAAAATGTGGTGACGCATTGTGGTGGCGCGTGACTTTTTATATAAGGAAATGTGGTGGAGGAGCGTGGAGGAGGAGAGGTCTTGTTATATAGTAATATATAAGTTCGATAATGGCGGGCGTGTAGGTTGTTGTGTGCTGGTAGTGTGTTCGTGTGTTTGGTTATAGGTATCTTAATTGTGTGTTGTAGTTGGCGGGGGCTGCCGACTCGTGGGGTGTGTTGGGGAGTGGTACAATATTTATTTTACAGGTAGACAATATTTAGTTATACAAATATTTATACAATATATATATATACAATATATATATATATATATATATATATATATATATATATATATATATATATATATATATATATATATATATATATATATATATATATATATATATATATATATATTACAATATATATTACAATAGTTAGACGATATTTAGTCCAGTATTAATAAAGCCAAGACTAGGACTTTTCCTGGCGCCGACATTGGTAGTGATCACGACATGGTATTGATGACGCTCAAGCTTAAACTTAAAAAGAACTATAATCAAAACAGATGTTCTCAGTTAAGATTCAATTTAGACAAACTGAAAGATCCAGAAATCGCGGGAATCTTTGAGGCAACTGTTGGAGGAAAATTCGCAGCTCTCAACTTTTTGGAGGATGATATCAACTCAATCACAGAGAACATGAAAGACATGCTCATTGAATCAGCAACAGAAATACTTGGTAAAAGAAAGAAAATAAACAAACCATGGGTTACAGATGACATTCTGAAGTTATGTGATACACGGCGAGAAATGAAAAAGGTTAAGAAAGAGGTTCCTGAAGCAGCATGGCAATACAGTATGGTGAATAAAAATATTAGGAAGAAAATGAAACAGGCCAAAGAAAAATGGGTAGCTGATCAATGTGAGTCCATTAATACGGGGCTAATAAAAGGTAACAGCAAGGCAGCTTTTGACACATTAAGAAAACTATCAAAACCCCAACAGCCCAGGGTAACTGTCATAGAAGATAGCAATGGGGCTCTGCTCAATGAAAAAACAGCTGTAATGAGAAGATGGACAGAATATTGTAAAGAATTATATAACTGTAAACTTGACACTAACTTAGGCATATTAAACAACATTAAGTGCGAAAACAGGGAACTCGGAAATGCAGCAATATTACGGGAAGAAGTGGAAGAGGCTATATGTTCGATGAAAGGAGGGAAGTCACCGGGTGTGGATAATATCCCAGCAGAGCTCTTGAAATATGGAGGACCAGATATAGTAAAAATCATGACAACAATTTGCCAGAAGATATGGAGTACAAAAAAATTTCCAAAAGAATGGACGCAGTCATTAGTAATACCGCTTCCAAAGAAAGGAAATCTAAAAATGTGCAAGAACTACATAACCATTAGCCTTATTAGTCATCCAAGTAAGGTGATGTTAAGGATACTTTTGAACAGAATAAAACAGAAATCAGAAGAAATCTTGTCAGAGGAACAGGCTGGCTTTAGACCAAAAAGAAGTACCTCAGAACAAATCTTCAATATTAGATTACTTATCGAAAAACATCTCCAACATCAACACGATTTATACCATAACTTCATCGATTTCACAAAAGCCTTCGATCGAGTCTGGCATGAAGGCTTATGGCAAGTAATGAGAAAATTCAATTTTGATACCAACATCATAGATATCATTGAAGTACTATACAAGGACGCAAGCAGTGCTGTTTTTGCAAGCAACGACATTGGAGAATTTTTCAAAACAACTGTAGGAGTTCGGCAGGGATGTATCCTGTCCCCAGTGCTCTTTAATATTTATCTAGAACATATTATGCAAGAGGCTCTCTACGATTATAAATCAACCATATCGATTGGAGGCCGACCTCTGTGCAACCTACGTTTTGCTGATGATATTGATCTGATAGCTGGATCAGAATCAGAACTTCAAGACCTTACCTCTAGACTGGAGAAAGTAACAAGAACATATGGGATGGAAATTAATATAGAAAAAAGCAAGATATTGGTGAATAGCCATAAGAAACATGTTCCGACCAACATTACGTTAAATGGGCAAACGTTAGAAGAAGTTAACACCTTTAAATATCTCGGGTCCACTATATGCAGTGATGGAAGATCAATTAAAGAAATCAAGACAAGACTTGAGATGGCCTCAGCTGCCATGACAAGGTTGAATGTGATCTGGAAAAGTAACATCAGTTTTCCTGTGAAGATCAAATTATACAAATCACTTGTATTATCTATTCTCTTGTATGGGTGTGAGAGCTGGACACTCACTGCAGATACGGAGCGAAGGATTCAGGCTTTCGAGCATAAATGTTATAGAAGAATTTTGCGCATTTGCTATAAAGAGCACAAAACAAATGTCTATGTTAGAGAGAAGATAAACACCTATGCAGGCCACCAAGAACCACTTTTGTCAACAGTGAAACGTCGAAAGCTTGCCTGGTTTGGGCATGTAACTCGTCATGACTCCCTTTCGAAAACGATCCTTCAGGGAACAGTCGAAGGTAAACGGAGAAGAGGAAGGCAGAGAAAATCCTGGGCTGATAACATCAAAGAATGGGCAGGACACGGTTTTTCCACACTTGTACGCATTGCTGAGGATAGAGAGCAGTGGAGGACCCTGTCTGCTGATGCTTCCACCATGGCACCCCTACGACCCATGACGGGTTACGGGCTGAGATGAGATGATGAGTTACAATATATATTACAGCAGTTATATATATATATATATATATATATATATATATCTATATCTATATATATATATATGTATATATATATATATATATATATATATATATATATATACATAGGTAACAAAGAGTTTAGTTAGTATATTTTATTTTTTCAAATACTGTTTGTCAAATAACAATCATATAGGAGCAGTATTTATATATATACATATATACATACAATATATAAAAAAAAATATTATTTAAAAAATCGATAATGACGGAAAATAAAAAAATCGATGATGTTGGCTTAGTAGGTTACTAAGGGGGTTTTTGAAGAAGGAGTCTTCAACAATCGTAAACAAGTTTATGTATAATAAAATAATAATACAAGATCAAAAGAACATAAACTTGTTTGCGATAGTCTATATTTACAGCTGACGTCACCCACCCTAACCGACTACAAACAGTATGACTCGTTCATCGATTACATTTGATGGTGGAATACTATATTTCTATTGTCAAGTACTGACAACAGGAAAAAATATTGAATGAAAAAAAAATTATTGAAAAGTTTGGCAAAACTGTAAGAAATATTTAAAGAAGTATTTGACAGCTGACCTATTTACCTACAGGTTGGAACCTTTGAACAGGCCTGGGAGAAAATTTTAGGGTCATCTTTGCTGACTGGCAGAAAAGGTTTCACTAAAATTTGAACCTTGCAGGACAAAAAAAAGAGCTACCCGTTTGATACCTGGAACAAACACTTATTTACATTTATTTAATGTACTAAATTTCCATGGTCGCCTCATGTTTGCTACGATTTGGAGACAATATAAAACCTATCACCAGATGCCGCACGTGTAAAAAAAAGTGAAACCTTAAATCCCGGGGGTTCGAACACACGAACGAGGGAATGCTTCTTTTATAAATTTCTACTATTGATCTCTTGTGTTTTGAGCTTGTCTGCAATGACGTGAACAGAAATAAGTAGCAGAATTAGTCTTACACGCGTAAATCCCGTTGCAGATAGGTTTTTTCGTCTACCAGTACTCAAAACTCTACATGTTAGCCTTTTATTACGTTTTTCTAGATAGCTATATTTAGCCCTGACATCACCCTTTAGCGATCTGGTTTCATAACTAGTGAGGTAAGCTCGCGTTTGCCTGTCAGAAATGCCGCTCATTTTCAAAAATGTCAACGTCACGAGAGTCGATATAGGAGCTTTCTTGTCTGAGTACGCGCGTTAAAAAAGCACGTGTGTTTTGAGTATTATTAGAATGGTTGAGGGGGTGTTGGGAAGTCAGGTATTGGTAGTATCTCTGGTGAAGGAGCTGTCATGCCCTTTTCAGGGCAGCTCAGCCACCTTTGGTCCAAACCTGGCATCCAGCTCTCACCTGTGGCTTGAGGGGTTGAGGGGGTGTTGGGAAGTCAGGTATTGGTAGTACCTCTGGTGAAGGAGCTGTCATGCCCTTTTCAGGGCAGCTCAGCCACCTTTGGTCCAAACCTGGCATCCAGCTCTCACCTGTGGCTCCTCGTAGCTGTCAGCATGCGACAGCGGCCACCCCCGGACAACGGCTTTGACAGGACGGCTAAACTAGGTGAGGGTAGCCGAATGGTTATAAACCTTCGGTGAGTTAGGGTCTGCCTACCCATGCATGCGAAGACTGGATTCGATAGACTGCGCGGAAGAAACCACCTGTTGGTTCAACGGGCATGACGGCGATTACCAGCAACGCGCTGTGGAGCGTAAGGAGCACGGCGAGGCACGTAGAAAGCCCTGGTCATCCACTGCACCTGACTTCATCTCCAGTCGTCTTGACTTGTCTTGCCACTGGATTGAGATGGACCCAGGCGAGAGAGTGAGGTCGACGAATTGCGCAACTCTTCCTCACTTTAATCAAAATCACCGCGCAAGTCACTCTTTCATCCATTCATCCATTCACAACAAGTCCTGTGGCGATGGGCGAGCGGCGAAGCGGCAGGCGTGGGTACGCTGGCAGTCGTAGTCGCAGACCTACACACAGGCGGCTCAGGCCATATGGTCGTCTTCCACTGATCGGAGCAGCAGTGGAATTCGGCAGCCCCCTGAGTGTCCGAGCAGCCCTCTTTAGGAAAGCACTGCTCACCTCCATGGCATGAGGAAGCGGCTAGAAAAGGTGCCTTAAACATTGCCTGCTTCACCATTACCTAACCAGCTTACCGCGGTTGGTGGGTACCCTACTTCGGCGGTCGACATATAAGAAAAAGAAAGGACAGATTTTTCCCCCTCATTCTAGGCGCATGGAATGTGCGCACTTTACTTGACAAAGACTTTAACGCAAACAGACCTGAGAGACGAACTGCCCTGATTGGGAGAGAACTGGCCAGGTACAACATTGACATAGCAGCACTGAGTGAAACTCGACTTGCAGGCGAGGGCCAACTTTGCGAAAAGGGTGCAGGTTATACATTCTTTTGGAGCGGAAGAGGAACTGAAGAAAGACGAGAAGCAGGGGTTGGATTTGCATTCAAAACAGCAATTGTCAGCAAGTTAGCGGGGCCCCCAAAGGGAATAAATGACCGACTCATGACGGTCTAGATCCCTCTGTTCTATGGAAGAAAACATGCCACCATCATTAGCGCGTATGCACCAACTATGACAAACCAGGATGATGTCAAGGATAAGTTTTACGAAGAACTACATGCAGTCATTGCATCAGTTCCTAAAGCAGATAAGCTCATCATTCTTGGTGACTTTAATGCAAGAGTAGGCTCAGATAACATCTCCTGGAATGGCACTATTGGTAGGTACGGCGTGGGTCGCAGTAACAGTAATGGACTTCGTCTCCTCCAGACTTGCGCAGAACATGACCTCCTTGTCATCAACACCATTTTTCGACTTCCTACCCGCAACAGGACCTCCTGGATGCACCCTCGCTCAAAGCATTGGCACCTAATTGACTATGTAATTGTTAGGAAGAAGGACAGGCAAGATGTCCGGGTGACCAAGTCCATGTGTGGTGCCAAATGCTGGACTGATCATCGCCTCATTGTATCTAAACTTAAAATTCGTATCCAACCAGTCAGGCGCCCTCAGGGGAAGAAAACTCAAAAGAGGCTGGATGTCACCAAACTAAAGAAGACAAAAATCAAACAGTCATTTACTGACACCTTAGAAGACCGTCTCAAATCTATCTCGCTAGACGGCCAAAGTGTAGAAACAAATTGGGCAGCCCTAAGTGAGCAGATCTACAACACTGCTACAGAGGTCCTGGGTCCTTCCATCAAGAAACAAAATGACTGGTTTGATGAGAACTCAGATGATATAAAGCAGATGTTGGCTGAGAAACACCATCTCCATAAAGCATATTTAAATGATCCAAAATCTACATCCAAGAAAGACGCTTTCAACAACATGCGTAGAATCGTCCAACATAAACTACGCCAGATGCGGGATTCATGGCTGAGTAATAAAGCAGATGAGCTCCAAGGCTTTGCTGACAGCCATGACTTGAAAAACTTTTACCTTGCACTCAAAGCGGTCTATGGTCCAACATCATCAGGATCATTTCCCCTCCTTAATGCAGATGGAAAAACACTAATTACAGACAAAGAAAAAATGCTCCAACGCTGGGCTGAACATTTTAATAATATCTTGAACCAGCCATCATCTATTAACGACGAAGCCATCATCCGCCTGCCCCAAATTCCTATAAATGAAGCATTAGATGATGTACCAACTCTGGAGGAAACTAAAAAAGCGATTCGTCAACTGTCTAGTGGAAAGGCCCCTGGCTCCGATTCAATTCCTGTTGAGGTTTATAAAGATGGCGGTGCAGTTCTGATAGAGAAACTTCATATGATCTTCCAGCAAATGTGGCAGAGTGAAACCATCCCACACGATCTCAAAGATGCCTCAATTATACATCTATATAAACGTAAAGGTAATCGCCAAGACTGCAACAATCATCGAGGCATCTCTCTTTTATCAATCGCTGGGAAGATATTCGCCAAAATCCTTTTGAATCGCCTTACGGCTCATCTTGACAAAGGTCTTTTACCTGAAAGTCAGTGTGGATTCCGGAAAGAACGTGGAACCACAGATATGGTGTTCGCTGCAAGACAGCTACAAGAAAAATGCCAAGAACAGCACTGTGACCTTACACAGCTTTCATCGACTTGACAAAGGCGTTCGACACGGTCAGTAGAGAGGGTCTATGGAAGATCATGGCAAAATACGGCTGCCCAAAGAAATTTATCACAATAGTGCAGCAACTGCATGATGGAATGCAGGCTAGAGTTCAGGAAAACGGTGAGCTATCAGAGCCTTTCCCCGTCTCAAATGGAGTTAAACAAGGGTGCGTACTTGCACCGACTCTGTTCAGTATCATGTTTTCTGCTATGCTGACTGATGCTTTTAGAGACGGGGACACAGGAATCGACATTAGTTATCGTATTGATGGAAAATTGTTTAACCTTAGGAGGCTTCAAGCAAAAACTAAGGTCAAATCACACACCATCAGAGATCTTCTGTTTGCTGATGATTGTGCCCTCAATGCTGGCTCAGAGGCTGATCTGCAGCATAGTGTGGATAGATTCTCCGAAGCCTGCGCCAACTTTGGGCTTACCATCAACACGAAGAAAACAGAAATCATGTACCAACCAGCTCCTGGCACAGTTTATACTGAGCCAGTCATCAAGGTTAAGGGTGAGAAACTGAATGTTGTGAACAGATTCACATACCTTGGTAGCACACTATCCCAGAACATTGTCATTGATGATGAGGTGAACACCAGGATCTCCAAAGCCAGCAGCACATTTGGCAGACTATACACCAACGTTTGGCATCGAAGTAGCATTAGTCTACAGACAAAGCTGAAGGTGTACAGAGCACCGGTGCTTCCAGTGCTGCTATATGCATGTGAAACATGGACTGTATACAGGCGCCACGTAAAGAAGCTAAACCACTTCCATACAGTCTGTCTCAGGAAGATAATGAACATCAAATGGCAAGACAAGATCCCGGATACCGCCGTTCTTGACAGAGCTGGTATCCCTAGTATTGATACTATTCTGATGCAGTCACAAATTCGCTGGGCAGGTCATGTAGTCCGCATGCCAGACCATCGACTGCCAAAGATACTCTTTTATGGTGAGATGCAGAAGGGTAAACGCTCCCATGGTGGCCAAAAGAAGCGCTTCAAAGACACGTTAAAGACGTCATTGAAAACCTTTGACATAAACCCTGACACATGGGAAGCTGCTGCGCAAGACCGAACTGCTTGGCGCACATCTCTTCGTAAAGGTGCAGCAGCATGCGAATCATCCAGAAGAGCAGCAGCGGAACAGCGGAGACAAGCTAGAAAGGACCGTGAAAATAAAACCTTCACATGAAGCAAACATTCCCTGCCCACACTGTCCAAGATCTTTCCAGGCCCGCATCGGGCTCTTCAGTCACCTTCGTACCCATAGACTAACCTAACATATTCTTAAATAATTGGATGAACAGAGTGGTCTTCATCACCCGTGATGGACGAACAACCAAAAAAACCAACCAGAATGGTTGAAAATGGTCTCGATATTGTTTCGATTGCAACCCGCAACACTAATGCGTAATGGCCTTTGACAGTATTTTTTAATGTGAAGAACCCAGGTGTGTGCGGATCACTTACATAACCCTAGCTGGACATTGGGGTGATTAGATTTATTACTCGATGCTAGACGTAGTCAAGTCTCTAACACTTCACTCCCACCTCTCGATGCTGGTCCTAGTAAAGCCTCTAACACGTCGCGCCCCCTTCTCGAGGCTGTTTCTAGTGCAGTCTCTAACACTTCAATCCCACCTCTCGATGCTGGACCTGGTCATGTCTCTAATACTTCACTCCTAACACTTCACTTCCACCTCTAGACCTTTTTTATCTAACACTTCACTCCCACCTCTCGCTGTTGGACCTAGGCAAGTCTCTAACACTACTCTCCCACCTCTAGATGCTGGCCTTAGTAAATGCAAGTATCTAACACTTCACTCCCACCTCTAGAGGCTGGACCTGGTATAGGTAAGTCTCTAACACTTCACTCCCACCTCTCGCTGCTGGATATGGTATAGTCCTGTCTCTAACACTTCACTCCCACCTCTCGATGCTGGTCCTAGTATAGGCAAGTCTTTAACACTTCACTCCCACCTCTAGATGTTATAACTGTTTGTAAAATATATATTGTAATATGTACGTATAACTTTTGTATAAATAAACAACACATAACACAATACAATACAACACACCACAATACAACCCACACACTACCTACACACACCCGCCATTATCGAGCTAATATATTGCTATACCATAGACCATCACCTGGACTTGTTTCAGACATCTCTGGAAGCGGCGCACAAAATTTTTTTTTCACATCGACAACGCGTCAACGTTCGATTAGTTTTCCAACTAATCAACTCTCTGTTAGCGTACAACAAGGCTGGCCGCCTTTCAAACCCAGATTAAAACTAGTTTTCCTTCATATAAATAGACACTTGGAAGACCAACGTCCCGGCACTCACGTTCATACTTTACTGAAGAGGTGGCGTGATAACGACAGACACTAGGGATCATACCTCGTTGAAGACGCCTTCCACTGTTCCCACCAATTGGGTGTACATGCGTAGAAGTGATGAAATGCTTAAACCGTTGGATAGTGGGTTGAAGGCCGCCTCTGTCAGTTTTTACCGAGGCCAGCCTTTACTACTCGTGCGAAAATACTTTGGTGAGTCATATCTAAAGTTTCCTATCAAAACCGGCGGGCACATTTCTATCACCTCACGGGCACCTTTCTATCACCTCACGGGTACATTTCTATCACCTCACAGGCACATTTCTATCACCTCACGGGCACATTTCTATGACCTCACAGGCACATTTCTATCACCTCACAGGCACATTTCTATCACCTTACGGGCACATTTCTATGATCTCACAGGCACATTTCTATCACCTCACAGGCACATTTCTATCACCTCACGGGTACATTTCTATGACCTCACAGGCACATTTCTATGACCTTACGGGCAATTTCTATCACCTCACAGGCACATTTCTATCACCTCACGGGCACGTTTATATCACTTCACCGGCACATTTCTATATTACTTACTTACTTAGTCGTTCCCCTTCCACCGTGAGGTGTAGAGGTTTGGAAGAGAGAGCGCCAGACTATTCTATCAGCTGTCTTCTTCCTGGCCTGGTTCCATTCTAGTCCTCGGTCCTTCAAAGATTGTCTAATGTTGTCCTCCCAGGTGACTCTGGGTTGTTCTGGAGGTCTGGATCCCTGGCTCTTTGTTTCCCATGCTTGTCGTGGTAGCCCATCTTCTCTCGGACCATGTCTCTTCTTGTTACTTCAACCACCTTCCTCAGATACCTCATTTCTGAGGTCTGGATCTGGCTTTTATGGGTTGTAGTCATTGCCCATGACTCGCATCCATATGTCAAGACTGGGACATAGGTGGAGCGGTATACAGCCATCTTCGTTTTCTTACCAACCTCTTTCTTGCTGAGGAATCCACGATTTATGGCCTGATAAAGTCTCCCAGCCGCTGCTTTTCGAGTGGCCAACTCTTCTTTGATGCCCCCCTTTCGGTCTATAGTAGCTCCGAGATATTTAAAGTGGTCGACCTGCTCCAGGAACTGTTCTCCCAACTTAATCTGATGTTTTCTTTCTTCTCGTGATATCACAATGGATCTTGTTTTAGAGCTGCTTATGACCATCCCTCTCTTCTCCAGCTCTTCCTTCCAGACTTGCAGGTTGGATTGGAGATGTGTCTCTGATTTAGCAATCAGGACAACATCATCAGCAAATGGCTA